>JBBHKE010001758.1:0-71933 GCA_037447655.1 Zygnema cylindricum
ATATATATATATATATATATATATATATATATAATGCATATACATATATGTATATATTAGTGGTGTGTATTAATAGCCTCTTACAGATAATTAATATGTACCTTTTCTTGACCAACAGATAATCAATATATTAGTACGATAAATTGGTAATAAAATCATCTCGATATTTTTTTCTCGGTTTTCAGTGAAGGGCAATTAATTTTGGGATTTTAGAGGATACTTTAGGGTTTAAAAAGAAAACCCTAAAATACGTGATTTTAGCAACATAATTAGTGTGGTTTTGTGCCAATTTGGAAACCCTAGAAGGAAAATTCTAAATTCTTGAATTAAAATTATTTAAAAAATCTAATAATGATCTCAAAAAGAAAAATAATCAATAAAAGAAAATTGAATTATTAAAACAAATGAGAAAATGTAATGCATTCTAATTGAAAACATCAATACTTATTAATAAAGTTCATACATTAAATTTGATATTATTTAATACTCACAAATATAACTTTTATGTTATTGCCAACATTATAGATAAAATATATGTGAAAAGAAACATTATTGTTATGACCCAATTCATAAAATTAACATTATCAACAATGATTAAAATTTGTAATGTTAATACTTTTCAATACCATTTATATCTAACGAGTGACAATATTAACAGTATCTGTAAAGTTTATGATTAAAGTTGTTAGTATTAACATTATTGGTCAGATTTATGCATTAAACTTGATAAAATTAGCATTATTTATAAAAAATATGGATTAAAATTGATAACATCAACACTATTTACAAAATTTGTGCATTAACATTGATAACATTGACATTATATATAAAATTTATGGATTAAAATTGACATATTCAACACTAAAAATCCCACCTGTTGACAGAAGGTTTCGGATGAAAGGAGCTTCACCAAAATTTCTTCACACTGCCCAAAAAAAAGGGAGGGAGAGGGATTACAAAAGAGAGAGAGGGGAGACAAGGGAGGGAGAGAAAAGGGGGAGGGAGAGGAAGGGAGGGAGGGAGAGTAATCCACCATAATTCGTGTACAAGGTGAGAAAAAATTCAGAACCTCCATATCTTTATTTTTATTTATTTAGTTATTTAGTTATTTATTTCTTTATTTATTTATTTTGTTAATAGTAAAAGCGAGAAAAAAATTTACACAAAATAAACAAATAATAAGAATAAAAAAAAATGGTAATTTGTTTTACCTGCGGTTGCAATTCAAAACTGGTGTCAAAATTTTCAACTGCCCGGATTCCCATGCTGACCACTCCTTTTTGTCGTTTTCTGTCCCCATGGAATCTGATGACGCAAGCAACACCGCCCCACCCCCCACAAAAAAAAAATCCATTAAAAAATTGACATTAAAATTCAGAAACCTCCATTTTTATTTTTATTTTTATTTATTTTACTGTTGATTTACCTTATTAGTAGGAAAAGGGATAGAAAATTCACAAATTTACAACTACAAAAGGGGAAAAAAAAACAAAAAAAAATGGAGAAAATAGAACATGTATATTCTGCGAAATACGAGAACAGTTAATACAAGAACAGTTTCTGTATTATTATTTCAAAAAAAAGGGAGAAAATATGAAAAAGAAAACAGAAAAAAAAACAAAAAAGGGAATTCTTTTTTGAAAATATGCGAAAAAAAAATAATACGAAGTTTGGTTGTTTCAAAAAAATTTACTTCACAAAACCCTTCGCCTTTTTTTTTCTGTTTTACCTTCACATTCAAAACCCTAAAATATATTTAAAGCTCACTTCATAGAAATTAACAAAAAATAAGAATATCTAAGAAAAAAAAGGAAAAAAAGGGGGAAAATGGAGTAATCCCTCGTTAAAATTCCAGAAAACTTTCTAAGACCTTTAAATAAAAAGTTAATGAAAAAACACTCTCCCTCCCCCCCCCCCCCCCCCCCCCCCTTTCCAAAAAACAACTTTCAAAAATCTCTAAAACCCTTATAAAACGAATGCTTCCGAAAAAAAAAAAAAGGGACAAATGCTAGCTGTGTTTAACATTAAAAAAATAACACAAAATAAAAAAAAAAATACCTACATTTAAAAAAAAAAAAAAAAAAAAAAAAAAAAAAAAAAAAAAAAAAAAAAAAAAAAAAAAAAAAAAAAAAAAAAAAAAAAAAAAAAAAAATAAATAAAATAATTTAAATAAATAAATAAAACTAAAAAATCCGAAATAAATGCAAAAAAAAAAACCCTCACCGCCAAGAAAAAAGTCCGGAAATATTTTCTTTCTGGTCTTTTTTTTGAATGCAACTTTTTTTCAAATTTATAATTTTCGGAGTTT
Source organism: Zygnema cylindricum (assembly GCA_037447655.1). Lineage (NCBI taxonomy): Eukaryota > Viridiplantae > Streptophyta > Zygnematophyceae > Zygnematales > Zygnemataceae > Zygnema > Zygnema cylindricum. The sequence continues at coordinate 2,309 of JBBHKE010001758.1, forward strand.
TCACCGAACGATTTTTTCCGTTTGGAGACGATAGGGCCAATCCCTGAACGAGAACGCACGTGTGAGATTGTACGGACGCCATGGTGTCTTGATCGTTTGACGCCTAGCAGAAACGACAAAATAGTACGACCGGACAGCAGATACCGTACAGTACGGTAGTGCAAATGTGGTGTGTGACAATTTAAAATTTTCTTTAATCCTTCGCTCTCCGTTTATGATTTATTTTTATTATTTTTTTTATGATAATGAGCACGAATTTATTATTATATTTTATTATTTTTCTTTGCAATAGTACTACCAGTGGAAATTTATAAAATTATAAAATTATTAAATTAACAAATTTAAGTACTTATAAACGTGAAACTACACCGCGAATCGTAATTAGAGTAATGAAAAAATTAGAGTACAAAAACTAAAAAAAAACAATTAGAGTAATTAACGCTAATTTATGTGATAGAGCTTTTTCAACTATGAAGTTTACTCTAATTGATTTAAGTACTCTAATTTGGCACGCTAATATCCTCTACTGTAAATAAGGTATTTGTACAGAATTTGGCAAAACGTACAGTTTATCGTCACTATGACGTTTGCACTAATCGGTTTGTTATAACGCAGTTACATGATAGCGGCCTGTATTAAATCATATTTGTACTTTTTTACTTAATAAAGTACAATTTTGCACGGTCAGAGGTCGTACGTACTCCACAGTATTTAAAACGAGCCTATTTTAGAATTAAAAACGCTAATTAAACTCTACCTTAAATAGAATAATAAAAAAATTAGAATCATTTACTCTATTTCATGTGATAGAGTCGAAATTTCGAGCGACTGAATTAGAGCAATTTACTCTAATTACGATTCGCGGTGTACAGTACTTTTTTTTGTTTTTGTTTTTCCTTAAAATTTGCTTGAAACTCTTTTTTTTTTTTTTACGTTTTAGATTTTTTTATTTCTTTTTTTTTGTTTTTTTTTTTGTTTTTTTTTTTTTTTTTGTCGTAACTGATCTCCAGCAGGCGAATCAAAACTTTTTGAGAAATCCCGACGCCATCATGAATCCCCTAAACGACAAATTTGAAATTTGTGAAACGGATAAGGAAGTATTCGGATGGAGGATCGATATTTACTACACGACAAAAAATCGCAAAGCGATATCTAATTATGATTATGGCATATCGCTGTCCTGACGTAGCGCTATATCGCTCACGTATCGGAATTCGCTGCTCCACAATAAAAAGGGAGCACATATATCGATATCGGCACGTCGGTTTCCGTTGCATCTAGAAAGAGATGCATCTACACTTCTACAGTAGTTTTATATATACTACAGTACAGTAGTAAATCAACGCCCGTTACACGGGCATGTACCCTGTCCAGTTTATCATGCCCGTACTGCGGACGCACGGCAACGTCACGTTGTGCTAGCGGTACGGCGGTCTGTACCGCTGACGCACGGCAACGTCACGTTGTGCTAGCAGTACGGCGGTGTGTACCGCTGACGCACGGCAACGTCACTTTGTGCTAGCGGTACGCCGGTCTGTACCCCTGACGCACGACAACTTCACGTTGTGCCAGCGGTACGGCAGTCTGTACGTCTGACGCACGGCAACTTCACGTTGTGTCAGCGGTACGGCAGTCTGTACCTCTGACGCACGGAAGAGTCACGTTGTGCCAGCGGTACGGCGGTCTGTACCGCTGACGCACGGCAACGTTACATCGCAAATTATTAGTGTCAAATTTTAAATAGTGTTGAAGGTAATTTACCGTAATTGATGCTAATTAAGAATTTGATTTTTTTTTTTTTAAATGTGTATTGTAACCCATGCTAATTTGGGAACAGCAAAAATGAAATATTTTCCGTACGATTGTATACATTAACATATGCATTCGTACAAAATATTAAAAATCGTACGCCGTCGTGAAATTTAAATATCCGTACATGTCAGACTAATTTACGTGTCAAAATAATCCCGTTTTTTGAGCGCACGTTCCTATGCGTGCGCGTCTGATTTAATTCATTTTTAGTAAAATTTTCACTTGAAAAGGTACATTTATCTACGGTCTGACATCGACCGTACACCACACTATTTAGATCTTATTGTACTTTTGTTCTTTACGCTATTTTGTACGGTACCTTAAATAAAGTATGAAAAATTAAAATCATGTATCCTATTTAAGAAAAAAAATCAAAATTTTAGGAACCCAAATTAGAGTTATATACTCTAATAACGATTCGCGGTGTACATTGTGCCAGCGGTACGGCGGTCTGCGACGGTTGGCAACGTTGCATTGTGCCAACCATACGCGGTCTGGACAGCGACGGTTAGCAATGATACATTACGCTATCCGTACGGCGGTCTGCACAACGACGCACGGCAATGTTACATTACGCCATCCGTACGGCGGTCTGCACAACGACGCACAGCAACGTTAAATTACGCCATCCGTACGGCGGTCTGCACAACGACGCACAGCAACGTTAAAATACGCCATCCGTACGGCGGTCTGCACAGCGACGCACAGCAGCGTTACATTACGCCATCCGTACGGCGGTCTGCACAGCGACGCACGGCAACGTTAAATTACGCCAGCGGTACAGCGGTCTGTACTGCGGGCGGTCGCACGGCAACGCTACATCGTGCCAGTGGTACGGTCGTCCGTACTGCGGACGGACAGAAAAAATCCTTGACTATATATATCAGTTTTTTGTTTTTTTTGTTTTTTCATGCATAGATAAAATACTTAATCAGATATAAAATGTGGGACAAAAAGGTCTTTGCAAACAATGAGCATCACCAAGTTTAGGGTTTTTAGTTGGCATATGAAAAGAATATAAAAATATACAAAAAAAATAATTAATGCTACCAACCAAAACGTACACAAAACCGTGTATCCCTATTAGTGTTAATGTTTTTTTCGCCAACTTTCCTCCGTACACACCTGTGGGATTGAGGATCCAACGGTTGCGATTGAAAGACAAGATTCTTACCTTCCGATCGACGGCCTCCAATCAAAAATCCGACAAGTGTGAACGGAGATAAGACGTTTTCAGTGACGAAAAAGTTCAGTTTTTGTGCCAATCACAGTCCATTCCAATACACTGCCCATTGTTATAATGGTTAATAACACTACATCTGTCGCGATTTTTTTGGGATGGAAATCATAAATTAATGTTAACAACACTATTTAAGGAAATGGACTTCAACATGCCACGTCACTTTGCACTAAATTAGTATTAAACATTTGAATCTTGCATTAGAAAGTATAAACCCTTAAAGTTACTAAATCCTTGATGGGGCAGTGTACTGTAGTTTCCCAATCTAATGTTCTATGTGAGACTTGTACTTCCATCCGTACAATTAGTCACAATAGTATAGTAGTGTACATTAACTTGAGATATATTTTTGATGAGCGGAAAATTAGTCAGATTCGACAAAATATGGATTGTAGCGTAAAGAATTTAGTGAGCTTCGAAGAACAACTATTATAACTCCAAATAAATTCCATTTTCTTGATCATTACTCGTCAAGATTCGGAACATATACATAAAACCACTCAAAGGATACGTGAAATATTTCTCAAAAAACTCGTATTTTCAGTCAGGTTACTTGCGCCTCATGGGGTTGCCACCCACCGGCTCGCCTACATGTTAGACTCCTTGGTCCGTGTTTCAAGACGGGTCGGATGGAAGCATTGTGCCAACATCATGAGTGCGCAGGTCTTGAAGGCCGCAAAGAGCGCACTTGCACATCGGTCAGCGCGCCGGCAGGGACGAGGTATCAACCCTCGCGTTTATCCCGCCGCGCTAACCCATGTTAACCAGCGTCCTGCGTCGAGTGGAGGACCAGTCGCCCGTTCCTCATACGACCGAGACGCACCCGCTGCTTCCATTCGCTTCCCCCTCACCAATTTGAAGCACTTTTTAACTCTCTTTTCAAAGTTCTTTTCATCTTTCCCTCGCAGTACTTGTTCGCTATCGGTCTCTCGCCGGTATTTAGCCTTAGATGGAATGTACCACCCAATTAGGGCTGCACTCCCAAACAACCCAACTCGTTGACAGCGCCTCGTGGAGTAGCAGGGTCCGAGGTCGACGGGGCTCTCGTTTGCTGTTTTGCATATTTAGGCGGATCACGGTTTTTTCTAGCTATACCAAATTCAATACGTATTGCCAATTCCTTAAAAATCTTCACCACGAAAGTAAACATTTTTTTTTTTTTCATATGAACGGCAGGTCATGATGGCTATTTTCCGACTTAAGTATTTATTAGAAACGCAGAGCATGAAAAAACTTTCTTTTTGCCAAATTTTGTATCTTGTCCTTTTGTGCACGACAACAAGCTATATTAAAATAAAAATGACAAATTATATCACTTGTTTTTTTAGCAAGAGATTAAAAGTACAGAGTGAGTGGGCGACGGAGAGGGAGAGGGACAGGAGGAGGGCGACTGAGAGGGAGAGGGAGGGGGAGAGGAAGGGGACTCTAATTCGTAAAACATGCGATGTCTACATGCAAAGCCGCTGGTCCTACATACAAACACACAAAAAGAAAAAAAATGATGCTAGTTCAAAACATTTTGTATCGAAAATTATGTCTCTAATTACGCCTTGAATCGCTATTAGTGTTTGTGTCGAATATTTAATCATTAAACATTCTTATTCCATTCTAACCATTCGTTAGGGAAGATACGGTAGATTGCAAAACTTAAAGCATTAGTGATGAGAAAAACCAGTTAACAATTGCCGTTAGAACCTCCTTAACGACAAAAACTAAAAATACTTTGACGGAATTAAATTAGTGTGAATCACACTAAATACAGTTCACTTCGTAATCCCCGTAACAGTGTGATTTATATACTGTCTCGTCTAACATTTACTTTTCATGAAAAAAAAACCCTAGAACTGTCAATAACTTTGAATATCTTGATGTACTTTGATTATACTTTAATTATTTGATGTGAAAGGCTTTACATGTACTTCAAATAGCTTTTTATAAAAGTGACAAGAGTGCAATACATATAAATTGAGTTTACATTCCGTATGTAAGTGTTTTAAATATAGTATGAATATAGTATGAATATATTTGAGTATAGCTGATGAAGAAAAATACAATTTATCCCATTAACATTACATTATGCAAAAAGTACATGACATACCGAGGAGGGGAGGGAGAGGGAGAGAAGAGGGAGAGGGAGAGGGAGAGCGAGGGGGAGAGGGAGAGTGAAGAAGAGAGGGAGAGGGAGAGGAAGAGAGGGAGAGGGAGAGGAGGGGAGGGGAGGGAGGAGGCGAGGAGAGGAGGGGGGGAGGGGGAAGGGGAGAGGGAGAGGACGAGGGAGAGGTAGATGTAGAGGGAAAGGGAGAGGACGACGGAGCCATATGATAACATCCTACGGACATAACATGTATCGCCGAAAATAATTTGAAAACTGTACAATCTCTCTGAAAATATTTTGGAACCCTACAAAATCCGAAGAATTTCTTCCCAAAAAGTATCAATCTGTCTATTTTGGTAACAAAAGGGGAAATAACTCTAAACATGAAATACTGTTGAATAGTAAGAAAAAAGAAACCTATAGACAGACTACGTATCTTGGAAACCAGAAATCTGATAGAAAGCTTTCTTTCTTCATCTTTCCTCTAAGGAGCAAATATTCTCAATAATAAAAACTGTGACAAAAAATACCTCAATTTCAAGGAGAGACTCCCACTCTTTTTCTCTAACAAATCGATTCCTAACATAAAAATTGAAGTCAGTTTTTGATTTGTACCCCGTTTATAATATATGTGCTTACCGATTTCGCAGGGAAAGTCCTCGTCAATTTTCCGGGCAAAAGAATAGGAATTGTTGCCGAGTAGAAATGATCCTCCTGTTCTGTTGTTCGGTAAATATCGACCTTCGAATCATTAACCGAAACAAAACCTTCGAAACTAAAAGTTCTCGTCAAATCTCCTGTGAACTCATTCGTAACGACCATTACTATTTTTTGTTCGACAGGATGGAAAACAACTAATAGTCCGGCTGAACAAGAAGAATCGGTATTAATCGGAATCGATCCGGGAGTTATCCATTTCGAAAACTGTTTCATTACGTAATATTGTCTCCGTAACATACGACTGAATGGTTGTGTCCCCGAGAAATCAGAATACATTAAACCCCAATATGGAGATCCAGAATAATATTCTATGGCTTGCCAATAACACCACGACCAAACTCCTAAAACATTAATATCTAAAGTTATCGATCTCGCCATAACTAAAGCAACGTCCATTTCATTTCCTCCTAAAAACATCGGTCCCCATTCTGACATTACGATTCTTTTATTTAACGATACCGCAACTTTCGCCATTTCTTTTCGAATTTCAAGCGAATCCGAATACGAAAGTTCGTAGCTGTGTTGGTATCCGTGAACGTTAATTCGTTTAATAACGTTTTTTGAACGTTTAAACTTCGAGAAAATCGAAGGAGAACCACTCGTCCACGAATCAACGGCGGCTATAACTGACGAAAGGTTTTTGCTTTTTATCGAAGCTTGGACATAAACCAAAAAATCATCGAGCGATTGGACAGCAAAATTGCAACCTTCTTGATTTCCTCCCTCCACCCACCATCCCTCCACGGCTTCATTTACAGGAGAGATAGTTTGAAAATCGATACCCCACAAAAGTTTATAGTTTTTTATGACTTCCGTTATGTAATCCGCATACAATCCATAATTACTTTTATCCAAATTATCGGCTTTATACGAAGAACCCGAAACACTTCCACTAATTGTCATCCAAGCCGGAGGAGAATAAGCAAAAGCTTCTAATTGGTTTGCACCCCTTCCAATTGCCCCAATTAAAATCGCCCTTTGTGCAAGATCTTCAGACCAATTGTAATTCGAAGAAGACGTAAATTTAAATCCGGGAGTCGCTCGATATTTTATCGGAATAACTTGAAATCTCGCGTCTTTTGTGGATTCTCCTCCTCCTCCGATGTTGTATCGCGCGATTGTAAAGCCTAAGCCTTTTTCTTTGCTGAAAATATCATCCAATAGGAGCGTACGATTGGCTAATGGAAGAGTTCCCGCCCAATTAGCCCACCTATAAAAAAAAAGAAAAAAAGAAAAAGAAAAAAGAAAGGATAAGGAGAAGAAAAGAAACAAAAAGAAGGAAAAAAGTAGAGACGATAAAGAAAACGAAGAAAGAGAAAAGAGATGAGAGATGAGAGTTAAGAGTTAGGAATTAGGAGATAAGAGATAAAGAGATAAGAGACAAGATATAAGCGATAAGATATCAGAAATAAATAGGAGATAAGTATTGAATGAGACGTCATGGTAACGGACAGAAATATAGAAAGAACAGACAGAGAATTGCAATGAAAGATGATTGCAAATAATATAAAAAGTGGTAACCTTTACAATGAAGACAAAAGGGTAAAATAGTAACTGAAGGTGTCACGTAGTATAAGTCTGACAAAATGATCTGCAGCCTGAAGTGATCCCGAAGGGTCACTTGGCTCTTCCAAGTATGACGAAAGGGCAAGATGACCTTTCGTAAGAAGAAGAGAAAAGATCTAGATCTAAAACAAATATCTAAAGCTAAATCTAACTAAATCTAGGACAGAGGTACAAAGAGTAAATGACGAGAATCAGAATACTAGACTGCGTTATCTAGTACTAAGTCATTTAAAACTAAGTTTGTAGCAAAGGAGAATTAGGAAGAATTCAGAATTCCAACACCCCCCCGCTTTGCTAGAAACGGAGGCCGGCTGAGGAGCGGTGAGCCTCAAATTGAGGCCGGGGAGGAGCCTTGGTCAAAAAGTCGGCCATTTGAAGATTAGTGGGACAGGGGTGGAAGATAACAGTGCCTGCAACAATTGCGTCGCGGGTAAAGTGATATTGAATGTCAATGTGCTTTGTCCTGCGGTGATGAATTGGATTATTCATTAGAGCAAGGGCCCCTTGAGAGTCGCAGAAGATAATGGTGGCAGAAGAGGGACAAAACTGCATATTGAGGAGGGAGCGAAGCCAGAGGGCCTCCTTGGTGGCATGAGTCGCAGACATGTACTCAGCTTCAGTGGAGGAGAGGGCAATAGTGGGTTGTTTCTTCAAGGCCCAAGAGACAAAGGCACTTCCAAGTGAGAAACAGACGCCGGTGGTGCTGCGACGGGAATCCAAGTCATCCAGGTCTCCCCCCCAGTCGGCGTCGCAGTGGCCGACGAGAGCTGGAGGAGAGGAGCCGCTGAAGGTGAGCTTTAAAGACTTCGTTCCTTGAAGGTATCGGAGGACCCTTTTTGCTGCAAGCAGATGGTCAGAGGTGGGATTTGACACAACCTGCTGAGTTGGCCAAGAGCGACAGCAATGTCTGGACGGGTTCCAATCATCGCATACATGAGACTGCCAACTATAGACCGGTACTGTTCATGTATATCTCTGGGGACAGGCCCACCAGAGTTTTTGAGGAGCTTAACATTTGGATCTAGAGGGGTAGAGATGGGAGTGCAATCGGTCATGGAAAATCTGGTTAGAACCTCTCCTATATATTTTTCTTGGGACAGAAGAGGGTCCTACTGGGACGATCCCGACCTACAAAGACTCCAAGACAATATTCCACTTCCCCCAAGTCTGTCATGGAAAAGTGGGTGTTAAGCATTGTCTTGACAAGATGGATGAGGGAAAGAGAGGGCCCAGCAAGAAGGAGATCATCGACATATATGACAAGAAGGACAAGTGTGTCGGATGTTCCCCGAATGAAGAGACCAAAGTCTGCATTCAGTTTGGAGAAGCCTTCACGGAGGAGGATTGACTCTAGGTGCTTATTCCAAACCCTAGGAGCTTGCTTAAGGCCATAGAGGGATTTAAGGAGACGACATACCAAATGTTCGGAACCCGGAGATACATACACTTCCGGTTGCTGGAGGAAGATTTCTTCGGTGAGAGTGCCATAGAGAAAGGCAGTCTGAACGTCCATGTGGTGGGCGTGCCAGTCATGGGCAGCTGCAAGGGAAAGGAGAATCCAAATGGATAAAAACTTTGCAACCAGGGAGTAAGTTTCTGTGAAGTCGACCCCCTCTTTTTGAAGAAAGCCCTTAGCTACAAAACGAGCTTTAAATCTGTCGAGCGTGCCGTCGGATTTAGTCTTCACCCTAAAAACCCACTTGGAGCCGATGACTTTTCTGCGTGGGGGAAGTGAGGTAAGTCTCCAGGTGCCGTTCCGGAGGAGGATGAAAATTCAGAGTCCGTGGCAGCCTTCGATTCAACGGCTTGAGGACCAGCCATGGCAGCAGAGAAGGTAAGAGGAACAGAGATTGTAGAAATTGTGGCAGAGTTTGCAGAGCCATGGCTGAGACTCTGCGCCTGTAGGCGGTCACTCCTTCGAGGGGCAGGTGCGGATGGAGGGATTTTGTATGGGGTTTCGGCTGGAAGAATGGGGGAGAGAGAGTAGGGGTCAGAATTTGTATGAGTGAGAGGGGATGGTGTGGAAGGAGGAAGTAAACCTGATAGGGACCGTGTGAGAGTGGATGGAGGCAAGGAAAGCAGTTTGGGAGAGGTCAAAGGGAGGATGACTGAAAGTGGATCTGAGGAGGCAGAGGCAATGGGGAAGAAATATGGGGAGGGAGGAGATGTGGAAGGAGGCGAAGTAAGAATGGCATCATGAAGTTTTAGAATGAGTGGCGTTTCGTTGAAGGTGACGTCACGGCTGAGGACGACTTGACGTTCCTTCGTCAACTAGATGCGGTATGCTTTGGATTCAGTGCTGTAGCCGACTAGAACGCCATTTTTGGTGCGGCTCTACCATTTTTTCCTGCCGGTGCCAAGTTTTTAATCCATGCATCACACCCGAATATACGAAGGTGCGAGACATCCGGTTTAGTGGCGTGCCAGGCTTCGTACGGAGTAACAAGGTGCGAGACATCCGGTTTAGTGGCGTGCCAGGCTTCGTACGGAGTAACAGGGAGTACGGAAGTTGGACAACGATTTCGAATGTAATTCGCCGTTGAGACAGATTCAACCCAAAATGTGGTGGGCAGACCGGCGTAATGCAACATGGAACGTACCAGCCGCTCCAGGGATTGGGGAAAAATTGTGCTTCGTTTCCTCGTGAACCAAACCAGCAGTTAAGGATGGAATGGTGACAGCTGTAGAAGAGTTGTCGATTGAGGAAATAAAGGCCGAATAGGACGCCGGAAGACCGCCCAAGATTGCAGAAATTATGTCTTCATCGGAGACAGCACCTCCAACAGCTTTGAGCTATCCAGCAATAGATTTGATAGAGTTGACGTAAAATTGAATAGATTCTGCTAATTTTTTCGAGCAGTGTTGAGCTGGCGTCGAAGAAGCAATTTGTTCGACCAGGATTTGTTCTCATATGCTGTGGACAGAAGTGTCCAAGCACCGTGAGCCGAGGTGGCATCACGAATGAGGTCAAGTTGCGAGGGTTCAAGTGCGAGTACCAGCCTAGAGTGCGCCTCCTCATTACGAATGAGCCAGGCGGATTTAGCGGCGGCATCGGAAGGTTCCCTTTCGCTTCCGTTAATAACGGACCAAAGTTTTTCACGCTTGAAAAGGTGTTCAATCTGATATTTCCATCCGTAGAAATCCGTGCCATTGAATTTGGCAACGGTATTAGAACTAACCAGGAAAGGCCCATAACCTATTGAATGAGACGTCATGGTAACGAACAGAAGTACAGAAAGAACAGACAGAGAATGGCAAATGAAAATAATTGCAAATAATATTAAAAATTGGTAAACTTTACAATGAAGACAAAAGGTTAAAGTAGTAACTGAAGGTGTCACGTAGTGTAAGTCTCACAGACTAATCTGCAGCCTGTAGTGATCCCGAAGGGTCACTTGGCTCTTCCAAGTGTGACGAAAGGGCAAGGTGACCTTTCGTAAGAAGAAGAGAAAAGATCTAGATCTAAAATATCTAAAGCTAAATCTAACTAAATCTAGGACAGAGGTACAGAGAGTAAATGAAGAGAAAAAGATTAGTAGATTATGTTATCTAGTACTTAGTCATTTAAAAACTAGGTTTGTAGCAAAGAAGAATTAGGAAGAATTCAGAATTCCAACAACCTTCAGGAAAAAGGGAAGGATTTGCTCATTCTACATTTTAATGGTCGACAAAGCTAGGACAAGAAACATTCTTGTGCGGAAAAGAAAAAGTACTTAGGTGAACAGTCTGAGGACGGGTTTCTTGCCGATTTATATGTAGGAAACGAATTGTTTCCAAAAAGTGTACTTAGAAACCAGTATTGCAGGCAACAGATTGTAATGTTGAAGTAAATTGAAAGATCTGGAGATATTAAAAATAATTTCGAAACTTAATTTAAATGGATATCAGTACTTAAGAACAGTACTTTTTGAAAGAGTCATCACAAAAGACCATGTTATCATGCAAGAACATAAATTCATCACAAGAAAAAAAAAACAGCTTTACCCTGTTCCGAGAAGTTAAAACAGAATTTTCTATCATGTTCATCGGATGAAAAGTCAAAAAGGACAGGAATGAGCATTGACATCATTTTGTCAACCTAGTGTTCCTTTTTTAACTGCGCAAAATGTGCACAAGCACAAAATTTCAAAGCTTTAAATGAAGTGTGACCAGCTGGTGTCAACAATTCGGTACAATGTGCAATTAGTCTGGACGGGAATATAGTGTGGATGGAAGTGCATTCCACACTAATTCGTATACAGAGTGAGAAAAAATCCACAAAAAACATCGGTACCCATACCATTTAATGGGCCACACTATTTTTCAGCTCCTCTACTATTTGTTCATTTGTACAATTACTATTATATATATATACACACACACACACACACACATATACACATTATATACACAAATATACATTATACATACATATATATATATATATTTACACACACACACACACATAGTTTTGATGGACAAATAGCTGCATTATGTTGACACTATTTAAGTTACCGGACAGCATCCGCTCTGTACTAAATTTGAAATCTCGAAAAACCCAAAAACATAAAAAAAAAACCTAAAATTTTACGGTTGCCATACATTGTATCTGAACATTTTGGGCCCATCGATTAAACTGTAACGTCGACGATTTAACGGGTATAAAGTTGTAAGCGGTAGTCGTGATGTTATCGGCCAGAAACCCAGTGTCGTAAATGCAATTCCGGTTCTGGAAAAATAACTACAGCAGTCAAAAGCTCAAGCGGAGGCTGCATTTTGAAAGCAGAGCCAGAACAACGATGCCTCAAAAGGAACAAATCTGTTTTTTGAACCATTTATAATTTCTTTCGATAAACTACACATCGGAGGTCAAAAAATAATCAGAACACCATAATTTTGGCCGGAAGTAAGTGTGACGCTATAAAATGTCACAGATTGACTGTAGGAAACAAACCGGGGTGGGAGTTTTACCATTAATAATTGGCTTACCTGTCTTACTTGCGCCCTGAGTAAGAGGTTTGCGAGCTCCTCTCGATCGTAAGTCCTTTCACCCAAACGTACCACTTGTGGTAATTCTTCTTTTTCTTCTTCTTGTTTTTTAAACCCAAATACAGAGCCTCCTTGCCCCTGCAATTTAACAGATGTTCATCAACTATTACTGCATCATCATCATCATCATCATCATCGTGAAATTTGTCTGAAATTTTACCGAAGACACATTAAAGATATTCTCAACGAGCAAAAACGTCTTTGCCACACATGCATTGTGCGTTTAATAAAAATAGCATCTCACGTTCCATGGTGGTCTATATAATTTTTCAAGGTAACATAACAACTTTCTTGGAGTTTTAATTTCCACTCACTTCGTCTTGTGCCAAATAGTCCTCCTCACATGCTCCCAACTTTCGTAAATCTCGCAGAAGATGGGAGTCGGTTTTGTATTCACTAAAAAATAGTCGCCATGTCTTTGCTCGTAAAATCCACCATATTTCTGCTGGCATAGATGGAGCTTCCTCCGCATCTTTCTGAAAATGATTTCCACATAGATTGAAGTTTATTAAAAAACCAAATCACTTTTCATAAAATTTTGGGCAAAGCCGCTCCTTTAAAATTTAAACTCAACCCAAATGACAATTTACACAGGATCACAATAATATCTTCGCAAAAATTTTGCACTGTGTCAAGATCAGAACTATTTTGTGGTATGCATCGCTTTTGCTGAATCGATAGCATTAACTGTTTCAGTTATGCAGTAAGACAGAAAACCTGAGATGAAAATCCCAGGGCTTTTAGTAGAACTAAATGTATCCCTCTCCCCCTCCCGCCCCCCCTTCCCCTCTCCCTCCGCCTTCCCCTCGTCCTCTGGTTTTTGAGGGTGTTTTAGTTTTTTTAGTATATAGCTGCGAACATGGACCAGAATCTGTATGCACGACACCACTATTAATGCGGTTTGTCTAAAAAATTAGACTAATTGCTTAAAAATTGCTAAATCCACACTGATGTCATTAGAATTCTTCGAAATTCGGTGATTCCTGTTGGAACTCATGTCGTGTATTACAGAGGTCTAGCTGGGCCATCTTAAAGAACCATCGAAATCTTATTCGTAAAGTGCAGAAATGAGGACAATTGGTTAAACGAGGGTGGAAAGCAGGAACAGTGTACAAATGTAATTAACATAGTGTAAAGGTGTACAATTTTGGGTTAAAGCGCGTAGTATTTGCCATAGAGATGGTGGATCTTACCCTAACTTGGACGTATGCATCGACGATTATAGCAATCAGGAGATTAAAAGTGATAAAGACCACCATGAAAATGTACGTCCACCAATAAATTATTGCCGCGGCCAACTCCCATCCTTCAAGTTGCATAAAGTAATCGTCCAATGAAGTATCTCCTATAAGGACATTGAACATACTATCCAAGGAAATTGCAAGTGAGCGGAACTGCAAGAAAAACAGAGACAGGCATCATTTGATAGACTTTCCTTTTGAAGGCTTCAGCAATTAGTCTGGATGATATTATTATTATTCTTCTTATTGTTGTCATCATGAAAATAAAATTCTACAGAGCACAAGTTGCCGCAGTAGGCTGACCAACAGCATCTCTTTTTTTTGTTTTCTTTGCTTGATTGTTTTCTTTTTTCATTTTTATGCGTGGCTAACTTAAACTGTAACCGCAATAAAACGGTGCTGATAAAGTTTTGCTATCAATTTGTTCGCTTCCTCCTTCCGGATGAAAGAGAATTTTGCTTTCTTGGTTCTTTTTAAAAGAGATTTTGGTTCTTTTTACTTTTTTATTTTCCTTTCACTTTTCCTTTTCCTTTTACCTGGCTCAGCTTTCGTCCAAACACAATGTGTCCATAGATTGCATATCCCACAAACACAACAATAAACATAATAACAAAATGCAAGAGATCCGTCGAGGCGGCTGCAATCGTCCGAGTTATAGTTCCCATGCGAGGCTGGAAATCCATTAGTTTAAGAATTCGAAGAACCATAAAGAAAATACTGCAAAGGTCACAAAAGAGTATCACAGTGAGAATCCTTAACACTGATAGTTTGGAAAACACTTTTCATTTAATGGAGGTCAGTTTAAACCCTTCAGTAGGTCATTTAGCGTGGATATCATTATAGCACGAACTTGAACATAACTATAATCTTAACCCTAAACACTATATAACATGAATATGAAAAATAGCTCTGAGGCTTAGGATGAACTGGGGAATTAGGGAATGAGAAAAAAAGGTCAAACACATATGGAAACTTCACAAAAAACTGATCCATAAAGACGCAAAGAAGCTAAAAGATAAAACGTTCATCCAGGGTAGGAATATATGCATTCGAAAAAATGTGGACTTTTGTTTGAAGGGACAAGCTCATCCTCCCGTTGATATGTACTCCTCTTGTCTCAATTTGTTCTATCATTTCTCTAACAAAAGAATCAAGTAAATCCCGGATGCGAATCATATTTTCTTTCTGGTGAGACATAATGATTCAGCTATTCCCTAATGGTTCAAAAATAATGAATGAAGGAGCAAAAAACTTCCTTGTTCTTTACACAAAAGCCCATTATAAAAAAAGGAGGAACATTAATTACTTGATTCCTTGGACTGCCACATAGTACGACCGAAAAGAGATGAGACTTTCCACTTTTTGGAAAGTTTCAAGTGCCTCTGGAAGTTGTGTATCGGGTAAAAGCTTAAAAAACTCGCCGGGCTCTGTTCCATAAATAGCGTATTTTATTTCCGTCTTAAAGGGAATAATATTTCGGATTACATACCATATCCTGTCAGAGCAAACAAAACGTCAGTTTGAATTCAGTTTGAAAACACCAGTATTAATCAGTATCAGTTCAAGCAGTATTAATAGTTTCCATATTGTATTAGCTGGAGGGAGGAGGGAGGAGGAGGAGGGAGGGAGGAGGGCGGAGGGAGAAGCAGGAGTCCATTTACACGACAATGAATACTGCAAACCATTCCAAGAACCACAGTTTTCTCAACAGTCAACCTTACAATTGAGTCAGAAATAGTTTAGGACAATACCAGAGAATGACTCCGGTTGTCATAATTCCGAGAGAAAGAGCGTCGATACAATTCCAAATGCTTGCAAAATGGTAAAAAATGTATCCCTTATCCCGGACTGTGTCAATGGCCTCCTTCAGTTCGTCGAGGATAGAGTAGATGAGTGCAATGACAAACAAAATTTCGAAAACTAAACGTACCCAATCTTGTGTTTCATGGTAAATATCAACTTTTAGAGATTCCAAATGTGATGTGGCTAGAATTTTCCCTCCGGTTTGAAATGTCAAATGTACATGTGTCAGAGTGAAGAACCGTGACCGAGCTGCAACACATAAAAATAAACACTACAATCACAAAATTTTCTTGATTGCCTTCTTAAGCCATTTCATAGAGACATTAGTAGCAACATAGCATTCCCGGACCGCAGGAGAACACAGAAACATTCCTCCAGAGAATCTGACTATTAATGGACAAGAACGAATGGATTAAATGTTATACTACGGTATTAAAGTATCTTTACTATTCAAGTAAACTGAAAATAAAAATTTTGAAAGCATGGTGCGTCCTTACGATTGTATGTCAGCAGCTCTACATCCGCGTATTCTGTAAAAAAGTCATAAAAAAAACCGTCCTTCAAATATTGCAGCAAGGTTGTCGCAGCTAAATTTCCCAAGTTGATGTCAAAAATGTATTTGTATCCGAAATCGAAAGAGCCCTACATCCCACAATGATACCACGGACAGTTCAGTGAACAGTCTTAAAAAAAACACAATTAAAAGCAAACGACAGGCTGGAAATGGCATTACCGCAATCGCAGGTTTAAATCCATATGGCGTCCCATTTGGGTTAAACTCTTCTTCCAGAAGGTCCTTAGAATCATTAAGTTCCTGAAAACGGGCCGATTGCTCATCAGCATATGTGCTATTGTAGAGACTTGATGTTGGAAGAAAAGGAGATGCAACTCCCCATGATTTTGACTGTTTGACATTTTTCTGCATACAGAGGGGGAAATTGGAGTTGATCGAACTAAACCTGCACAGGATAATAAATGGAAGAGAGTTAGGAGAAAAGATTCTTTGAAAGTTCTACTATTCTGCTTTCCTACCGAGTAAACATCTTGCTTGACAATTTTCAGTTGACTAGGAGGTTAGTGTCTTAACACGAATGTGTTGAATTTATTGCAGGCATTTTGGACATGGTTTTCTTTTAATAACAGAAAAGACTTCCATAAGGTATAAACGGCAACGAATTTTTTAGTCGTGTGCCATACAAAAGAGCATTTTAATCGATGTAAATGTAGTGAGAGTATGGAAGTCTTGTCTAAAACCGGAGAAAGTATGACGCTCCGATATTGTCGATATGATATTGTCAAATATCATTTCAGGTTTGACATGTCTTCTTCATTTTTTTAACACTGGCAAAATGAAATTGCGACTTCATCCTTTGCATAAACACAAGCCTGAAATATAATTTTGGCTTCACCAAAAGCACCCACCTGCCTCCATGACACCAGTTTTCAGCATGTGCCCGTGATTGTGAGAGTAGTAATCCTATGAGTACTCTGTGAATAGTAAAAAAATAAAAGAAGAAAAATCAGAACATCGACAGCCACAAACAATGAGTCCTCGCATTCTTTCACTGAATACCGCACAAGTACAATTTACAACACGTTTGCCTTTCTAATTCAATGAGAAAAAACCTTTCTTGTCCTGGGGGATCACATTTATGCCTCGATCTGCAGAATGAAAGATGAATCACATTCTCAGTAGTTGATTTCCTTTGAAATTTAAAGAAGGTGAATATGTCCAATAGCAGTACAGCCCAAAAATAAAGAAATTGACACAAAGGTGGAGACGTACCTGTTTTGAAGGGCAACTGTCCGAGTCAGGGGAATTGTACTTGAAGGCGAAAAGTTTCCACTCGAAACATATAAGTCATCGCCAAATGTTCGCAATGAAAAACCGAACTCTAAATCTGATCCAATAGCTTCACCGACACAACAAACTGCAAAAAGAAGACAGAAAGGGGAATTTATTGTCTTAAAGATAGCATCCAGGCATATTGTTCTCTGCAGCGATAGACGATTTTACGCAGAGATATGAAATTTGAAGCAAGCGAAGTGAATAAAACAGTTGGAATATCGTGAGCAGAAAAACTATGAGGACAAAATTTTATCAAAATCTCCAAATGAAGCTACAGAAGCTTACCTCCATCATTTCCACGTGTCTGGTTGGAAGGACATGGACAGGAAGAGAGGCCACTAGAATCCAAAGGACAAGAACAATCTCCACCGTCGTAAGCGCAAAAATAATTGTTGCATTCTTGGTCACATTTTCCATTACCCAGTTGTTTAATGGTACAATTGGAAGTACAAAGATAGTCCAGAGGGACAAAGTCTTCAGACAATCTGTCGGTGACATCTGAGAAATAAAAAAATTACAGATATGGGATAATGTTATGAGTTGATATGGAGCATTTCCTGAAACATCATATAAACTTTTTCAATAAACTCAAAGACAGTGGAACAATCCTAGGATTGGATCAAATTTCCTTTTTTCTTTTCGCCTCGGACAGAGGATAACCTTCAGCTGAGAAAGAGTCAATGACAAGAACTGCAGTAAGACTGGTGGAAAACTGGCTCACAAGGATTTTTTCCTTCTGCTGGGAGGATCGTCAAATAGCAATTGCTGCTATCACCAGCGCCTCGGGATGAAAATCGTAAAGTTGTTTCATTAGGATAATACTCGGAAAGGAACTGAATGCTGTATTGGAATGTGTTTGGAGGTGATGACGCAATTTCTGTGCCCAACAACACAACCCTAAACGATAAGAACAAGAAAATGTTGCCGCATTGTTGCCCAAAATTAGTGTTACAGAAACTAATGTCTCATTAGCATTGACAACATTTCAGCCCATATATAACCCCATCTACATCCAAAAAGGGAATTTTTCAGTATAAAGTCTATAATTGATATTGATCTGCAAAGAAATAAAGTAAAAACGTTAAGAAGACATATAATAATGATGTAAATCAGTATATTTACTTTACAGTAATATGATGCTTGTTGCTTTTGTTTAGTTGACTTACCGAGTGCACATGGCACAATGTCAAGATCATAAGTGCCCATATTTGCTGGAGTACACTTTGTCGTTCTTGAAACAACCAATCGTCCCCCACCGTATCCAAAGTAAATGTCATCGGACGGATCACCGAGCGACAAGAAAGTAGAGTTTTCCAAGATAGCTGCAATGAACTCAGTGAAATTTATTAAAAACCTGAAAATGTTAAGACCTATGTTCTGCAAGAAACCTGAAAGTCGCACACTTGTTAAGGGCTTCTATAGCCCAATAGCTTCTCCTGGATGTATAATTGAGTGAAGGAACATTCTCTTAATCAAAATTTGGGACATCAAATAATACTGATCAAATTAATACCAACAATACTTGTTCCGTTATCCTACATCAGAACACATTTCACATATGTCAATCGTCATTCATCGCTGTGAAATATGAAAGAATTAAGACATATCTAGGATATATTTCAGCTATGAGCAAGCTTGAGAACTTTATTACAACTTCGTGCTCAGAAGTTACTCCTCTTATTCAGCAGATACTATACATAAAAACACAGAAGAAAATCAGAATGGCTTACCCAAACACAATGTAATCTGTAAAATGTTAAAAATAGGCTTAGCACGAGAACGCCTGCAGCATACCTTAACATTGTTTTCCAGAATGGACGTTGAGGTGACTGATTCATATTCTAGATAGATGTACTGAATATCGGTATAAAGGTCTTTCAACAGGGTTTTTAAAAATATTTGCCAACCATGTTGTATGATCAAATTCGTTCCTAGCTACATTGATGCCAACTTTTATTGCTTGTAGGTTATAATATACACCATCATCGTAACCTTGAATTCACAAGAAAATGGTAATACAGGTTGTGGTACGCTTTCAAAACCACCCTCAAATCTAGGATTGGTAAAAGATTTACACATAATTAGAACTTGTTGAAAAGGGACGCCAATCGGAGACTAAAAAAAAATGTAGCAGGTGCTCATAAAAACTCATCCACCTAACATGATGGTTAAGAGTAGCAATATATTGTCATTATAATATTATTGAATGGTTAATGAGTAGTGTTATTTATGAAATCCACCATAAAAATAATCAATGTTTTTACCAATATTGCGGTTGCACGGTCCTTGTACCAAAAACCCCAAATTGGACGTCATAAGTTCTATATTGCATTTATACAGATAACTGGTTTGTTTTGATAAAAAGATAAGTTTCAAAACAATTTTCACAATTTATTACTGGCTGACATTTGCAGAAAACACAAAGGTTTTGAAATCATAGTTTTTTGTATTTGAGGCCACAACCTGGTTTTCAAAAAAGTTTGATTTACAAATTTATTAATTTACAATGTAGTTTAATTTTTTTGTTTCGGTACTATAGTTTTAGAACTGTAAAGTATTGTTTTAAATTTGTCAACGTTTATGTGCTGTGCTGTCCGTAATAAATTTAGTTAAACAGATACAGAACAGATTCTTGTACGTGGCATGCCACGCTATATAAAGTCAATAATATAATACAGTATGTTATAAAGTACTATTGTATGCATACTATATTTTTTTAAGTTATCGCCGATAAGGAATATCGATAACCGATAACTATCGGTATCGGTGTTATCGCGATAATTTCTTTACCGATACACAACACTAGAAAAGAGATTGAAAACAGATTAGATTGAAAATAGATTAAAAATAGATTGAAAATAAATTGAAATAGATTGAAAATAAATTGAAATAGATTGAAAATAGTAGTGTAGTGTATCGGTAAAAAAAATATCGCGATAACACTGATACCGATAGTTATCAGTTATCGAACGTTCAGAGGTCCCGATGTATCGGTCTGAGACCAACAAATTCCATATCGGCGATAACTTAAAAAAAATATAGTATGCATACAATAGTACTTTATAAAATGTTATCAAACCAAATTGAAATCCACCTATTAGGAAGTTTATGGATCTGATAGAAAAGACAATATTGATTCCCGACAACTATCATCCGACAAAACATCCCTTACTAGGACATAGATCCAAAACAAGGTAAGTGGACTTTTGAGTGTTGATGTGTTATCTGTTCAAATGAAATTAAGTAACCCATAAAAATAGTGCAATTTACTTTTTTTTTGCCTGAAAAACAAAAAGTAGTTCAGCAACTACCTGCTATAGAATGAGGATTGTCATCTGTCCAAACCCATTCCACGGTCTCTCCCGCGTTGATTGTAACGTTTAACTGAGAGCCGGAGGCCCAAGGGAGAATGTGGTCAGCTGTATCAGACAAACCAAAGAGAGACAGGACATTAATAGCAGAATCAAGAAAAACTGTCCTGTTTCGGACATGTAAACTTCCATTCCGAGAGGCAAATAATATGCAATTTTGTCCAATTCTCTGTTTGCTCCATTACACGTGTTCACCGAGAAAAGAGAAAAAAAAATTGAGGAGCGAAAACCTGGTTGACGCTTATTTTCACAGAGAACATGCATGTCAATCTACAAAAAAAAAATTACATTCTTGGCACAAGTGTGTCAAACAGCAGAATGTATTTAAGTGAAATAGTCACCATTGCGACATGTCGACAATTCATCGGGGGTGATGACACATTTGTCCAGTCGATGGAACCTCGTAGCAATATCTAGAAGGAGATTGTCGTCAAAATAAGCCACAGAAGTGAAAGCCGCGACCATAATGTCAATGAAACGATTCATCTCATCCTGACCAATGGCGACACTGTGAAAAAAGAAAAATCAGCCCAGAGGGGTCAATAAGCAAAACACAAGCCTCTATATAAAATTTTCAGTCAAATTCACAATACAACTCTCTTGTCATTCAGTACCTAAGTATTTTAGTGACAAAATGGAACTAGATTACCTTGCATGAATTTCGTACAACGTAGAAACGAGGTCGAATAATGATGTCACATTGCGATTGATATACCTAAAAGGAAATAATTCATAAGGTCCACCCATAAATAGACCAAGAAAATTGAACATACTGTCCTCATCATGATGCTCAATAAACTGAGTTCCCAAGCAGGTGTCCTTAGAATATGTCCCTTCAGCTCGTCTTCCTGCTTTTATCAGTCTAACCTTTCGCATTTCTACATCCGTTCCAAGATTTTCCCAGAGTGACTGCGATGTAATATTTTTATCTGTTGTCCAATCTGTAATAGCCGATAGCGACGCCATAGTCAAAAACAGTCAAAATGATTAATCAAAGCTAAGCCATAGGCTTCTCATGAAAGTGAAACATTATTCTCAATTTATTTTAGGGACGAATAAACAGTCTTATCCCAGCATAATGCTGTAAATGGCCTTCACAGATTTTGCCCATGAAGGTAATCTAACACCTAGACTTATGGACCTTATCAAACATGAGAGAGGGAGAGAAAGAGGGAGAGGGAGTGGAGGAAGGAGAGAGGGGGAGAGAAATAGGGAGAGGAAAGAGAGGGATGAACAGAAAGGAGAGAGAGAAAGAGGGAGAGATGGAGAGAGAGAAGGGGGCAGAGAGGCAGAGAAACAGAGAGAGGAGAGAGGGAGAGAGACAGAGAGAGAGGAGAGAGGGAGGGGGAGAGAAAGAGGGAGGGAGGGAGGGAGAACAAAAAATGACTCACTGGTACAAACTTGGTATCGGTACAATTCATTATCGTCCATTCCAGGAGGCTGCACATCCAGATGCCACAGGTAAGACAAAACAACAACACTAGTTTTTGCAAACGAATAACAGACCAGTTATCAAATTTTGATTTAGGAAAAAATATAACTGTTTGCGGTGTTTTCCCCGACAAAATAACCCGTCTCCACTAAATTTCCCATTGTTAGTCTTGACCACAGTAAACTGTGGTAACAACCTCCCATTGTTAGTCTTTACCACATTAAACTCTGGTACCAATTTTGTATTCCCCGTAACATTTAGCATGACTACACCACTAGCGTCCGCACAATATTTAGAAAAACAGAAAAAATGGCAAAATAAAGGAGCCCCAACAAAGGTAGGGGGCATCTTCAACTCTTGCAGTTTTCAAATTACTGTTTTGAGGCTCAAAATACCATTTTTACATTTTCAGCAAAGGAAATTGTTGGTTTCTCAACGTTCTATACTGGTGTCCTTCAGTTGTTTGATGCTGATGTCAGCAAAGATCTTTATTTCATACGATTTTTTCCCTCGTTTGATCCTTTGACATTTTTGTTTGTATTCTCGACGCTGTTTAGGCTTCCTATTGGCCAAAAAAAAAAAACATGATCATGATGATGAAGATGATGATGATAATAAAAACGAGAATAAACAAAACACCTACAGGTGGAGGGCCTGGCGGAGGGCTTGGTGGAGGGGGAGCAATAGGTTTCCCATAGACACTTGTTCCTGCAAAACATAAATGATAAATTGGGTTTCAAAATGGGAGTTAGAGTTGACAACAATTCCGCCGTCTCTTACATAGCTCATACATTGAGAGAAAAGGTGACTGCAACAAAACCGTAGTTTTAATATGTACAGAAGTATGGAAATACTACAAACACTAACCGTATAACAAGCGTTCAATACGGGTATAATAAGGGATACCCACATAATACGTTCTCGCCTTTTTTTGCACATTAATAACATGAAGAAAACGAACTGAGAAAAAAACTCATTTTTTAGCATCTTGTAAAAGAAATAAAACAAAAAAGTGGAGGGAAAAGGCACCTACCATTGCAGAATATCCCCGTCAGAAGGATAGGATTTTCTGGTGCGAGCAAAATCTGGAATTATCCAAATTACATATTAGTGTATCATAATGCATACTTAATTGGTCAATTATTTCGGGCCCTTAAGCTCTTTTTGTGAAAAAACCATTTTCTGCAGCAGAAAGCTTCAACCTGATCCAAAAATATGCCCTTTTATTATTAGACATTTGGCCTTTATCGTTGCAATTTTCTAACGCACTATTTGTGGAGACCATAAAGAATGAACTTCTATGTCAAGATTACTTCCATTTGGTAAAAGGTTATACAGATAACGATATTAACACAAGAAGGAATTCTGATGCAATGAAGGTATTAGCCCCTTAAACAGAAATGTCAAGCTCATTCTGTAGATAAAAGTCAATAATAATGTCATTCTCAAGAAGAAAATATGGTTCAAATATTCATTGTGGTGATTACTTCAATACTGAATCTTCGAGAACAAAAATATTCAATGTCATTCTGAATGCCAAAAGCCAAAGCTGAGTGTCATTGTCACGCCAATTTTCGTGTTAAAGTCAAATGGTAGAACCCAGATTCAACTTGAATCAATATTCATGCCAATTTCTAGTGAATAAGAAACATCAGCATAATAGCAAGCCAAAGAAAAAAACGCAACATGTGATAGAAATAAATATGCAATACGGAATTAACACTGATTTGAACAACATGTAATTGTCAACATAATTCTCATGTTAAGTACTACAAAAACATCAACATGGGTGAATGGAAAATCACTGACAGGGTCATAACAGGATGTTATGTTTAAGTCCAAAACCACAGAAGGATCCTTCGGGCACAAAGTCACACAATCCACGAATGTAGACGAAACGTAGAGAGCTTGTTTTCCAGGCTTCTCGTTTTCGCAAAAAAACAAAAGACATGTAGCGATTGTTGCGCAAGCCTTTTCACAAAAAAAACCCAAAGAAAATAGAAAACAACACCCAACAACCTTTCACTTTGTAAGCAGTCCAATGATAGTGTTTAAATCACCACTTTTATGTGCCTGCTTGCTGAAACAAGCACACTGATATGTGAGAAGAAAATTCGAAAAAGATGCCTTGAACATACGACCAAAGTATCTAATTATCGCTATCCAAAATTATCTAGAATTTAATGCCTCACCAAAGCGAGATGACGCTATTTTGACATACTTTTTAATGGTTTTGTAAGAGAGATTAAATTAGTTTAGTGCGACATCACGAGTTCATAAGAACCCCCTCAAAATTCCACATGAAAATGTCTAGACTTGCAGCAATAAGTCGCAAATGGGCAATAAAATACACATCGACTATGGTTAGTTGAATATCATATCAATGTAGTACATTTGAGATGATAGGTGACATACTTCTCGACAGGCATCAAAAGTATCCTGCACTTTATTACATCCTCCAAATCGCATCAAATCCGTGCTTTCTTCGCCTGCAACTGTAACATGACCCGTTACTCCACCATAGGGGGCATTTAGAACCAATTGCCAGTCGCCATCTGGCAGGAGGAGAGTCGTCAGAGCGCTATCCAACTGAAGCTGCGCAAGGTTCTGACTCACGGGATACCTAAAAATCAAAAAACACACACGCACGAATTCGTAAACAAGGCAGATCAAGGCCAAAATATAATAACAAAAGCATATAAGTGGATGTTATATAGAGATTCAGAGTCGACAACAATTTTACAAGATTGAAGCAGAAACAAATAAAAACTCAAGAAAAATTGCCAGAATATTACGAGAAGGAGAGGGAAAAAAAATATATATATAAATCGGCGTACCAGCAAAATGTGACTGGTCTTGTCATGCAGAGATTCCAACTGCTTGCAGCTTGTTCTTCACTTGTTTTGAACGAATTGGAAATACTGATCGTAACACTCGTGGTGTTTCTAAAAATCCCGCAATCAGCGGCACATCCAAACCGTCCAAATTGCTCATGTTCCGTCGGCGATTCGCAAATACCGTTTCCACATTCTGGTTCTGCCCATACAGTCTGCGAATATGGATATGGCGACAATCACTCTCATGACTTAGACGCAACTTAATCTGAAGGAAAAATAGAAAATTCAGCAGAGTCATTCAGTTTTAATTTTGCAACATAATTTTGTCACAGGGTACAGATTTTGCAGAGAGAAGTAAAACCTGAATGAAGGAATTATTAAGCCAATCATATATGTCGGAAGTGCCACCAGAAAACAAAGTCTGGGAATTTCCTGTGGTATCCTGCAGATAATCACCAAAAAAACAGTCATCAAAATCACCAAAACTCCTCGGGTCATATGGCTTAAGGGACATATGTAGGTAGTTAGTGTGCCTTTAGCATAGTCCGTCAAGTTGGCTTTCACCGTACACGTCTTTTCACTGACAAGGATAAAGATATACTATCAGGCATAAGGAGAGGCAACTGTTGATTTATCAACCTGTAAAAATGCACAAATGGTATAATTGATTTGACTAGAAGAGAATCAGATAGAACTAAAACTAATGCACAAAATCCACAAAGATAGATTTGAGAACTTTGCTTGTTGCTGTAAAATCTGTACATGTACAAAATTGTGAAATATTAAACAATCATCATCCGTCTATGTGTCTCGTTCATCTATCAGTATGACAACTCCCACACGTATGCATAATACTGTTCTTAAACAAGATTTAAACAGAACTACTGTTCAATCTTACAATGAATTGTTAATCTGCGTTTATCACATGTGCATGAAGCAAGCACCACTGAAAAGAAATCAAATACTATTGTAATTGCTTGCATGTGACTGTGTGGTTCAAAAAGGGCTTTTCCAGATTTAGGTCACAATTAAAAATATCCTACCGGAGGCAATAAAGCTTGGTGAGCAGTTGATATCCCATAGGTGACAAAAGAGTTCGCTTGCATGTATACAACAGTAAGGTAGATGGTTGTAAATATAAGGAAACATCCTAGCTCGATATACTTCCATATATGCTTCTTCGCCAGATCAACTTTTGCATAAATCTCTGCACCCTCAAATAAAAACATGGTTTAGTGAACGCAAGATGTTGGATTCATTTTCTGTTTTACAAAAAAAAATGCGTTCAAGAATTTGAAATAGCCTGCTGTTGTTAGGTCAACAGGTATCTGACATCTGGATTAACATCTGTATGTTTATTATTTATGATCATTGTTTTTCTTTCTGAGTCCTAGTACTTGAGTTTGTTTGAGGCTCACCTGATAGGATGTATTTGTCCTCCTCAACAGAGCTGGAAAGGTTCTGTTCTACGGCTTTTACATTTAGCCTGTGGAATAAGTTGGAAGAAACGATAGTTAGTGAAAGAGTTCCAATCAATACATTGTGCACTGTCATTAATTTACGTTATTAATTATTCGTAAACTAATTTTTCATCGCATTTTTTACCATCCACACAGGGTTTAGAACAGACCACAATAATTACGACGTGTAAATGGAGCGAACTAAAGCATACGAGATTTAGGATTGACCTTTCTATTTTTCTGTTCAACCTATTAGACCGAATTTACAATAACTCCAATAGGAACAGGAAATAAAGTCTTAATAACCGATGAAGTAGAGAACGTGTTGAACCATATTCCTGTGTAATGAACAAACTTCTTTTTAAAAACTCAACTTGTAAATGGTGCAGTACCGAAAAAAAATTGGCCATGTGAGAAGGGCAATTTCAATTAAAACAACTCGGCGTCGGGGTTGCGAATAGCATCAAGGGTAGACCTTCAAACATTAAGAGATTACTTATATGTGCATTGTGTTCCTACTTTTCATGATTATTTCGTAGCTACTAAGAATTTGAACACTTGTTTGTGGACAGCTTGTGCTTACGGCATAGACCATATCATATCCCCCATCCAATCAATATTAGTTCGACCACACCAATTACACTGAGCAGTGAACAGTTTATCGGAGATGTCGGAGGGTTGCTTATGTCTTCGGGGAAATGTCATCACTGGATTTAAATTTATCACATAAGTTCTCTCTTATAGCCAGCACCGGTACAGAAGCCTATCCTAGCATCTTGTTGAAATATAAAAATTCCTAAAAGGTGAAGAGTCTCACAAACAAGGCAATGGGAAATGAACAGAAAAAGAGGACAGAATGCTTTATACGTTGGACGTTGGTTTTCGATTTGGACATTGAATATTGGAGATTGAACATTGGACATTAGACATTGGACATTGGATATTGCACATTGGATATTGGACATTGAACATTGGAGATTGAACATTGGAGATTGGACATTGAGCCCTGGACATTGAACATTGGAGATTGGACATTGGATATTGGACATTGGACATTGGACATTGGACATTGAACATTGAACATTGGACGTTGGACATTGAACATTGAACATTGGACATTGGACATTGGACATTGAACATTGGACATTGGATATTGAACATTGGACATTGGACATTGGACATTAGACATTGGGCATTGAACATTGGACATTAGACATTGGACATTGGACATTGGACATTGCACATTTGGACATCAAACATTGGACGTTGGACTCAGATACTGTAGACATTGTAAATTGTAATTGAGCACACATCCAGCTGACCTTCACTCACATCGAACATTGCACATCCATCTTACCGCTGACACTCGGAGACTTCGACAGATTCTTCTCCTTCTAGGGTTTCTTCTCGCAATCTTGAAACTTCCATGTGCTCCTCCACAGGATCGTCAGAATTCTCCCGAGTACCACGCGACCGTGGATATTCTGAGTGATGGACGTCTCTGATAGACAATCCTGTTAAGTCAGAATACGTGGCATTATGAGAGGAATGATCTACCTCGCTTGAAGGAATACCGGAATTGTAGGGCTCGGCATTGCCACCGTCATGGCCATGGTCGTCGTCTTGCAGTATAACTGCAGCAGCAGCGGCAGACATGGATTCTGACTTGGTGATGAGAAGAACGAGCCGGGAAGACGTTCAAAAAATACGGTACGGCATGGCGACAGAAAGCCGACGGAAATGCCAAAATACGGTCGCAGAAGGAACAAATGTGATAACCACATAAGAAGATTCTTTTGTTTTTTTTGGACTGTCAGAATCGTGTGTGTTCTTTTGTTTTATTGGACTGTCAGTATCGTAAATGTTTTTGTCGTGTATTGTTATTTTGTTTTATTGACAGTTGTCGTCGTTAGGATAATTGGATGAGCCCTTTGAGGCCTCGTGTCAATCAGGCGTGATACGGACACGATCGTACGGACACGTTTTCAGGCATAACGTTTCGACTTTCGACCAATACCCCATCAAGTCGTGACAGCAAAAATAGTACCACTCATCCACGTGCTACATCATAATTCGTACCACGCAAGCGTAGGTCCAAATTTTGAGAATCGTCAAAGATTTTAAAAGCGCACAATCTAAATGTAACAATTGTACGAATGTACGAATTTTAAGAATTGTACAAACGCATTCAATTTTAAGGGTGGCCTTCCATTAGCGAAAAAGTGATGTTTTTTACTGACGGCCGTATCGTTTCGTACAGGTCCGTACATGATTTTTTTTTTCCTAAGGAAAACATCATTACAGAAAAATATCCAGGGTTGTAGGCGGAAATTCGGACCGTCGGATGCAATTATACTTTTTATCCGAGGCGCCACGTCACTAACCCTACAGTTTGTTAAGACCTACCGTCGCGACCTAATGGAAGGCACGCCCTTCAGTAAAATTTTCCGTATACTTACTGAGACGCCTAATGGAAGTCCACCCTAAGGGTAACCTTCCATCAGGCGTTCCCAGTAATCGTACGACGTTCCCAGTAATCGTACGAACACGTTTACTGGCAGTAATATTTGTAACACCCATTTGTAACACCCTTTCATCAGGTCGTGCCAGTGAATGAGGTGTTAGATTGCGATTGGTACCACGTAGGACTTGTTGAGCCGCCCGGGAATAATCATCATT
Source organism: Zygnema cylindricum (assembly GCA_037447655.1). Classification (NCBI taxonomy): domain Eukaryota; kingdom Viridiplantae; phylum Streptophyta; class Zygnematophyceae; order Zygnematales; family Zygnemataceae; genus Zygnema; species Zygnema cylindricum. Next base: position 31,442 of record JBBHKE010001758.1, read on the forward strand.
TGCAAAAGAACAAAATCTCAGCTGCGTATGTGTACGGGCAGACGCCGATTAAAATATCTAATAGCGTCACGCAAATGTACAATCTGAACTTTCTTAGGGTTGTTGTGGTATCAACGGCCACGAAAACTATTGCAAAATTAAAGTTTGTACAAATGTCCAAGAATGTACCATTTGTACGTGAATGTATTATCGTTGTATCGCACATTTATGAAGGAGACGTCACAGGATGTCCTACAACCAAGACTTTTTTGTCGTCGAACAGGGTGGCTATAATGTCAAAAGGTACAAGCCATTTGCCACATGTAGCTTTGTAACATCACGTCCGTCGTGGATCGACTCTGACTTTACAACTGGACCAATACACGCGTCCAGCAAGCGCTAAGTGTCCTCGTGAGGACAGTCGGAGGAGACTAGCCAGGTACTGGAAACAAGGGGCGTTTGCGTCGAAAATTGAAAATCGGACGGTAGAAATTTTCGCCAAGAAGTCTGGAGAATCTCAACGAATTTTTAGTAAACAACTTTTGTTAAAAAAAAAAAAACAGTACGGCTTAATACGGAAAGGTACTTTCTCCAGTAAACAACCCCACTTTTCGCCTGATGGAAGGTTACCCTAAGTCATTAACGCGTACTCTATCATTGTACAAACTGCTTCATAATGTTATAAAACGCGAAGTCTTATCCACGAAGGTTAATGGGAAAGACCGTCAACACCGTCAAATGATATCATCCGTCAAAGTTATTCTCGTCGGTCCCTCTGGATTTGAATCCACCCTGTCAGAAGGCACATGCACTTCGCCACTTGTAGAGTTCACATTGTTGCGTCCGTCATACCGTATCTTATTTGTCGTAAGTGTACCAATAGCACACGTCTAGGGCCACAAACTGGATAAAATGAGGGACTGCGTGGCAAATGAGAAAAAGCAAAATATACGGAAGGTCAAAGTTGTCGCCTAAAGTGTAGAGATTAATGTTGTGTATCGACTTTCGAGGGTCACTTGCCGCCAAAGGTCACAAAAGTCAAGATTTTACATAACCAAAACCAACCGTTTTTTCTTTCAAGCCGACGCCCGACCGGGTTATGTCACGCTCCAAAAAATTTAACCGTTAACCGACCGACGTTTACGAAAATAAAAATTAACCGAAACTCGATTTCTCGCGACTAACTGTACCCACCTGTAACAGGATTTCCTACCTCTCTGAAAATCCCATTACTTCAATCAATTTCAACCACACATTCCACACATTGGAAAATACACATCCACATTGGACAACACTCACACAAGGATAAACTTTAAATTAGAAGAAGCTTTTGTCCACATAACATTAGCTTGGTCTCTTGCCCTCGTGGCTCAACCCTTCTTATTAAAGTGTTTTCCACTACTCTCCACTCTTAATAATTCTATCTCTTAACTACTAAAACACTATTTAGTTAGTAAGAGATTTCAATGCAAAATGCCTTTTCTCCAATTTGGTATTAATCGCTCAGGACCAAGATCAGCCGGAATTTCCACAAACTTTTCCAAAGGAAAAGATGTCTACTCTCCTCTTACACTTCACTATTTATCCATCATCGCCCTGCACTCGCCAGGCCAGAGTCAACGCTCCGTTTTAACTGGCTTTTACCTGAGCCAACCATTGATCAGCAAAGACTCAGACTGACCAATGCAAAAACGTGCGGAATCTCTTACTTACTACTTAGCACTTTATTAACCAATCAAACGTTACGTTTCTCTACGTAACATTTACGTGCAAAAGTGTGCGCCAAACGAAACGCGACTTCGCACGAGCGTGCGTAACAAATTTCGCACGCGAAACTTCCAACGAAATTCCCTTAAGTAAAAGTGACGTTTCGTACTAAAATTTGTACGAAACGAACCACCGTACATACTAAACGTTTCGTTAGAACTTTATGAAACGTACACGCGTAATTTCGGTACTAATTTGATCCTTAACCCGTTTCAATGATACCCACTTGTTATTAAGACCCCACGCTATCACCTAAATACACCCATCGCTATAACTTTTAAAATATAACTCCAAATAGCGTGATTCTTTCGCAGACGAATACCAAATTTAGTACTCTATAATCATAATACCAAAAAAACCCCTTTATAGACAAGTTCGATCCCTTATTGCTGTTACATCATCCCCCCCTTATTTTTAACTGACCTTAGTTAAACACCTTTAATTCCCAAGACGGGACTTCTATATTATTATCCCTCCAATACCTCTGTAAAAACTCAGAATTTTTATCCTCTAAAGTCAACTCATCCTCAGGCCTTCCTAGATAATGCACTTGCCAAAATATAGTATCACCAACCTTGAACCGTTGACCAACCCAATCTATTACCCATCTGTGGACTTTAGGTTCTATAATTATTGAGTGATCCAATTCCAATTATCTTTCAATTGGTCGAAGATTCGCTGGTTTCAATTGGCTGATGTTTATCTTTGGATGAGTTTTTGTTGAAGGTGGGAAGTCCAATTTGGCACTAACTAACGATATCATCTCGATTACAATAAATGGTCCAATGTACTTAGGGGCAAATTTCCCCATAGGATCCGATTGTCCCTCAATCTTGCACCTGTAATGAGTTGTAGAAAGCCGAACCTTGTCACCTGTGCGTAACACCCAATCACCCCGTTTGCGTTTAGCATTTAATTCTTGCCTCCTTTGTGCCTCCATTAATGAATCCCGATCAGTTTTCCAAATTGTTTGAACGTATTCCCAAAACTCTGTTCCAGAACCCTTATTCTCTTGAGTGACCCCTGTTATTAAGTCTAATGATTCTCTAGGCTGGTATCCGTATGCAACTTTAAATGGTGAGAATCCTGTACTAGCATGTTTACATGAATTGTATGCAAATTCCATTAATGGCAGTTTAGATTCCCAGGTGTTCTGAACTCCACTGCAAACAGTCTTATGCATTTCCTCTATTGTACGGTTCATCTTTTCTGTCTGTCCATCTGCCTGAGGATGATAAGCGGTACTCATTTTCAATTCAGAGCCTAAATTTTGATGTAATTCTTTCCAAAAAGCAGACGTAAATTTAGAATCTCTATCACTGACTATAGATAGAGGAACTCCATGATGTCTGACTACGTTGTCAAAATATAACTTTGCAATATTTAAAACTGAATGAGTGGTTTTGCAAGGGATAAAGATTGTCATTTTACTGAACCTATCGACTACGACCATGATACTGTCATTCCTTTTAGATGTAGCAGGCAACCTAACAATAAAATCCATACTGACAGATTCCCACAGTCTTTCGGGGATATCCAAAGGTTTTAAGAGACCTTTAAGTTTTTGGGTACTGGGTTTACTTTGTTGGCAAGGGACAGAACTTTCCACATGTTTAGACACCTCCTTTGCCATCCCAGGCCAAAACAATCTACTTTGCAATCGACTAAGAGTTTTATCTTGACCTAGATGTCCTAAATGCTCATGAGCTTCCCGTAAAATTTGTTTTCTTAAGTCTCTCACTTTCGGAATGCATAATCTATCCCCATTATGCAAATATAATAAACCATCCTCTAGTCTAAAGTTTTTGACATGCCTCTCATTCAATGGGTCAGAATTCCCTCCCGAAATGTTCTTGTAAATCACAACAAAATAAGGATTTTTATCATAACCATTTATAACTGTATCTAAAAACAATTCATCTTGAACCATAACACTTATTTCAAAACATCTACTTAAAGGATCTGCGACTACATTTGTCTTCCCAAGAATATGTTTGACATTAAATTTGAAATATGCCAATTTCTGCATCCACCTAACCTGTCTGCCAGTCATAATCTGCGCATCACTTAATCTTTGTAAATAAGAGAGTGGTTAATTATCACAGTGAACTGTAAATTATTTATTATGCAAATAACAACGCCATTTCACCAATGCATGTACAATTGCAAGTAATTCCTTTTCCTGTGCTGTATAGTTCTTTTCAGCATCATTAAATTTTTTGGACTCAAAAGCAATAGGATGAAAGTGTTTGCCGACTTTTTGACTTATGACTGCACCTAGACATTTATCAGATGCATTTGTAGTGATTAGAACTTCAAATTCTCCGGCAGGGTCAGGATACACCAGTGTAGGGGCAGAGGTCAACTTCCCTTTTAATTCCTCGAATGCTCGATCCTGATCAGCTCCCCACACAAACGTCTCCTTCTCCCGAAGTAAATCCGTCAAAGGTGCGGCGATCATACAGAAATTTCTGATAAATTTCTTGTAATAAGTGGCCAATCCCAAAAACAATATAACTTATGTGACATTAGTAGGTTGTTTCCAATTTTGGATTGCAAAAATTTTGGATGGATCTGTTTTAACACCTTCCCCACTAACTATATGTCCCAAAAATAATTGTTCACTTTTAAGAAAACTAGATTTTGACAATTTTCCATATAATTTTCTTTCTCTTAACCTTTCCAAAACTTTTTTAAATGAATTATATGTTGTTCTTTAGATTCACTGTAAACTAAAATATCATCTATAAACACTTGGACAAACTCATCTATGTAATCTGAAAAGGTTTGGTTCATTAATCTTTGGTAAGTAGGCGGTGCATTCGTTAAGCCGAATGGCATCACTATCCATTCGAAATGACCCACCCTAGTCCTGAAAGCAGTTTTATCAACATCTTCAATTCTAATCGGCACCTGATTAAAGCCACTACGCAGGTCAATCAACGAAAATACTTTAGCACCTTTTAAACGATCTATCAAATCAGAAATTAAAGGTAACGGATACTTATCCTTCACCGTAATCTTATTCAGACTACGATAATCGACACACATTCTCAACGTTCCGTCTTTCTTTTTGACGAAGAGAACGGGTGCTCCGTACGGTGATTTGCTGGGCTGAATATGTCTTTTCTCTAAGAGTTCTTTGATCTGTTTCTTTAACTCCTCCTGCTCAAAGAAACTGTGTTTATAAATTCCTGTGACAGGAGGATTACATCCAAGTTCAAGGTTAATAACATGTTCTACATCTCGGGAAGGTGGCCTTCCCGAGGGTAAATCACTTGGGAAAACATCTTGAAATTCAAAAATCAAATCCTTAACAGCAACATCAGATGTATTAATGTCAGTTACAAAATCAGATTTTAGTTTTTCGAAAGTTTTAGTGGTGTCTGATTTAGTGATGACATCAATGTTAGTGTTTTCTCCCCCTCTTTCATCAGTAACTGCCTCAGTTACTAATAACAAGAAAGGATGATTTGTTTTATCTTTTAAGTGTTTTTTAAATTGTTTAGCAGATATCAAACCTTCCACTCCCAATCTGGTTATGTTATTTATATGATTCCTATGCAATTTCTTAGGAGATAATGCTTGCAAAACCTTCTAACTGTTTTCAGACCTCACTTTCAAGGTGTTAATTTCCCCATTAATTTGAGAATTTTGTTCAGTTAACCAAGGCTTTCCCAAAATTAGTTGTTCACTTCCCAAACTCATTATTTCACACACAACTATCATTTTATGACCTTGGATATCAACTTCTATCGTGTTAGTTTGTAAGTCTAATGTGGACTTATTACCATTTGCCACTTGAACATGTAAAGGCTTTTCCCTTATGACAGTAGGAATTTTATTTTCCTCTACAAACCTATGTGAAATAAAATTATGTGTGGCACATGAATCAACCATTACTTTCAACGGTTTTCCTTCCACTAATGACTCGAATCTAATCAACCTGTGTCTGGTGTCATTATTAGTTAACTGTCCTAACATAGGTATGTTGTTGAGAATTTCATCAGAAGGATTCTTTAAACTATGCAGTGTAGTGAGAATCATAATAAATTTAGCTATCCTAACTTTTCCATTCATTAATTTGCCCTCCAAAGTTAACTCTTTAACTTCTGGATCCGGTTGACTCAACTGAGGACTTTCAGTTAGTCCTTTCCGTTTCCCACCTCCTGAGCTTCCTGCTCAGCTAGATATAATGCAATATCCTCTTGGAGACCTTCATTTACATCGACTGTTTTGAGAGAACCTTTATCTGTACAGTCTTTAGCGTAATGATCTGGACTCCGCATTTGAAACAAGTGACTTTCTTTTTGGGTTTTATGCACTCTCTACTAAAATGTCCCTCCTCTCCACTGTTATAACAGTTAATCTTTTTCAGTTGTGCACAGTCAAATGCTCTATGACCCTTTTTCTGACAAATAGTGCATGTAGGGATGGTAAGATTAGGCTTCTGGGCATTAATGTTTGGTTTTGGACTTTTAATGTACCCCCCTCTATTGTTAAATTATTTCCTGCATTAACAATATGTCGACCCCTTTGATTTCCCTTGAAGATATTTTGCCTATTCACCAGACCAGCATTCAAACCATCTTCAACAAATTCCTCATCATCCCACTCTGATACTTCATTCAAATTACCCTTGAGTGATCGAGTTTCTCGATTATACCCAAACTGATCCTCTAATTCCAATGACTTATCTTGTAATTCCTTCAAACTATTAAATTTTTGATGTTTTAGTTCTGATTTCACTATAGGATTCAAATAGTTCAAGAAATGCAATTTAGCCATTTCATCAGTCAAACCTATGACATGAATACTAGATGAGTCAAATTCCACAATATAATCCTTCACAGTTCCAGTCTGCTTACAATTCAACCACTTTTCTTCCATTCTGGATTTAAAAGTGACTGAGAAGAAACGGGATTTGATGGCGGTTTTAAAAGTTTCCCAATCAGCATTATCAGGAATCAATTTAGACCTTCTTTGAGTATAATACCAATTCTGAGCATCGCCTTTCAGACAGTTAACAGCAAAAGAAGTGTAATCATCACGATCGCAATTTCTAGACTCCAAATAATATTCCATATGAAAAATCCAAGCATCCAACTCATCAATCCTCTTACCATCAAACGATGGTGCCTCACTAATAGACAATTTCAGATCTCTTATCTTCTTAGGTCTATCATGATCATCCTCCCTAAAACTGGCATTCTTTTTACTACTCTCACCCTTTTGGTCATTCATATCATTCTTGGTAGGAATTAAGTTAATAAGTTCATCTAATTCTTTATTTGAAACATTTATATTTTCTTTGACAACTTTTAATTCACTTTTCAATTCGGAAATGGTTTCATCCACAGCGGCAGCATGATTATTAAATCTTTTGACCAATTTCACAGTCCTCTTCTTCAACACATTCAACGCATTCTCCATTTCACGTTTCCATGCAGAATTTGCCATTATCACACAATGAAATCAAGCAAAAGAAAGATAGAGTATAATTTCCCAATGAAATTTGATGCGGATTTGAAGTCCTCATATTGCTCTAATTTAAGACTTCTTCTCTTTAACAAATCCTTTAAAAAGATCAAGATCTGAGAAATTAAAAAGACTGTGACAGTAAGTTAGTAAAAATTCAAATTTTCAATTTCCCAACATTGAAACAGAAGGTAAGAATTTCCCCATAAATTTTGCAATAGCAAAATTGAAAGCTCTCAAAGGTAAGATTTAACCATAAATTTTGCAACTGCAAAATTGAAATCAATCAAAAGTAACAATTTAGGGTTTGAAAAGTTTTGAGTCATTTCTGGACTCCTTTGCTCTTGAAGAAGTAAAGTACTCCACTTTCCTTCTCCTCCATTAGCAAATTTCCCACTTCCCACTACATCAGGATCTTTTACTCTCTAATCCTCACCCTTCATGGCTTCAAGCCCTCCCTCTACACATGAATCATTGCTAAGAGAAGGCAAATTTGTTTGGCCTCTAGGTAATTGGAGTGAGCTTCAGCGGTGGCTACACTGCCCACCCCGCCTTAGTCTTGAGGACCTAAGCACGCCCCACATCTAACCAGCGGCCGCTGGCAGTGTGGTCACTTAGTTTCCCTTCAATCCCCTACCACTCACATTGTGGTTCCACCAACCCGGGTCAGAGCACCCTCACCGGTCACGGCAGTCGATTTTTGGGTGAGCAAGCTTCTCTTTGGCTTTTAACCAAGCTCCGATACCATATGTAACAGGATTTCCTACCTCTCTGAAAATCCCATTACTTCAATCAATTTCAACCACACATTCCACACATTGGAAAATACACATCCACATTGGACAACACTCACACAAGGATAAACTTTAAATTAGAAGAAGCTTTTGTCCACATAACATTAGCTTGGTCTCTTGCCCTCGTGGCTCAACCCTTCTTATTAAAGTGTTTTCCACTACTCTCCACTCTTAATAATTATATCTCTTAACTACTAAAACACTATTTAGTTAGTAAGAGATTTCAATGCAAAATGCCTTTTCTCCAATTTGGTATTAATCGCTCAGGACCAAGATTAGCCGGAATTTCCACAAACTTTTCCAAAGGAAAAGATGTCTACTCTCCTCTTACACTTCACTATTTATCCATCATCGCCCTGGACTCGCCAGGCCAGAGTCAACGCTCCGTTTTAACAGGCTTTTACCTGGGCCAATCATTGATCAGCAAAGACTCAGACTGACCAATGCAAAAACGTGCGAAATCTCTTACTAACTACTTAGCACTTTATAACCAATCAAACGTTACGTTTCACTACGTAACATTTACGTGCAAAAGTGCGCGCCAAACAAAACGCGACTTTGCACGATTGTGCGTAACAAATTTCGCACGCGAAACTTCCAACGAAATTCCTTTAAGTAAAAGTGACGTTTCGTACTAAAATTTGTACGAAACGAACCACCGTGCATACTAAACGTTTCGTTAGAACTTTATGAAACGTACACGCGTAATTTCGGAACCAATAATTGCTACATGTCGCGTGAAATTGATACAATAATTTGATGTATTTATGGAAACATGGTATAAAATGCATAATTAGCACTTTGCGATAATGTACGACATATGAGTAAGCCAATAAATACGATCTGTCGCGTGATATTGACATAATAATTTGACGTATTTCTGGAAACACGTCTAAAGTGCATAATTAACACTTTACAATAGAGTACGATTTGCGGCCCATTATCTTCTCGTAAAATTCAAAATGAATTGTGTTAGTATCTTGTCAAATTTGCGACGTTAGTTATGATGTCACGTACTTCCACTATACCAAGAGTACAAATTACAATAATGCTATATAGTATGGATTGTAGCCTTCAACTTTTTTCGTTTTTTGCTAACCCAACAGTAACCGTTATTTTTTTTTATGTGAATCACCCGCCCGAATCCGCCCGGCCCCTTGGGCACCCGAATCAGTCCCGGATCCAACGCGGGCAGTTGGGTAACGATAGAGGTCGCAAACGATCAACCGAAACCGTGATTGACCGTTAACCGAACGCCCGCGCCGGTTGCGGAACGGATTCGGCTGCCAAATTTGGGAAATCGGGCAGATTCGGGCGGTTGATTCACAGAAAAAAAAAAAATTGGTTACAATCGGTCAAGCAAAAAAAGAAAAAAATTGATTTTTTTGTACTGTAGATACTATCCAACATTATTGTACTTTGTACTCTTAATATCGTGGAAGTACAAGACATCATGATTAGCGTCATAATGACGTGAAAGTGTACGTTTTGAAAAAATGCGTTTTCACAAACAGGGTAGTGCAAACGTCATAATGACGTGAAATTATACGTTTGTCATTCTGTATGTGTACCTAAAAGATAATCATAGCAGATAATTATTACGCATAGAAACCCAAATTAGAGTTATTGATAAACTAGGACAAAACTTTTTTTGATAAAACGAAAAAATCTAAATTAGAATGGATAACATCAATTATTTGTTTACGATAAATACGATTCGCGGTGTAATAAATGTTTAACGCTAATAACAATGAGCGTTGTAATTTTGTGCTTTTTCGGTTGCGGGCGGGTGCGGTTAGTCGCGATAAATCGAGTTTTGGTTAACTTTTATTTTCGTAAACGTGTTTTAATCAGGCGTCGGGCTACTCAAATTTTGAAAAAAAATAAACAGCCGATTTCGGTTATCTAAAATTTTGAGTCTTGCGACCTCTGGGTGAAGGTCGGTTACGTTTTCGGGTAACTGTTTGCGACCTCTAATTTTCGGTAAGCCAAAAACAGCGACATATCGGTTATCGGCAAACCCTACCCATACCAGAGGTCGCAAAAGTCTGAATTTTAGATAACCGAAACCGATTGTTTTCCTTTTTTCAAAATCTGAGTACCCGACGCCCGACCTGGTTATGTCACGCTCCAAAATTGTTACCCATTAACAAAAACGAGTTTACAAAAATAAAAGTTAAGCGAAACTTGATTTCTCGCGACTAACGGTGCCCGCCCGTAACCGAAAAAATACAAAATTACAATGCTCATTGTTATTAGCGTCAAGCATTTATTACACCGCGAATCGTAATTATTGCAAAAAAAAAAAAAAAATGTTATCCACGCTAGTCTAGATTTTTTCGTTTTTTCAAAAGAAAGTTTTACTCTAGTTTATCAAAAACTCTAATTTGAGTTTTTGTCCGTAATAATTATCCGCTTTGAATATCTTTTTGGTACACATGCAAAATCTGACAAATGTACAGTTTCACGTCATTATGACGTTTGCACTACGCGGTTTTTGAAAACGCAGCTACAACATAATGACATGTATTAAATCATTTTTTGTATTTTTCCCGTTAATACGGTACAATTCTGTACGTCAGCCACACTATTTAAAACGACTCTATACTAGAGTTGTTAACGCTGATTCAAAAAGTACCTTGAATAATGCAAAGAAAAATTTAGAGTTATTTACTCTTTTTAAGGTTTTTGGGTCAAAATTCGTCGTGATGGAATTAGCGTTAATAACGCTAATTACGATTCGCGGTGTAGTGTTAATGGAAAATTATGATTAATAATACTATTTAATGCAGGTCGGCGCAAGATTCGTTATCAGATCTTGTCAGATGTACAAACGATAAAAGTAGGATGACGTCAAATTCAAACAAAATTCGGAAGCGACAATCTGATGATTCGAATTTTCCCAAAGGAAGTCGGTTTATTTCCGTACTTATGTACGGATACGGACTAAGGACCGCATGTGCCGCAAAGGGTTATTTTCTGTCGATTTCTAAAGAATTGAATGCAAAAGATCTTACGTCTTACGAAGAAAAGTGCGAAAACCGAAGGACAATTTACGTCATCCTCGAATATAATACGTACTTTAAAAGTCGTTTTCCCTTTTTGTAGACGAGCGCCACGTCACTCCAACCCACTTTAAAATTTTATTGTGAACCACGACACTGAGACAGTTCAAAGCCAAGTAGCACCTTTCCGACGAATAAGAAATCGCTTTCGCAAGTGTAAAACAATTCCAGCCATTCATCACGATAGAAAGTACACGATAAAAAAAAAATCTCTGATTTCATTCAGTACGTACTTTATTTTTTGCGGGGATATTGCCACAAATACGCGTGCCGTCGACAATGTCACAAAAAAAATGACGTCTTCGATGTCACACGATTGAATTCTGTCTACAAACGTCACACAAATGTCACGACTGGTAAATGACAATTTTTGTTTTCGGAGACACGCGGAATCTAGTACGGAGAATCTTCCCTACAGATAAAGCTTGCGCGGTAGGTTACGGTGGCATCCGTACATATCGCAGTCAAAACAACATCTTGACAATCAAACAAAAAAACGAACTTGTCATCTGACTATTCGATTAGATTCGTATTCGTTCGGAAGCTGTGTTAAGAGTATTGTGCATCGGCAAAATAAATCATCGCTATAACACCGATACCGATAGTTATCGTTTTTCGAATGGTGAGGGGTCCCAAACTCCCAATATATCCCTCCCAGACCAACATATTCTCTATCGGCGATAAATGAAGAAATATAGTACGCTATGTAATAATAATTTATTATATACCGTATTATATTGTTTATTGTATATAGCGTGGCATGCCATGTATGATAATCTGTTCCATACGTGGATTAAGCCGAACAACTGTACGGTATGAACCGTACAATTATCGCCAATAGTTATTGAACCGGTGTTATAGCGATAAAAAACCGATAAATATCGGTTATCGGGATAACAACTGTAACGATATATTGTGTCGGTAGGCCAAAAAAAGGGGCATCTCGGTTATCGGCAAATGGTCACAGATACATAACACTAGGATTAGGTTTAGGGTCGTGAACATACCAAATGTCAAAATATAAAAAGAGAATAAAAACGAAACAATATTTTAAAGTATCTACACATAAGGGTATGTGCCCATGTAACCCCTACTTTGAAAAATTGCTTTGAATTTTAGTGAAGATTCTCTGTACTACTTTCATAGTTACAATGTGTGAAAATGAAATCAAAACTTTGAAAGGTGACGGTTGTAGACACAGGTACAACTTGTGACGATTGAGGATGACTACAAAAAAATTACAAGTGGCGACGTCTACAACAACAGCGACGATTGTAGAGGTCAGTTTTTCGTGAAGCTGAAGATGTTTAGGGGTTTGTGATATTGAGACGTCAAGCTCAGGTGTGGCAATGTCGACGTCACTATTTTAATATTTTTCCGCCATGGCTTCCGATTTATTTTTTTCGACTACTCTCACTTGACATCAAAATATGCCCAAAGGTAAACAAAAGATATGTTTTTCGAAGCTCTTTCATTTCATTCCAGCATTGTCGTGTTTCTTTCCAAAAAGTGTGAGATAAAACCGATAGCGTAAGAGGGAGAGGGAGAGGCAACGATAGCGTAAACTTTTGCAAAGGACCCATGAATGAAAGTGGTGGTCTCAAACCCTTGCAATTTTCTTTCCTACATGCGCATGACGGGCAAGGAAAAAAATAGCGATTACTCTCCCTCCTGCTAAAAATTGCCATTCGTGGCTCATGCGTAAGAGGTTTCTCATTCGTTGTTCGAGTGATACTTTAATCAAAATCATATCCTGAGGTGATTTTCGATGAAGTTTTTTGATGAGTTGAAATCGCATGCCCGTGGGTCAAAAAGTGGAAAACGCCAAAATGAGTACATACGACGACAAAAGAAGAAACTATAAGATGCAAGATAAGAAAACGGACAAAATATCAATGAAACTAAATGAAAAATATGCGCGTTGTCACGCACAACCAAATCAAGCAACAGTATTTGGTGACGTCTTAAAGTGGAGTTCACCAAAAATGAAAAAGTGTTTGTAACACTTTTATTTACATGCGGTTGCCGCAGACTGTTACTTTAAACCTTGGCCAACCGTGTGAAATGCTTGATTTCCTTATGAAGGTCAAAGTTCGCAAAGCGCGGCAAAACTTTTATTGGTTGTTACGATATCTCGCAAGTCAAAGCTGTCCAACAGATTGCCTGTCTAGTTTAAACTCAACGGTACTTAACTTGTACCAATGTGTACTTAAACTTACACTCTTTGACAAAGTGACATAGGTGACTGCGAGCAACCAAAATAATCACTGTGATGATTAATTTCCTAATTTTATTTGCATGTGGTTGTGGAAGTTTTGTTTTTATAATATTTTTTTTTAAATACACTAATAACCATCCAGTGTACCACAGATTCAGTATACGCCATTTTTTTCAGAAATTGAAGAAAAGTACTTACTACAATTCAAACCAAACAGTGCACAACAGGGCAATTGCAGCACAAAAAAGGTTCTAATATATTCAAGCAATTAGAAACGATGTCTCTAATTTGTCCCAAAATGCTTATTTTTTCTCCACAAAAAGGATAAGAAACCTTACGTTCATACCACCAGTTTGTCGATCCACAGAATAAAAAGTCCAAAAAACTTTCACATAACAGGTCAAAACCACAAAAAGTACAAAAGAAAACAAAAAAAATATGAAACATATACAAGATACATGGACAAAAAATAGAATGGACTTAAGAAGTAAAGAAAAAACCTCAATACTACTAAAAGAAGAGGGTAAAATTGAGTTATTGATTCTCGAAACTATTGAATTCATACTTATGTTTCATAAAAAAAAAATTACTTCAACTTTAGACTTAAAAACGGTTAAACCTGTCAAAAGTACACTCGAAACCAAAGTTTAAAACATAAACCTAAGGTTAAAAAAAATGTTTTCTTTTCACCAATTGAAAAAATGACCCAAAAATAAGACAAAAGGCATTTTCCTTGAAAAAAAAATCAATATCAATTGACAATAGGTTTTCTTATCAAAACCACAAACAAAACAAAAAAAAAAACCCCCTAGAAAATACCCCAAAAAGCCTTCAAATTCTAGAAGCCCTAAAAACCCCAAAACTGTAAAAGCCCTAAAAAAACCCAAAACCTCTAGAATACCATAAGAAAACCAATAAAAAAACGCTACGAAACTCTAAATAAAGAAACAAACAAATTTGTCAAAATCCCGGCAGGAAAGACAAATCCGCGATGCCACGTGGCAAGTTGGAGATATCTCGGACTAGAGCCAATCGGTTTTTCCGAATTTTTTCGTCTTCCTGCAAATCCAATTATCGCATTTTTTTTTTTTTCAATCCTGGAAACTCTATATCATAAGAGGTTATATTTTTTTACATTTTTGTATATGCAATTTGGAAATTACTTTATACGGGTACAACGAGCCTTAAAAGAGATTTTTTAAATTTTTCGCACCAAGTAGAAAACTCAAAAAAGAAAAAAAAAATGGGAGAGAAGAAAATAATCAACATTTCAAAACATTGTTGAACGAAATCATCTTTCGAGACACAATTCTTCGAGAAAATGAAAGACAACAAAAAACAAAAAATAAACCCAAAAAAAAACGGAAAGAAACCAAAAAAAAAACAAAAACATCAAAAAACAAAGGAAAAAATACAAAACAAAAGCAAAAACAAAAACAAGAACAAAAGAAGAAAAAACGTTTTTAAAAGAAACAAATAAGACTCACGGCCATAACGAAGACATTTGTGAAAAAATCGTCCAAAACCCCGAAAAGCGGTTTGGACACCTTCATGAACTCACCCACACTAGATCCTGTGCCCACCCCATACCCCACATAGACGTAAACCTCTCTCCATCTCCAACTCTCCTCCCCATCACGGCCTCACATTTGCCTCAGAATACAGAACAGAAAAAAAAATTGAAAGGAGTCTCACGGTTTTTTTTCAGCCACTCACCCTGCACCTCTCCCTCCTTCCTCTCCCTCTCCCTCCCCCTCCCCCTCGCCCTCGCCCTTTCCCTCTCTCCCTCCCCCTCCCCCTTCCCATCCCTCTCCCCTCCCCTTCCTTTATCATTTCCCTCTCCCCCTCTCCCTCCCACTCCCCTCCCACTCCCCTTCCCAATCCCCCAGTCCCCCTCCCCATCTCCCTCTCCTCCTCCTAGAGATACCCTTCCAGGAGGGATAAGGAGGTAAGCCTACCCGCGGGAATGGCCCTCTTGGCCTGAGAGAAGGCCCTCCAAAGCGCTCTCTCCTCCTCCCCCTCAAAGAGAGACTCGTCCACCTGGTGTGCACGGAAATACAAAAAACAACAAAAAAAACATAAAGTTTTTAAAAAAGGACAGTTTTAAAAAGTCTCTCTCTCTCCCTCCCTCCCCACCTCCCACGTGGCGTCTATCTCCTTCCCCATTGCTATCCTAGTCGGTCTCGCATAGGCCGCCACCACCGCTTCCAGCTCTCCCCTCCTCATGGCCTCCTCCATCTACCCTCGTATCCCTCCACCCCCCCAACAGAGAAGCATCGTATTAAGCTAATTAGTTCAATTAATTTCATTGTTTTAATTAGTTTAATTAATTTAATCTATTTTAATTATTTTAATTATTTTAATTATTTTAACTATTTTAACTATTTCAATTATTTTAAGAAAGGTTTAAGCTCCAAAATTCATTCACATTTCCCAAAAAATATTGAAAAAATAAGTATCAAAGGAGTTCCAAGTTCACATACTTTGAGAGAGAGAGAAGGAGAGGGAGAAGGAGAGGGAAAGGGAGAGGGAGAGGGGGAGGGAGAGGGAAAGGGAGTGGGATAGGGAGAGGGAGAGGGAATTCGACAACAAAAGATTCCCATTTCCCAGAGAGGCAAACTTGCCATGGCAAACCTTTGTCAAAGCTACAAATCTCTGTCCGGTTTTTTCTTTTTTTCTATTGAAATAATTTTCTAAGACAACATTTGAACAGAACCAAAGTTCCAGTCAAAATTCTTAAGAAGCTTCCCTAATTTTTTTTTTCGGTCTTTTTTTTGTTTTCGGGACACCATCACAGAAAAAAATGCACATACATTAAAGACTTATGGCTAAAAGGGTCTACATGGGGCCATAGTTGACCTCAAGTATACCGAAGAACAATCCTAATAAAAAAATTACGACTGTTTCTCTAGTTTTCTCCACTTTGTCTTCAGCAAAATCTTCTTAAACTTGTAAACTTTTCCAACAAACACGACTTCAAGTTTGTGTCTTTTCATAGAAACCCCAAAAACCCTTAAAAAACACCTACTGGCTGAAGTTATTCTTTGTTAGTACCTTCATATCACAACCTAGAATTTGTCTCTATGGAGAATTCTTGTCAATGCCGTAATCTATAACCTTCTCTATATCATCTACAATTTTGTGATCTAAACCTTCGTTATCTAAACTTTTATCTCTTTTTTTTCTAGCCGTGATATGTTTTTCTGTCGTACTCTAGCATTTAGAGTCTGAGATACGATTCGGTTTTCGGCTTTTTTCTGACTATGGTCAACGACCTTTGACTTTTCCTTTTTAGATTGAAGAGTCCCACCTGTCGGACGGACTCAGCCGCGAGAGCCGGCACCGAGCCTCGCTCCGCTAGAACCGACCGGACGATCTCCACCATCGATCCGCCGTCCACCTATGGGAGGGGAGACAACGCTTCAGTATGCCTTCTCTCCATGATAAGTACATAAGTATGTAGATATATGAAGGAATGGATGAATGAATGAATAAATGAATAAATGATTTTATTGCACAGTTCTTTCCATAGACATCTCAAATCGCCACTCTCTTTGCATGGTCGTTTCGGAAAAACTTTCCCTCCATGAATTTTCCAGGAACAATTTCTTCAAAACACAGTTATTAGGTAATAACATTAATTCGGTCTATAACTATTTTTGGCCGAAAATCATAAAATAGTGTTAACAATACTAATTAAAAAAGTGGATGGCAATCCACATCTCCCCACACTAAATTAGTATTATACATTCTCCCCACACTAAATTCGTATTACACGTTCTAATTTAGCATCTCCGCTTATAATTTCTTTACTGGAGGTGTACTTTTAAATAACATTATGCTAATTCGTTAACACTCTAGAGTTGTTATTTTTAGCGATAAATTTTAACGTCAAATTTGGGAGAAAATACGGTATTTTAGCTCCTGGTGGCAAAAACAAAAAAGGAAAAAAAAAAAAAAAGGGCGATACAAGGGAAGAAAGGTTTTCAAAAAAGACTTAAAAAAAAAAAAACACTCCAATCAGATCACATGAAGAGAAAAGGTCAAATTTAATCAAAGAAGGTAAAAAGTGGTGCGATGCAGGGAAGTTGTTAAAAACAAAAGAAACAAAATATATATATATATATATACATATATATATATATATATATATATATATATATATATATATATATATATATATATATATATATATATATATTTATATATAAGAATTGTGTAAAAGAATGAAAAACATTTTCAACTATTGGAATGGTGGACTTTTTTTCTGAAAAAGTTTTTTTTTTTTTTTTTTTCTCACCAGCAATTGCCCCAAACGTCGAACAACAAATACTAAAACCTGAACGGGGTGAAAACCCCAAAAACAACCCATTTCCCTTTTTTGTTAATTTTTATAATATTTTTCTCCCATTATAACAAAATGACAAAACGTTTTTAGTTCCCTTTTTGCTCATTCTCTTTTAATTTGAAATCCCTTTTTACCATTTTCTCTCTGAAATACTGACAATTTTCTTAACTATCGATAAAAAAACGAATTATACAAAAACAATTTTCCGTACCACAAAATAAGTAAAAGTTTTTATCCTTAAACTCTTAAAGTCTCAAAACAAATCTCTTTTACTATTTCAAAAATAATACACATTTTTTTTAGCAAAGTAAGGAAAGGAAAAAAAAGGAAAGGAAAAACGAAAAGAAACCCACCTGGTCGAGAACATTCTGGGAAACTTCCACGGGCTGACAGCTGGCAGCGATAGATATCGCCTCCCTCAGATCTATTTCTTTTTTGTTCTCCACCAGAGATTGGACCTTCTCGAAACAAAAATAAATAAATAAATAAAAAAGAAACAAAAGAAAAGAAAACAAATATAACTTTCTCCATCATCAGATGCCTTGAATCGAAAAAAGAATGGAAAAAAAACGGGGATGAAAAAGATCAGGGAAGAAAAGACAAAAGAAAAAAGAAAAAAGGAAATAGAACTAAGAACCGCAGAATACAAAAAAGGACCGGAGAAAAAAATTATTACACTGGAAAAGAAAGTGGCTCAACTAAAAAAGTGTCAGCTTAGGAGGGAGAAGGAAGACCAAAGAGGGAGACTTAAACCGAAAATCTAGAGGGAGGGGAGGGAGGGAGGAGAAGAGAGGGGGGCGGTAGAGGGGCAGAGGTAGAGGGAGAAGGAGGGGGAGAAAAAGAGCGAGAAGAGAGGGAGAGGGAGAGAACGGGCGGCAGAGAGACTGAGAGCGAGTGGTAGCAAGAAGGGAAGAAAGTAGGGAGGGAAGGAGAGGAAGGGAGAGTGACGAAGAAAGGGAAAGAAAGAGAGACAAAGGGAGACAAAAGGAGACAAAAGGAGATCAAGGGAGATAAAAAAAAGGGAGAGAGAGGGAGAGAGAAGGAGAGAGAAGGAGAAAGTGGAAAAGAGGGAGAAAGCGGAAGAGAGGGGGAGAGAGGGAGAAAGCGGAAGAGAGGGGGAGAGAGGGAGAGAGCGGAAGAAAGGGGGAAAGAGGGAGAGAAGGGGAGAAAGAGGGAGAGAGGGAGAGGGGGAGAGAGAGAGGGGGGAGAGAGAGAGAGCCCACCAGGGCATATGCACTCCTTCTCTGCCCAAATGGATCGGCGCTTGCGGTCGGTTCACAGCCCACGGCAAAAAGTCCCACCAAACTATCCAATCTGGATACCCAAAAAAAGAGGAAATCCAAAACTCAATTTACTTTGTTGAAACCAATATGTTTTTGTTTTTCCCATAATTCAAATTCCCGCAACTTTTTTCCTTCAGATATGAGTAATAAGAAAAATGATAAATACTAAAGGGAGGAAAAAAAAAAAAAAGAGGGAACGAGGGACCAACCAAACTATTCAACCTGCAAATTTGAAAAAAGGAAAATCCGACACTCCATTTACTTTTTCGAACCAAAAATCTTTTTCCTCCATAACCTAAACCCCGGTAACATTTTACTCCAAATATAAATTTGCACAACTTGTAAACCAGAAGAACATAAGAACATAAAAACATATGAACAAGACCAAGAAAGAACAAGTACAAGAACATAAGAATAAGAAAGAAATAAGCAAGGAAAAGAAAAGGGGAAGGGAGGGTAAGAAATATTTTTTCTCACCTATCTGCTACAGCCAAAACCACTCCTCCTTCGGATCGAGGGAGGATATCGCCCGAGAATCTCGGAAGTACACTCTCAAAAACAGCTTCCGCGACCTGAAAAATTCTCTCCCTCCACCCCAAAAAATTACTCGTTTTCACAAAACCCTTCATTTGTACCCCAAACAACCACAAACATCCTCCACTTGTACCACTAACAAACCTCAAAAAGTACTCATTTTTGCGATTAAATACCACCATTTATACCCAAAAAAATTGTCTCAAAAAATGCCCAAAACATTACTACTTCCATGATTAAACACAACCATTTATACCCAAAAAACCTAAAAACCTCAAACATCTCTCTAAACCTCGCAGAAACCCAGAAAAAAAATGCTTACAAACCCTCAAAAAAAAACCTTACAATCTCCTCCCCACGAATCCTCTTCAAATTTAAAACTCTCTTAAACCCGATCTTAGCCCCATATGAACCCAATGAACCAATAAACCCCATTTTTCAGACCCAAAAAAAAGTATTATTTTTACCTCCGGAGGTTGTCCTTCTCTCAAGGCATAATGTCTCCCCATAATTCCCGCCAAAGAAGTAAACTCCATAACCATGGCTGTACCTAAATCCGCCATGGCCAAAACCACCGCCTTCCTCACTGTCTCCTCTCCCTCTCCCGAGACTCCCAAGAGAGGAGAGAGACTTCCCACCATGGTCTCTAGTCTCCGGCTTTTCGCAAGCATAGAGCCCAGCTTTTCCTGTTAAAAAAACAAACAAAAACACCTCTCTTCGGTTATTTGTAATTTTTTTTTTTTTTTTCCGAGATTTCTTTTAGGACTCTGAGGTTTCGTTTACTTATAGATTTTTCTTTAGGTTTCATTTACTAAAAGGTCTTTTCAGTGTTTTTACAGGTAAAGGTTTGATTGTTTGGGACGTTTTGTAGAAGTCTCACACTTCAGGAGTCCAGAACATTGTATATTTGGTAAACACACTTCGAGACCTCAAGAAAGACAATACGAAGTACAAGATGGTACAAAAATACAAGTACAAAAGTTACAAATCTGTACAAGAGTACAAGAACTACAAGAAAGACGGGACGAACTGAAAGATGTCACAAATGTATACAATAGTATAATATTACAAAACAAGCACCTACAAAACATTACTTATTACCATTTCATAGAAATATACTCTAAAATTTACATGTTTCCTGGTCTAAATCACATCTCATGCCTTCAAACGACCTACTATTTGCTGTAATGGCTCTGACCAGACGTACACCGAAAAAGGAAAAGCATAATTAACAACTAAACTATTGCTAAACAACATAAATTCAAAATGCTTAAAACAACAGCATCATGTCCAATCCACATCCTTCGATTCGCAATCCTTCCCAACCAAACTGTCACTTTCATTATTAATCCCAAAAGATATTGTTTTCCCTTCTGTTTAACAATTTCGAACCTGAAAAATAATGCCATCTAGTTGAGCCCTAAAGCTCTCCAGGGGGCGAGATATATCCGCCTCATAGAAGAATCGAGCATCGGCGTACCGCGCTCTGAAGCCATCATCGTATTTCCCATCAGTTTCATGCCACAGTTTCTGTTTCAGTTACGGTTTCAGCTGCAGTTTCTGTTAAAATAATTGTTGCTTGATTGTGTCATGGACAACTTTCTAGGTTGACAGTAACCGCAACAAAAACATTTTACGGGGTTCCACGTTCAGTTTCCATGACAACAGTTTCCGTTTTTAAGTTTCACACCATCTGTTTCAATTTTCAGAGCACCGGTTTCTGCTTTAATATTTCGTGGCATCGAATTTTTTTAACATATCCATTGGCAGCAATTACCGTTGACAAAAATCCTGAACAGAAAAATGCAAAACACAAAAAAAAACATCCAAAATGATTTAAAACTGAGTTCGAAAATGAGAACCTCACCTAAGTACAGCCTCATTTCCCTTCCGTACCGCTTCTTCGTCCAGTTTCCCATTGGGAACTGCCACAAATGCAGCCATTAAATCGCCTGTCTTTGAATTCTCAACTGGAAAATACCGTTGATGTTTTTTCATTACTGTAATTAAAACTTCCCGAGGAAGTCCCAAAAATGGTTCATCGAATCGACCGAGGAGTGGTACGGGAGCCTCCACAAGGTTTGCTACCTGACGGCAAAGAAGAGTGGAAGGAGGGGAGAAGGGGGGAGATGGAGAGGGCGTGTGTGAAAGAGAAAGTGAGAGAGAAAGTACTTGACTTTCTTTTCTTAGTTTTGTATCAAACAGCCAGTTATTGCCAATTATTTGTTGTTTTTCTCAAGCTTGCTACGATCTTATCCCTCAACTTTTCCTTTTACTAATATGGTAATACTATCTTGTCTTTAAATACAAGTAAAGCACATGCCTAAAACTAGCTGGAAAAAAGAAAAAAAAAACGAAAAAGAAGAATTAAAATTTTAAAACACCTACCTCATCTAACAGAGCAGTTTTGGCCTCTTCTGGAATCCGGCCTCCGATGGATTCTGCCAATGCTGAGCTGGCGGTCCAAATGGCGTCGCGTCGCGCCTGGCACAACAGATACAGACAATTAACTACCGCAAACAAAAAAAAAGGGACATTTACATACAGCAAAACAATAAAACAAAATAAAACAAAGTCAACATGACATGTTACAACATAAAATCAATAACCTCAACATAATATAGTATCCCAAGCGAGTGCACGCCTTGACCTTCACCTCAATTGACTTTCTATTCGAAATTTCCATTAAACAAATGGTTAAGAACACATGGAACTTTCATACATAAAGAAAGAAAAACCTCGGAAATACCCAAAATCCTTAAATCCACGAATATCACAGCTCCCAAAACCTGACATTCCTAAATACAACCTCGTAACTGAAAAACAGAAAAAAAACAAAGAAAACGAAAGTCACACCCGCATAGAAAGTGTGATTCCTGCCTCCTTTATAACTTCCAAATAGTCCTCAGCTTTCTCAACCTGCCCAAGAAAACAAAGAAAAATCCATACTGATGCAAAATTAAAAAAAGAAGGTAGTCACCTTCAAATTATACAGTTTAAGGTAAAGTATTCTATGGTTTTTTAGGTTCAATCATATTCCTCAAATTCCAGCTCTTCCAGTATCCTTGGAGTAAACTAAAAACTGAATGGACAAATAAACCTCAAAACCATCAGTGGACAAAATGACAAAACAAATCTGGGTCGTATCAGAAAGATGGACCTAAAAACAGTTTTCTCAAGTCTCTTTGTTTAAAAACTTTCTAGTCTTACCTCTGCAAATGGAATCGGAACATTCCGTAACAGACGACTCTTTCGTCCACTAGCGAGGCCTGCGTAAACGAAAGGGATCACTATCTCTCCATGGAGGGCCAAAATCCACCGGAGAGGACGACTGTACGACACCTGGGGATCAATGATTGAATAATATGTCAATTAAAACATAGTCAAGAAAGTAGGGAGTGAAGGTATGAGGGAGGGCGGCAGAAGGCAAGAGGACAGGGAGAGGGAGCAAGAAAGGAGGAGAGACCAGGTGAGAAAGGATATTACTTCTGAAGTAGCATCTAACATCCAAAACAAACGTCCAACACTTCAAGAAGATAAAAAAAGGAAAAGAGAAAAATAAAACACTTTGAGATAAGAAGGAAAAGAAGAAGAGAACCTAGTTACTAGTAAGACATTCGAAACAAAAGCAAAAAAATGTTTAAGCAAAAAATTGTTTTAACAACAACAACATGATTTTTTTCCGAACTCAACTTATGATCCTGAAAGCTTCAAACATGAAACATTGTAACAAACATAGAATCCACAATAATTATGGTGATAATGTACCAATAAATGCCTGTCTGTTGCACTTTGCATGACAAAAAAACCAAAAAAAAAAAGTAAAACAAAAAAACAATCCAACAAAACATAGCAGTTTACAGAAAATCAACGCGACTAAAAAAAAAAAAAAAAAAAAAAGGGAAAAAACGAAAACATACATCACATGAGCTTCTTACCTCAGAATTCCATCTCATAGTTTTAGGAAAAGCTATGGCTGCGAGTAAATTAGGAAGCTCCTCTGCCAAAACTTCTCCTACTGTTTTTGTCTCCTCCTCCACCGTCACATAGACATACTCGGTCCCTTTCTCATCCTCCTTAAAATAAACTGCCTCTGAAGTCACTTTATTTTTCCGACAGAAACCTTCCAGAGCCTGTCACGACCACCGACTCCTTTACAATTTCAAATTAAGGTATCATCAAACTATGAATAAAATTATAGATTATTTGATGGATATGGATTGCATTTATCCGCAGTCCATAGAAAGAGAGATCGAGATCTGATTGATGCACGAGAGTGTGTGTGTGTGTGTGTGAGAGAGAGAGAGAGAGAGAGAGAGAGAGAGAGAGAGAGAGAGAGAGAGAGAGAGAGAGAGAGAGAGTGGAGCATAAAGCGGGGAAAATTGATCACCTTTGTTGCTTGTCCTTTTGCATCAAAAGCTTTGGTTTTTGGAGGTCCTCTGACTTCTGTACTACAGGCCTTCTGTTTTCCGGAAAGTGACTCCACTACTACCGTTAGTCGGCGGGGAGTTCCAGTCACAGAAACCGTTCCATGTGACAGTCTCAGTTTTTGTAGAAGGGCCGGTACAGAAACTTCCAACTGAACAGAAAACACATGGAAGACCAGACATGTACAGGTCAAGCTGCAGTGGAGCTGAGTGCACAAATACGTTGTCAATTTAACACCTCACTTTCTGTAAAGTAAAACTTTATACCGTCAGGTTTAGCGATGAGAGGAAGCACATAAATGTTGATGAATCGTAACAAGGAAGAGAGAGAAAAGACAGAATATGCAGGTAGTCAAAGCAAAGTCAAAGGCATAGCAGAAATTGTAAAAGAAAAACAAACTTTGACAACAACATGAGCTTCTCACATTCTTTTAAATACTTGAGCGAAAAACACTGTTGTTTCTGTGAAGGTAAACACCAAAAACACAATGGTAGCAACTCTTGAGAAATAAAATTGTGAATCAGAAGAATTAACATTTTCTTTTACTTTCCCATTCCATTTAATTGGTCTAGAGAGACAAAGTAGACAAAGAAGTTCATCCTTATTAGAGTAATAAACTCCATTATGTGTTTTTTGACCTAAAATCATAAAATAGCATTATTAAAACTGATTAAACAAGCGGACAGTGTATTATTGGATCTAGTTTCGCATTAATACGAGTAACTTTTTTTCACTCTAACAGTGGTGGATATTGCAGCAAAACCCACGCTACTACAGGTATCAAAAAAGGACAACCTTACACACACACATCTACAATCCAAAACATCCATTGCAAATTTTCACAACAGTCCAAAACAGGAAGCTGAAAATCACAAAAGTCCATACTAACTTTACCGCAAAACCTCGTTTCTAAACCAACGCCCATTGCTAATTCAAGATTCAGT
Source organism: Zygnema cylindricum (assembly GCA_037447655.1). Lineage (NCBI taxonomy): Eukaryota > Viridiplantae > Streptophyta > Zygnematophyceae > Zygnematales > Zygnemataceae > Zygnema > Zygnema cylindricum. The sequence goes on from JBBHKE010001758.1 coordinate 56,280, forward strand.
TGTATCTATAAACTTCAGTAGCTAATTAATTATTCATTCGTCAATTCAAACTTAATTCAAAATTCAGCTATCAATTGCCCACCTGTCCGATGCCGCTGCTGACATCATCGGGCGGCAACTCTTCCGACCCGATCTCCAGGACAAAAGTTCTTGGCGAATCAGAGAGCGGCAATGCCAGGTCAGCACGCTGAGGTGGCGGCACCTCCTGCCAGGTGCCCAAAGGATGCCCGAGCCTCTCCCGAGTCTCCACCCAAAGCTGGGCACACTGCCGAGCCAGACTGTCCCCATAAACAATACGGCCCCCGGCGAATGGTCTCACGGTCTGGCAGGAACGAAAAGAAAAAAGAAAACAAGGGACAGACACAGAGAGAACAGAGAGACACATGTCCTGGATATATCAATGGCTGGAAATACTAGGGAAAGTGTGACCAACCAACGGATCGATGAGTGGAAGTACTACTGAGAACGGTGCATAGAGACGGGAACGGAGTGATGAACGACTAAAAGGATTTTTTCACGGAAAGGAACGGAAAGTCCATTCCATGAATGTTTCAGTGGCTGGAGAGACAACAAAATGGAAATGTGAATGAATCTTGGAAGATAACAGGGATTGCTGTATAGGAAAACTGTGCCTGAGTGGCATATAATAGGCTGAAATTAAGTACACAAAAAAACCGAGTAAATGACTGAAAACGTTGTAGGGTATCAAGTGAAACTGACTGACGTATTAATGACAGAAAAAACTAAACACGGAAAGTGAAACTGTGCATGGAGATTGTAACTGACTGACGACTGACTCACTGACATCTCCATTACTTGGAATTCACCGACAGAAACAAGAAGCACTTTTCCTGGATGTATCAATGGGTGTAAATACTAAGAAGGAAGTTGTGAGAAAGAATGGAACTTATAAAAGTGAATGGAAACTGTGTTTATGAAGGTACTCGGTGTCACCGATGGAGATTGTAACTGTAAAAAAAAAACGGCAACTATGACAATGAGCTATAAAGGACAAATGCGACAATGGATGAAATCTACAACAATGAAAAATAAAACCGATGATTGACTAATAGGGTAAAAACAATTCCTTGGAAGGACTTTTGGTTCAGAGAAAGTACAAACATATTGATAATCTGTGGCCCGCTACATATTCTAGTAAACACTTATAGTTATGAGTATGAACTTTGACAAACATACAGATAAATATACACACAAAATGCCAACTCGACATCGGCAAAAAATCGTAAAAAAGTGATGTATCACTAAAAACGTTAACTTGTTTTTCACCTCACAAACTTGATATTTTTCATGCATAGTTGTCAGATGATGTGATCGAAAGGAAAGAGTTTTCTTTTCAAATAATCACATTTAACGGAATACGACAAATGGGTTGAGATGCAAAAAAAAAAAATCTAACAGCAATTGACGGTATACTCTCCTTTCAGATCTTACACCTCACAAGCGGTAAAAACTAACATCTAAAACTTTACAATCTAAAACCTCAACATCTAAAACTTGAAAAACTGAAGAAATCTAGCATATGACTGACGGTGGGGAACCAAAAGTAGCTGCCATCCAAAAGTGCTATCAGACAAAAGTTTGAGTTTTGAATTTTGTCCTTACTTGCGCATTCGAGCAAAGAAACGCGCCCTCTCTGTCACTCCCACTGCCCCCCGGGCGTCCAAAATGTTGAATACATGGGATGTTTTCAACACATTGTCATACCTGTTCCCTTCTCCCTCCCAATCAGTTCTCTCTCCCTCTTTCTCTCCTCTCCCTCTCCCTCTCTCTCTCCCTCCCTCCCTCTCCCCCTCTCCCTCCCCTCTCCCTCTCCCTCCCCCCCTCCCCCCCCCCCTCTCCCTCTCCCTCTCCCTCACCGCCTCTCTCTTGGAACGAGATGTATGGAAGACAATAATCCAAACAAGGTATAACTTCACGAAATACCAGATAGGACCCATAGGAGATATATTCAGGTTGAAAGATCAACACAGAATCTCATCAACCATTCGCCACAAAGAATGCCACAGTTTACCTTCTGCTCTTCTCTCCCTACCTCTCCCTCTACCCTCCCTCTCCACATCTTCCTCCACCCTCCGGTTCCACCTCCCACATTTGAATACATAAGAAATTGGAGGAAACATCCCAGCCAAAGCGTCGTCAATGGAGGTTATTTTAGGATTAAGGGTCATACGCAGGAATCGCTAAACCCTTCTCCAACATAAAACGAGCTTCTGCGTCGAAGAGGTCAAATCTTTGCTGGGCAAGTGCCACGTCAGCATGCTCCAGATTGAAAGCACTCATCTCTTTTTCGTTTTCCAAAAACAATTCTCCGTAGGTCACTCCTGGAGCATATACAATGTCCTTAAAGTGGTCCACTCCCTGCAAGAATTCATCAACGGCAGTAACCTAAGTGCAACTGTTTCATACAAAATAATATTCTTCTTTTAAGTACAACATACTTTTTGAGCAAAGGTGAGTGTCTTTTTGGGATTGCTTGGGATCTGTGATGATATGTAATCAGTACACTGCCCGGCACCATTATTAGTGTTGATCTTCTGCCTTACCGAGCTTATAAATTTGTTTACCAATGTCAAATTAACACGTTTCCCACACGAAGTCATGTTTTCTAAAGAGCAAATTCAACTAATTCGTCTACAAAAGCGGCTAATTAGATATGAACTGATACTGTGATACTTTTTTTCTGAATAACTGGTTTCTCCGTGCACACTTGCCAGAGTTCAATTACACAGTAATGCGATGAAAAGGTAAGAGTCGATATCTTTCAATTGGCCACTTTAAACAAGAATTCAATAAGTGTGCACGGAAAAAAAAAAATGGGCTTGAGCGGCAGAAAAACAACAATCCTAATTCTTATACACGGTGCAGTTTCATAAACGGTGTGAATAACTCCAAAATTTGTGTAGTTAATTTCCAAAAGAGTGAATGAGTGGAGTATTCCTCCGTCTGGGGCTCGAGTCCACGTTAACAGATATTATTAATAGTTTATATTGACTACAGTAATGGCAGAAAGAAACATTTTGCCATTCTAAAAAGCAAATTGAGGCATAGAATAATAATGACCTGAAGAGACATTAATATCCGCTCGAGTCCATAAGTTATCTCCACAGAAACTGGAGTTACAGGCATGCTACCTGCCTGCCCTCCCCCCCCCCCAATGGAACACCCAAAAGAAAAAAAAAGGAAATAAAAATAAAAACAAAAATGTTTATCAGCAAAGGTCTATAGCATCTGAACAAGAGTGATTTGAAAATGACAAGAATATCCCACCTCTATAAAGCCGTTGAACAAAAAGAATACAACGTCGTAAAATTAAAACGCCAAAAACTTACTACATAAACTTGTTGAAAAATAATAGTGATGATATTGACAACAAAAATATAAAAAAAACCAACGAAGAAAGAATTGGTAATACAAAGGATTGAACATTTAAGTACTAATTTTAGACCTACCGACGCTTCTCTGGGATTGCAACTAAAATGAAAGGGCAATAACGAATATAAAAAAATTATCAAAACATAACCACGGAGATTTGATATCCGAAATTCCCCAACCAGACTATGACCAAAACCCGAAAGAAACGACGGAAAAAAAAATATATTCAAACAGACTGCACGAAGCTTCTGTAATATACAAAATTCTAATTTCTAAAGCCATCATTTCTGTGTACAACTGCACTTAGACCAACATTTTTGAGATTCAAGAACACGCAAAAGAGAATCCATTTCCATCCAATTTCCTCCCTTCCAAACCTCAGTGAAGCAGAACAATAAAACCCATTCAATTTCAATCGACAAAAACCACAAAATCGTGTTTTTTTTCCCCACCTGTTGGAAATAGGTGAATTGCGAAACTTCCATTCCGTCCAACCACACCTCCCATCCTAAACCCCAAGCTCCGAGAACCGGACTCTCCCAATTATCCTCCACAAATCGAATATCGTGGCTTTTGGAGCTCACTCCCAAGGCTTCCAAACTGCCCAAATAAAGCTCTTGGGCACACCCGGGATCTGGTTTCAAAATAACCTATATATGATAACCGGATGTCAACAAGAATGTAAGTGAACCATCGTAATTAGCTCACAGTTACGTAAACAAATCTATAAGGAAATCTATCATTAGTTTCTCTATAGCAAATATTAGAATCACCATTCTTGTCGGTGTGTACTGTCTATCACCATAAGTACAGTTCAAAGTTTAGAGTGCATTTTTTCCTTTAGCAAAATAAAGTCGTCGTTCACACAAACACTATGTCTCAACTCCTATGATTCTGATAACGGCCTAAACTTAGTTAAGTTTCTACTGCCTTGTCTACTGTTGTTGACGTGACCACATGACTACATATTAATGTAATCTTCACCTTGGCACAATATATAGTGTGGTCCAGAATTCTGCAAGATCCTAAAATAGATAAGTTCTATTAGTGTGGCTAAAAGAAACCACAAATCTCCCAATTCAAAATTATAGGGCTTATTGTATCCAGAAAATATGTAGTAGATTCACTTCCAATTGATACACAGATAGCAAGGAGTCATTTATTGGCTATCACACTTAAAATACCGGAGGTCACATGATATATTGGTGTAATGTTTTCTACGAAGTTTCGCAAGTTAAGAATCTTTTTCAAATAACATAGTGTTACTTCGGCAAACATGCGTCGAAAGTATGTGTGGTTGCAATACACCTAAACCCAAATGCAACAATGCAGGTAAAATGCCAACTAGTGTGGAGCACGTCAATTTATAATTCAAAAAAACACATGCAAAACTTCAAATTTGATATGATTTTATGCCCGTAATCATTTGACCCATCGTTAATTGCGAAGAATGTCCATGCAGTACACCACCCATGGCTATTAGAGTTGGCAAATTGTAAGCATTAACGCATTACTAAAACTAGCTACACTAAATTATGTTTTGCCACGTGGCTCATTGTGGGCCGCTAAACAATGCGATGTGATACAGCTCAAATCATTGCAGGGCATCATCATATTCAGTATTGCAAGAAGAGGTACAAAAGAGCTTTTGTATACCTTGCCAAGAATTAGACGCCATTACCACGGCACGATTTTGATCTACATTCTTTTTTCCAAATGATTACAAAGCAATCAACGGCCGGCATGTGGTAGTAACAACATAGCCCAACTAAGTTTGTACTCAAACAAAATGCACTTCAATTAAAGGGCTCTAATTTCAATCGACGGATGTATCTAAAATTTTATGTTTGGAATAGAAAAATTGTTACGGCCGCAAATAGGCTTTTTGCATCGAATCCCATATCAAAATTTGTGGTATCCAATGTTCTTAGCAATATCATTTGTTATGGACTAATTTTGCCACCCAAGATTCCTCCAAATATGCATCACTCATATGATCAAAGCCACCTTGCGATTTGACACTAATTCAAAAAATTGCATATGTGAATTTAAGCTCACTACTTAAAATCAAAGTATGAAATGTTCCTTTCCACTTCGACACCAGGAAAAAGGCTCAACCTTCCTCCAAGTAATTTTATCTCATTTTGGTTTGATTCTATTACAAAGTTGAGAGTCAAATGTTCCAAAAAATTCTCTAACCTTTCACCAGTTCAAAAAGAATAAGATAGAGCACAAAACATCCCTTTTGTCTTTTGCCTTCTTAATTATTTATTTCTTCAGTATCAGAATTTTACATCATTTCCCTACAACTGGAATTCAGTCAGAATGGTTATATTATAATGATCACACTGTCCCTTAAACAAATATTGAAGGAATGATAAACACAGCGGTTATTTCAAATTCCTACACCTAAATTTATTCATAGAAACCTAAACAAATCTGCTAAAAGTTCCAATTGAGTTTGAGATACTTGACCTAGCCGTAAAAACCCAGATCCAAAATTAAATGTGAAATTAGCTAATTCAATTGGTTTAAAAAAAAGAACGTGTGAAAATTGTTGGATTTAAACGAAATACTTTTACCTGAAGTGGGTTTTAAATATCTTACCTTAACTTGGGGATCGAATACCTTACCTCAAATTAGGTCTCACATACCTTACTTGAAATTGAGTTTCAAATACCTTATCTAACCGTAAGAAGCCAACTCCACAATAAATCGTCAATTAAGTTTTAATTAAAAAGAACCACCTTGAGAAGCTTCAAATTTATAAGGAATACCTCACCTGCAATGGTGTTAACCTTACCTTAAATCGAGTTTCAAATCCCCAAAAATCGAGTCGCAAATACCTTACCTTAAATCAAGTTTCAAAAACTTTACCTAGAATCGAGTCGCAAATGTCTTCCCTCAATTAAGTTTGGAATACCTTACCTAAATCTGGGTTCAAATAAGGTTTCCTTACCTGAAATTGGGTATGTCTTTGGACTCGATTGGGATTCTCCCCGTAACGACTGTCGTCCGGTCGAACACTCGGTTCCACATACGCCACCTTCCAGGGTTCAGGGCCCAAAACTCTCAAAAAAGTGGCAGGATTCATCGTACCGGCACCAACTTCAGTATTGCTCGGCTGTAAAATCGCACAGCCTGCTTTGGCCCAATATTCCTGACGGACAACAGGCAGTTAATGAAGTTAATAATTAAGATTAGGAAACAAAATTAGGGAATAAAATTAGGAGAAAAAATTAGGGAATAAAATTAGGGGAAAAAATTAGGGAATACAACGGCCTAACGAGTATTCCAGGGTATGGCGAAACTTTGTTGAAAAAAAAGGCAGTTTACTTGAAAAGAATGATGAATAAAACGATCACACGGGTATTCGAGGGAAACAAAAACTGTGTTGAAAAAAAGGCAGTTTGAAAAGATAACAAATAAAACAGCTAAACTGGTATTCAAGGTAATGGAGAAACTCATTTTTGGAAACTCATTTTTTAAATGGATAACGTTTTGATTTAGCGATTTATACACAATTGTTAAAGAAGAAAACAAAAAAGCAACCGATAAAAGAAAAGGTCCATAAACGTTCCAAAAAAAGTTTCAAATGTAAGTTATATACACCGATGAGTTTGATAATATACCTGATATATAACATTGTTTTTGAAAAAATAAATGGACAAGGAAACTGAATTATGGTTAAAAATTACCAAAAGTAACAATGTACGCATTTCCTGAACAAATTAAGTGATTTCCCAGATTAAAAATTAAAAAAAAAAAGGATTTGAGTAAATGCCGCGGAGAAGTTTTGCTTTAAAAAAAAAAATACCGTCAAGTTCTTCAACAACAAAAATAAAAAAATAAAAAAAATTATTGTAAAAATGTTTTTAGGGATGCAGCATACCAGAATTATAAACTACACCGTGAACCGCACTTAGAGAAAAAGAAACAAAAAAAAAACAAAAAAACAAAAAAAGCTAAGGGGTAAGCATAAGGGTATAAGCATGGGGTTCATATTAATACGATTATTATTTCAGTTCAACGTGACGTGACTGATTTTCAACCGTTTAAACAATTAGCGTCTAAAATAAATATATAGGGGAGGGAGAGGGGGGGGGGGGAAGGGGGAGGGGGAGGGGGAGGGAAGGAGGGGAGGAGGGGAAACCAAATAAACACTGAACTTCAATCAAGAGCCGAATTTGAAAACCAAATCAGATGACTAAAACCAAAACAGAGAGGGAGAGAGGGAGAGAGAGTGAGAGGGGGGGGGAGAGCGAGAGAGATAGAGAGGGGGGGGAGTGAGGGAGAGAGAGGAAGTGTGAGAATGAGAGAGAGCAAGAGAAAAGAGAGAGAGAGAGAGAGCGAGACCAATTAAAGCTCTGCAATTTGCCACGTGTCATCCCCACCTGCAACCGTTGAATAGCCTCCTGAAATGTCAAAACTCCCTCTTTCAAACTTCTCTCCTCCTCTCTCTCTCCAGAAATCGACACATTTTGCCCCTCTCCCTCCCCCCCTCCCTCCTTCCCTCCTGTCACCTCCTCCGTCACCACCGCACTACCACGTGCCACTCCATACTGCATTCCACGTGTCAATCCCTCCTTTAACCCTCGTGCCCCTCCGTCCTTCCTGCCACGTGTCAGCCCTTGGCCAACCAAAGGACCAATACAGGAAATTCCTCCTCTCTCCCTTCCCAAAACAGAGGGAGCTCTGAGAGAAGGCAGAATCAATTTCGAGCACGGCGCCACGTGTCCATCGCACAAACGTCCAAAATGTGGCCGTACCAGCTGGCGGACTGACAGGAGGCGAGAGGGAGAAGCGAGGGAAGCCATGCGGGAGAGGACAAAAGAGGGAGACAGGTGGCACGCTCCAGAAGATAGTCGGGGACGTAAGGCAGGCCACGTGGCACACGTGTGAGAAACGCCGGAGAGGAGGCCGCCGGCAGAGAGCATGGCTGGCTTGATGCCACGTGGCAGCACGAGAGGCGATGCAGAATGGCTTCGCGGAGGGAAGAATTAGGTCAAAAAGGGAAAGCGACGAAGCTTTTCAGATTTGTGAGGTGCGTCTCCAACAGTAAAAGTAATAAAATATGATTCGTACATTTCGTACGTTGTGTTTATCCAGCGGTGTACTTTGTATTGCACATGTTAAGAGTTTTGGCAGTTCCATGTGGCTGTTGATGTCGACTTTCCGTTTTGGATAAAAGTGTAAAACAGCTTTTGACATTGACAGCGGTATGGTACAGTAAAGTACACCGCCAATCGCTATTACAGTAGCGTTGTGTACGCTAATCCCGTCTCGCTTTTTTTTTTTTTTATTCTCAAATAGAATTATTAACACTATTTAAAAAAAACCCTAATTCCTAATTAGAGTAATCGATTTCTTCGAAAATTTCCAAATTCCCAATTAGCGTAAACCACGCTAATTATTCGTAGACGCTAAAGAAACTTCTACGCTAATAGCGATTGGCGGTGTACTATGGTGGAAGTGATTTTTACTTGGCGCAAGAGATTACGTCATCATGTACAATAATGTACGCGTATAATACAAATTTGTTACGTATTGAATGCAAACAGCACAGTACATTTTAGTACAGTAAAGTACACCACCAATCGCTATTAGCGTTGTGTACGCTAATTCCGTCCCGCTTTTATTTTTTTTTATTCTCCATTAGCGTAGTTCATTCTATTTTTTTCTCTACTCTATTTAGGGTTAATATTTTAGTAACGTACAAAATGGAAGTACGCTATCAGCTAGTTAGTGTGGTGTACGGACAGTGTTAAACCGTACAAAATTGTACCTTTTTAAGTGAAAAAGTATAATTAATGAGTTTTAGTAGCCGTGGACGGATGAGAATGTGCGCTCTAAAAAGGGGGGTCCAATCGAGTTGTCAAATATCACGTTCGCACATATTCGTCCAGCAACCACGTTTCGACTGTGTGAACATACGATCTGTGTACGATTTGTCAGATTTTGTACGAATGCCTATATTAGTGTAAGCATTTTTGCGACCGACATTTATTTTTTTCAAAGACCCAAATTATAATTATTAAACTAATAGAATGTATGTTTTTTTCAAAATTTTCAGATTCTTAGTAAGCGTAAACCACAGTAATTTTTCATGTATGCTAAAGAAAATTCTACGCTAATAGCGATTGGCTATGTAATTTACTGTACCTGACTGTACAGTACAGTACAACGTGAATTGTAATTAGCGTTATTAATGCTCGTGTCGTCACCCCGAATTTTGACTCTAAAATCCTAAATAGAATTGATAACTCTAAATTTTTCTTTACATTATTTGAGGTACTATGAATTTCGCGTTAACAACTCTAATATAGTGACGTTTTAAATAGTGTGGCGTACGGTTTGTGTCCGGCCGTGGAAAATTGTACTCTATTAAGTAAAAATGCACAAAAAAAATTTTAATACACGGCGTTATCATGTAACTGCATTTTCACAAACCGCTTAGTGCAAACGTCATAACGACGTGAAATGTACTTTTTGTCAGATTCTGTAAGTGTACCTAATTTACTATAAAGATATTCAGCGCGGATGGCTATTACGGGAAAAAACCCAAGGGTGAAGTTCCATTATGACATTCTGTAATTGTACAGCCGACATAACAGAATGCTTCAATTTGAACAAAGTTACATTGCGCTGAGTTTGTAAGCCACGTGTTAAAAAAAGAGTGGTACCACGTGACTATAGATTTGATATTGAAAATCATCAAGTATGGGCGTGTTCCCATGTAACCGAAACTTTGAAACGTTACTTTAGATTTTAGCGCAGATTTTACAATGTACTTTTCAAGGTGTGTTTGTGTCAATCGTTACTTGCGCATTCATTACTTCGAATATGTGACAGTTATAGACTTCGCCAATATCTTACAACACATGTAGACGTCAACAAACTGCGGACATTTGTAGACGCCACAATCTCGGGACAAACTGCGGACATTTGTACACTACAACGAGCTCTTGACATATTGCGGACATTTGTTGAGGCCAACGAGCTCCGACATCTGTAGACGCCCACACATGGGCAACATAAGCAATCGTCTACGTGTACAAATGGATTTCTCTTTTTTTGGACGCTGTAACCTCCGCAAACCCTTGTTGGAGAGAAATTTCGTACAACCAAACAAACAAACGAATTGTTTGCAAACGGACAAATAACATTTTTTTCGTGTACTCTCCCAACTGCCAAAAAAAAAATGAAAACGTTTGACGCGTGCAATCCAGGTTTTCTATTCGTCAATAGGGTATTATTTTGATTAGAATCAGGTCGCGATTTAATTCCAGTGAAAGTGTGAAGATGAGCTGGAAGTTAATCGCGATGATAACAACGCAAAATTGCCATACCTTCCAAGTTCCAAGATGAAGCAAAATGTACTTGTGTTTTTGCCCATTTCTCGTACGACGTAATATTTTCTCGTTGGAAGTCCCATTTTCTGTGAAAACCAAAAAAAAAAAACCTTACTTGAACACATGAGAACACGCCCTATCTTTCACACTAACCAGCTTTAACTTGAAATCTTCATTTGCATACCATGTACGCGCATGACCATGTCATCGTACGACAAAGTTTGTGTACTCTTTGCAGACGCCCTTTGCAGACGCCCAGACTCATTGTCAAAGAACATTTCATTTTTTTTAGGATTCCTGTTTTTTCGCGTGACGATTGAGCGTTGCCAAAACTAGGGTTACGAATGGGCGCTAACAAAAATAGCGTGACGAAAGTGCGTTACGACATTTCACTTGCATTTATTTTTGTATGTTTGAATGGATTTATCGTGTGTGAAACTGCTTGATTTCCGTTGGTTGCCATCTTAACACCTATGCTCATTACATCGGCTCATTTTTTTTTGTAATTGGTGATGTACCTCGCGAGGTACATCACCAATTACAGAAACTTTCGAAACGAATGCTTCGCGAAAAATATCCAACGGTCATTGTTAAATGCCCAGACCTTTGGAGAGTATTGGCAAAATTCTTTGTTATACTGTTTTTCGTATATAAACAAAATAAGAGGTACGACATAGTACGGAGAGGTCCGAATTTCTGTAAACAACCTTTCTTTTTGTTTAGCTGAACTTCACCCATATTGATAAACTAAAGTACAATTTTTTTTTGAGAAAACAAAAAAAAACACAAATTAGAGTTAATAACACTTATTATTTATTTACGATAATTACGATTCACGGTGTACTATATTGCATTTATTGTTTTGACTTTTCAAAGTCAACACGTGAATGTCATGACGTGTAAGCTGTTTATTGTTGTTCACGAGTGTAATTATGAAATAGAAGTAAAATAACTGAGCGTTACAGTACCACCGTGTATTTTTATTAGCGTTAATATTTTTTACGCCACTTAAAACATCTTTTCTCCGTACACACCTGTCCGATTTTGGATTTAGACCGCCAATCGAAAGCTGAGAATCTTACCTTTCAATATCAACCCTCATATCTACAATTCGACAAGTGTGTACGGAGAAAAGTTTTTTTAAGAGACAAAAAAAAACACAGATAGCGATGCACGGTGGTAGAGCGAATTCGGTTGACCAAGGGGGACTAAAAACGTTGTTCCATTAGGCTGTCTCAGTAAACGTCAAAAATTCGTTTACTGAAGCCATCTTTCCATTGTGTCGGGTCAGTAACCGACATTTTATTTGCGTGGCAAAAATTTCATGGTCCACGTAATAGATGAATACGATTATGAAAATCTTCAAAGAATCTATGATAGCAAATTGTGACCACATATTTGTACCAACGAAGCTGAAAAGTGACTCGTACGACACATTGAATAAAATATGTACGGGCGGGCGAAACTTAAGATTTGCAAAAGAGTACGAAAATGTCAAAATGGTTAGTGGATGTGTAACAGGATCTCATTCCTCTCAAAAAATTCCATTACGACAACCCATTTCAACCACACATTCCACACATTGGAAAGTACAAATCCACATTGGAAAGCACTCACATAAGGATAAACTTTATATTAGAAGAAGCTTCTGTCCACATAACATTAGCTTAGTCTCTTGCCCTCGTGGTTCAACCTTCTTAATAAAACATTTTCCACTACATTCCACTCTTAAATATTCTATCTCTTAACTACTAAAACACTACTTAGTTTGTAAGAGATTTCAGTGCCAAAATGCTAATGCTCCGATTTGGTTTTAATCTCTCAGGACCAAGATAAGTCAGAATTTCCACAAACTTTTCCCAAAGGAAAAGATGTCTACTTTTCTCTTAGGGTGGACTTCCATTAGGCGTCCTAGTAATTGTACGGAAAATGTTACTAAAGGCCGTGCCTTCCATTAGGTTGCATTTGTAATCCTGCGTGGCTCATTCTCGTTGGTAACACGTAGGTTAATATTCGATGCTTATAATCTTGAAAAAATATTTGAATGCAATCTCATAACGCAATATTTGTACGGGCGGAGGTAATATTTGGTCCAGCGGAGATAATATTTGTACCAGCGGAGGTAGTTAATGACTCGTACAGAGGGCATTAAATGTAATACCCAATATTTGAAAACACAACAACAAAAAGGCGACAACAAACTTTGACGGTGGGAGCGTGACAGGATAATTTCGTCGAATTCGTAGCCACCTTGGCGGAAGGCACATGGCCCTTGCGACGTGTACGTACATACGCGCACACTCATCTTGGATTTTTTTTTACCTTTTCCACGCGGCCTATTTTTACACGTTTTGTATTGGAGAACTGTCCTCAATGTGCACGGTCTTAGAAAATTGTAGGGTTGGTGACGTGGTGTCGCGGATAAAAAGTGTAGTTGAATCAAACGGTCCTAATTTACGCCTACAACCCTGGACAATATTCCGTAATGTTGATTTCGTTGAAAAAAAAATGATATGTACGAACTTGTACGAAACGGTAGGACCTTAAGTAAAAACCCCACTTTTTCTCTTATGCAAGTCCACCCTTAGACTTCATTATTTATCCATCATCGCCTTGGACTTGCCAAGCCAAAGTCAACGCTCCGTTGAACAGGTTTTACCTTGGCCAATCATTGATCAACAAAGACTCAGACTGACTAATGCAAAAACATGCAAAATCACTTACTAACTACGTAGAATTTCTAACCAATCAAACGCTACATTTGACTACGTAACATTTACGTGCAAAAAGGCGTGCCAAACAAAACGCGACTTCACTTGAACGTGCGTCGCAAATTTTGCACGCGAAACTTCCTACGAAATTCCATAAACTGAAAGTGACGTTCCGTACTAACAATTGTACGAAACGAACCATCGTGCGTACCAAACAAAACATTGAATTCGTTTAGTACTTTATAAACGTACGCCTTAAATTCCGCGAATAGTTTGACCCTTAACCCGTAACAATGAACACCGAATCGTTATTTTGACCTCGCGTTGTCACCTAAATACATGAATCACTATATCTTTTAAAATACAACCCCAAATCGTGCGATTCTTTCGCGGACGTCTATCAAATTCAAAACTTTATTTTCCTAACACTTAAATACCCTTTAAGAAACAAGTTCGATCCACTATTATTGTTACATCATCCCCTCCTTATATTTAACGGACATCCGTTAAAACACATTTCATTCTCAAGACGAGACTTTAATATTATTATCCCTCCAATACCTTTGTAAAAACTAACAATTTTTAGCTTCTAAAGTTAACTCATCTTCTGGATTTCCTAGATACTGCACTTGCCAGAATATAATATTGCTGACCTTAAACCGTTGACCAACCCAATCGATTACCCATCTCTGAACCTCGGTTCTATAATTATTGAGGGATCCAATTCCGATTCTCCTTCAGTTGGTCGAAGATTTGTTGGTTTCAAATGGCTGATGTGTATCACAGGATGAATTTTTGTTGAAGGCGGAAAGTCCAATTTTGCAACAACCGACGATATCATCTCGATTACAGTAAATGGTTCGATGTACTTAGGAGCAAATTTCCTTTTAGGATCAGATTGTCCCTCGATCTTGCACCTGTAATGAGTTGTTCAAAGCCAAACCTTGTCACCTATGCTTACCACCCAATCACCCCGTTTGGGGTGAGCATTTATTTCTTGCCTTCTTTATGCCTCCACTTAATCCATCCCGGAATGTTTTCAAGACCGTTTAAATGTATTCCAAAAATTCCGTTCCAGAACCCTTATTCTCTTGAGTGACCCTGTTGATTTTTGTGTATTTTCTAGTCTGTAAATAGGATAGAAAAAGGCAGAGGCAGTCTGCCTCTAACTCCCCTTTCCAAGCCCCCACACTTGTTGCAGTCACTGAAAATTGGATAAGGAGCTAGAGCCATAGCTGCCTGAGCTCTCTACAGAAGACACGGGGTAAGTTAGGTACTCTTACCAAAAGTTAGTTGGCGGATCCAGGAATTGATCCTGGTACCGGATGTCTGACAATCGGTCGTAGCAGTTAGCTTTAACCGTATAGTCTAGCGCTAGTATTAAGACATACTAGGTTTGATAATTAAGTATTTAGTTTTACGTAGACTTTATCATTTAACTAGAATTATATACGTACTGCATAGATATAGTTATATAAAGTACGAAGTACGATACGGTTATGAAATACATACCGCGTATTTTGTTAGACATCAAAAAGAATACCGCGCAAGTATTTATGACGGCTACGATTGAAATCCGGATTTGATCGGATGCCCGCGAAGGATGCCGAGATCGCGGAATAGGATTTTGGCGGTTTGCGATCACCGCCACATCGAATGACACGTGGCAAAACCACATTGGATTGCGGCGACTCCGGGGATTACGGAAACGAATCCCGATATGACATGTGTCGACATTTTGGCCATGTCGTACGATGGTCGTACAGAAAGTATACCGACACATGTACTTTTATGTACGACACAGTATTTTAATTAGTGCCGTACTTTAGTAGATAGAGTTTTAGAGGGGGGATAAAACTTAGAAAATTTTGGGTAGGTAGCTGCCTCTCCCAGAGAGCACCTTGTATAAATGGCAAACTTTGTCCAGCCATAACTATCAATTTACTTGACCATTTTTAGTGATTCTTTTTGCTGCGGACTCAAGGGATTCCACATTACACAGAAGTGTAGTCGGTTAAAGTTTTTGTCTGCCAGGGTGGCAGTTTTTCTAAGGGAAAGTCAAAGTGGGTGAATGTGTCCAAATCTCATATTCTAACTTTGCATTCTGTGGTGGAACTGACCACACAGAAAGTGTTATTTCACAGGGGTGAATCAATATTTGGGTTCTGATTGTCAAGGGTTCAGTCATTTGGGTTTAT
>JBBHKE010001759.1:0-81742 GCA_037447655.1 Zygnema cylindricum
AAAAGGTTATTGCTCAGTCCACCATGGAGGCTGAGTATATGGCCTCTTGCTCTGCTGTAAAAGAATTGATGTGGGTCAAGTCTTTGCTTGGTGAGCTTAGTCACCTTAAGAGTGGTGTGCAGAAAATTTATTGTGATAATCAGGCAGCAATCGCTATTTCTGCCAATCCTAAACATCATTTTAAAGCCAAACACATGGACATTAGACTCAGCTTTGTTAGAGAGAAAGTAGAAAACAAAATAATCAGTTTAGAGTACCGACCAGATAGTGAGATGGTAGCAGATATGATGACCAAACCTGTGCCTTCCCCTAAGCTAATTTTTTGTAGGGAGAAGTGTGGTCTCAAATTAAAGAGTGACTAGAAAATAAGGGGAGTGTAGAAATTGATGGTTCTTTTTGTATTTTCTAGGTCTAAAATAAAGTGCAGAAAAAGAAGTCGAGGCATTTTGTCTCTAACTTCTCTCTCCTACTCTCACACTTGTTGCAGTCACTGAGAAGTTGGAGAGGAAGCTAGTGCCATGGCTGCCTATGCTATCCACATATTTATAGGGTAGTAAAGTAGTTTATTTACTAAAATGTAAGCTCTCGCCTAGAGGATTTGATCCTAGTACCTACGGTTAGGCAATGCCGCCGGTAGCTGGTAGCCTCATCTATTTAAATCTAGGATTAGTGGTAGACGATATAGTGTGTAATAAATATATAAACGTTAACATATAGGCTAATTCATTTAATGGCAACTATATACAGGATACATAGAGTCAGTTATGAAAAATACGGATTACGAGTACGAAGAATAAATAAGTAACGCGCATTTGTTTCAATAACGAAACAAATACATCGCAACTATTTATGACAGCTACGATTGAAATCAGTATTCAATCGGACGGCCGGAAAGAATGGCAAGATCGCGAAAGAAGATTTCAGCGGTTTATGGTCGGCGCCACATTGGATGACACGTGGCACCACGACATTGGATTTCGGCATCTCCAGGGATTACAGAAACGAATCCAGAAAAGACACATGTCGACATTTTGGTCATGTCGTACAATGTTCGTACATAAAGTACACCGGCAGTTGTACCTTTCTGTACGGTACTGTAATATGATTGGTGTCGTACATCAGTAGATAGAGTTTTAGAGAGAGATAGGACTTAGAAAAATTTGGTAGATAGGACCCTCTCTCCTAGAGCGCTTCTGTAGAAAAGGTCAACTTTGATCTTCCATAACTTACTACTCCGAGGAGCAAATTCAAAGATTCTTTTTGCTATCAACTCACGGGGATCTTGCCTTCATAGGGGTGAAGGTGGTCAGAGTTTTTGTTTGCCAGGGTGGCAGATATTCGTGCTGAAACACATAGGGGTCAGGGTAACCTAGAGGCTTCGTGTGAGCTGCCTACTGTGAGGTCCTATGGAGGTCTCAGAGTTGCAATACGTCTTCGTCGAGATCTCGCAAAGGTCACTTTGGCGTTTTGTGACGTGGCATGACCTAGAGTTACGTGGAAGGATGACATTCGGTCGTGGGAATTCCGAGGAAAGTACGGACGAGTGAAAAACATACATGCGTTCAGTTTATAGCCTTGTTGTAAAGAGGGCGTACAAAAGGTACACCGGCAGTAGTACTTTTTGGTACGGTACAGTAATCTGATTGGTCAGTACTTCAGTAGATAGAAGTTATTAGAGGGAATCAGGACTTAGAAAGTTTTGGTAGGTAGTCACCTCTGCCTTTCAGAGTTTGGACAAATTGCCAATTTTACTGCCTGATAACTTATCGCCTGGTTGGGCCTTTTCAGAGTTTCTTTTTCCTCCCGACTCAAGGGAGTCTAGGCTGCACATGGGTGCAGTCAGATTGTCTACTTGTCTGCTTGGGTAGCAGGGGTTGCCATTGAAAGTGGGTTAGTTAATTACTATCTAGAGGCTTCCTAAATTCTGTAGTCCAATGGAGGACAAAGAATTGCAAGTTATGGGCCCACCCTCTAGGGTGCCCATCTTCAATGGATCAGGGTTTATCTATTGGGAAGCCATTATGAGAGAGGCTTTAATTGAAAAACGATACTGGGGTATTGTTAGTGGACAAGTGAAACGTCCACCTCAGGGAACACCACCGAGATTTGGTACAATAAGGTTTTTTGTAGCAACATCTGTTGCAGCAAAGGAGGCAAATGATGGGGACAATAGTGTGTCCGAAAAGGGGAAATAAAAGGAGACACCTCTTACTCGTAATGCTCATATTCTCATGACACCCGTAGCGGCGATCGTGAAGACCTTGGAGACCGATACTCAAATGTGGGAAGACACCAACATGGCTGCCAAGAACTTCATTCTCAGACACCTCACACAAGCCTTGGCAACTCCCTTCCTTCACGTTTACAAGGCCGAGGGGTTGTGGTTGAGTTTGATAGAGATCTATAGAGCTGGTATAATTCAAGAGCTCCATTAGGCAAAGCAAAAGCTGGGAAATTATACTTACAAAGGGGGAAGTTATTAGACTGTAATGGTCTTTCTTGTTACTATATGGAGATGAAGAGTGCATAGAGGCGCTAACGAAGATGAAGGCTAAATACTCTAATCAAAGCCACGAAGAATATGAGAATATAGTTACAGGGTACAAGGAATGGTAATAGTTCATGGACGTGGAATCAGTGGTACAATGCTTGCAAGAGAACGATTGAAATCAAAAGAGGTTAAGAGCCCGTTAACACAGGCCCAGGGACAAGGAGACTAGATCCAAAAAATACAAAGGAGGAGAACCGTTTCGGTACAACGGGTTCACTCAAAAGGAGGGAATTGACTATGAGGAGAAATTTGCTCCAATTGTTCGGTTCCCATCAGTAAGGATTCTCCTAAGTCTGGCAGCAGCGGAAGACATGGAAATTCATCAGATGGACATTAAGACCGCCTTCCTCAATGGTGAGTTAAAGGAAGAAATCTTCATGCGGCAACCGGAAGGGTTTGTGGAGAGTGGGGAAGAAAACAAAGTCAATAGGCTCATAAAGTCATTATATGGACTTAAGCAGGCTCCCCGACAGTGGAATAAGAAACTAGATGAGTTTCTTACTGGTCAAGGATATATGAGGATCAGTTCTGACCATTCTATGTATATGTTTAAAGATGGGGATGGTATGATCTTTATTGCAATTTATGTGGATGATCTGTTGGTGTTGAGTAAGTCTTTGGAAAATATCATTAAGTTAAAGAAAGATCTTAGAAGCAGATTTGATGTAAAGGATTTAAGGGAGGCAAGGTATATTTTGGGAATCTAAATGGAGAGAGATAGGGGGAAAAGGGTTATCAGACTTACTCAAAAGAAAGCAATAGGTAATATGCTTGAGAGATTTCAAATGGAGAAATCTAACGTTGTACCACTCCCATGGACTTGAAGAAAGTAAGTGATGGAAGTGTAGAAGGAGGAGTGATAATATTAGATAATCAGATGAGTCCAGAGAAGAGAGAGTTTATGAAGTCTATTCCTTACAAACAGGTCGTAGGAAGTTTAATCTACTTTATGAACTGTACAAGGCCGAACATAGCGACATCAGAAGGAGTTCTCAGTAGGAGTCTTAACAATCCTAGAAAGAGAGATTGGGAGGCAACCAAGAGAGTCATGAGATATCTGGTTGGAACCAGAAAATTATGGTTGCATTTGGGAGGGGAGCATACTGATATCACCACTTGGAGTGATGCCACTTATGGGGATGCACCTATGAGAAGATGCACTTTGGATATGTTTTTTATGTGGGGGAAGGTGCTTGTTGTTGGAGCAGTAAGCAACAAAAAGTGGTTGCTTAGTCTACTATGGAGGCTGAGTATATGGCGTATTGTTCTGCTGTAAAAGAACTAATGTGGGTGAAATCATTGTTGCAAGAACTTGGATATATGAAGAAGGGAGTGCATGAAGTCTTTTGCAATAATCAAGCTGCAATTGCAATTGAGCCAATCCAAAACACCATTTCAAAGCAAAACATATAGACATAAGATTAAGCTTCGTGAGAGAAAAAGTTGAAAATAAAATTTTAAATCTTCTATATAGACCTGATGAAGAAATGGTGGCTGATATGATGACCAAACCTGTGCCCTCTCCTAAATTAAAATATTGTCGAGAAAAATGCGGGTTGAGAGAAAAATTAAAATTAGACTAGAAAATAACAGGAGTGTTGAAATAAATAGTTTTTGGGTATTTTCTAGGTCTAAATATATTAGCGAAAAAAGAAACATGCAGGCAGCTTGTCTCCATCTCTTCTCTCTTACCCCCATACTTGTTGTATTCACTGAATGAGAGAGAGAGTGAAAGAGCCATGGCTGCCTCAGCTCCGTAGACAGGGTTAGAGAGTGATATTAAGTCACTCTTTACAAAAAGGTTGAGTCTAGCAGAACTTGAACCCCCAACCGGTAGAGCGTGGCGTAGCCGTCTGCTCTAACCAGTTAGTCGTAGATGTTCGCTAAAGTATATAGGGTGTGATTTATATTTAGAGTATGTTATGTCCCCTAAACGGATTAACGTAAATGTAAATGTAACATCATAGAACAGATTAAAATTCAGTGCGAACTAGATGCTGCACGAAACAAATGAATCTGACATTTGTTTCAACGGACGATATTTAATGCTAGTTCTTATCCAACGGCATACGTCGTCACCGAGATGGCGGAAAGGTCACTTTGGCGTTTTGTGACGTGGCATGACTTGGAGCCACGTGGAAGGATGACATTCGGTCGTGGGAATTCCGAGGAACGTACGGACAAGTGAAAAGCGGACACGCGTCCACTTAATAGCCTTGTCGTACATAGGGCGTACAAAAGGTACACCAACAGTAGTACTTTTTGGTACAGTATAATAATCTGATTGGTTCGTACTTCAATAGATAGAAGTTATTAGAGGGAATCAGAACTTAGAAAATTTTGGTAGGTAGTCACCTCTCCCTTTGAGAGTTTGTACAAATTGGCATTTTTACTACCTGATAACTTATCCCCTGGTTAAGCGTTTTTAGAGATTCTTTTTCCTACAGACTCAAGGGAGTCCATGCTGCACAGGGGTGCAATCAGATTGTCTACGTGTTTGCTTGGGTAGCACGGGTTTCCATTGAAAGTGGGTTAGTTAATAAATTCTAGAGGCTTCTTGAATTATGTAGTCCAATGGAGGACACAGAATTGTAGACGTCACAAATTCAATAACATTCCACGATGTTTATCCGATTTTGCTCTTTTGACTTTTCTAGCTGGACTTGCCATAAAAATATGCATAAAGGTAGTCAAAAAAAATATTTTTCCTTTAAATTTCATTTTATACTACACCGTCGATGGTATTTAGCGTATATAAATTTTTAGAGTAAAGAAAAAATTAGCGTCATTAATTATAATTCAGTGCTAGGAGACATAGCAAATTATGGTCCACACCCTTAAATAGCGTCATATATTCTATTTAAGGTTCAAAGGTAAAAATTTAGGGGCGCCGAATTAGTGTTTAACACGCTATATACGATCGACGGTGTAGTATTGGTGTGCTCCATTCTAAAAGGTGTGAGATAAAAGCGATAATGTGAGAAAATGAGGGGAGAGGCGACAACAACGCAAAATTTTGCAAAGGACGTAGGAATAAAAGTGAAGGTCTGAAACCCATGTAGATTTTTTTTTGTACATGCTTGTCGTTTTCCGCACATGCACTTGACAGGCAAGGAAAAAAATAGCGAGTACTCTCTCTCATCCTAAAATTTTCCCAGTCGTGTGGCGCATGCGTGGGCCGTTTTTCATTCTTTGTTTGTGGATACTTTCTCTGAAATCCAGTCCTGAGGCGATTTCTAATGAAGTTTTTTGACGGGCTGGATTTCTTTTGCTCGGGGATCGAAAAGTGGAAAACGTCAAAATGCGTTAATATAAAGACAACATGAAATACATTCAAAGTATCGACTTGACGTTTGCTGTACTTTTGTAAAATTGTTGTGTTTGTACAGCTAAAGCTTTTCTCTTACGAAACTGCGTTTTAGGAGAAAATGACTGGAAAAAGTCGATACTTCAACATATGGGGACATACCTTAACATCCAGTGAGTTTGACAGAGCGAAAAGTAAGGTTGTTTACTAATGACCGTACCGTTTCGTACAAGTTTGTACCACCTTTTTTTTTAAACAACACAAACATCTTTACGGAAAAATATATGGGGTTGTAGGTCTTCAAACCTGACCGTCGAATGCATTAGACTTTTTATTTGAGACACCACGCTGCCTACCCTACAGTGTTTGGCGACCGTCCTTAATGAAGACATTTTGCACACACTTAATCTGTAAAAATACCACTTGGAAAATGGGAAAAAAACCACGATGAACGCGCGATTAAGTGGGTAAACGCCGCATGTGCCATGTGCCTTCCTCCAAGGTGGATGATAATTCGCCGAAATTATTCGGTCACGTTCCCGCCATCAAAGTTGGTCGCTGTTGAATTTACTAGTTTTTGGGTATTTTCTAGGTCTAAATAGATTAGCCGAAAAAGATAAGAAAAGTACAGGCAGCCTGCCTCCATCTCTTCTCTCTTGACCCCATACTTGTTCTAGTCACTAAAGGAGAGAGAGAGTGATGGAGCCATGGCTGGCTCAGCTCCATAGGCCGGACTAAAGAGTGACTTAAGTCACTCTCAACAAAAGGTTGAGAGCGGCAGGACTCGAACGTCCGACCAGTAGAGCGCGGCGTAGCCGTTAGCTCTAACCAGTCTGTCGTACAAGTTCGTTAGGATATACAAGGTTTGATATGTATTTAAACTATTGTATGGTACTGAAACCGATTGACTGAAATATGTACGAAGGAACATAGAACTAGTTAAATTTTAGTGCGGAAGGAAACAAATGAATTGGACATTTGTTTCAACAGCCGACATTGAATGTCAAATTTAATCCGACGGCAGACATCACTGCCAAGATCGCGAAATGGTCACTTTGGCGTTTATAGACGTGGCATGACCTGGCGCCACGTGGAGGGATAACATTTGGTTGCGGGAATTCTCGGGAACATACGATCGAGTGGAATGGTGACACGCGTCCGCTCAGTGGCCTTGTCGTACACATGCCATACAGAAAGGACATCCAACGTAGTACCTTTCTGAACATTACAGTCATATGATTGGTTCATAATTTAGTAGATATGGGCTGTGAGAGGGGTGTAGGACTAAGGAAAATCTGGTAGGTAGTCACCTCTCTTTAAGAGAGCTTTGTATAAAATTGGCATTTTTGCCGGCTCATAACTTATCGAATGGTTGGCCGTTTCAGTGATTCTTTTTGCTACGAACTTAGGGGAGTCCAAGCTGCACAAAGGTGCAGTCATAATGTCAAATTGTCTTCTTGGGCATCAGTGGTTGTTGCTTAAAGTGGGTTAGTTAAAAACTATCTAGAGGCTTCCTGAATTTTGTAGTCCAATGGAGGACACAAAATTTGCAAGTTATGGGCCCACCCTCTAGGGTGCCCACCTTCAATGGATCTAGGTTCATCTACTGGGAAGCCATGATGACGGGGGCTTTGTACGAAAAACGATACTTGGGTATCTTCAGTGGACAAGTGAAAGGTCCACCTTCGGGATCTCCACCAAGATTTGGAGGAGTAAGGTTTCCTGCAGCAGCGACTGCTTCAGCGGAGGAGGCAGATGATTGGGACAACAGTGTGTCCGAAAAGGGGAAAGGGAAGGAGACACCCCTCACTCTTATTGCCATGGAACCGAGAGCGGCTATTGTGAAGACCGTGGAAAAAGATACTCAAATGTGGGAAGATGTAAACATGGCTGCCAAGAACTTCATTCTAAGGCACCTAACTCAAGCTTTGGCCACCCCTCACCTTCACATTTACAAAGCCGAGGGGTTGTGGTTGAGTTTGGTGGAGATCTATAGAGCTAGTATTATTCAGGAGCTCCAGTTGGCAGAGCAAAAGCTAGTGAGTTACACTTACAAAGGGGGAAAGATGTTATACTACTATAATGATATTTCTTATTTGTATATGGAGATGGAAAGTGTCCGATGGAGATGGAAAGTGTCGGGTGGACAGGTACAATGAAGATGAAAGTTAACACTCTCATCATGAAGTTACTAGACAAGTACGAGAACATAGTGTTCCGAGTAGCGGAAATGACTGACAGTTCATAGAAGTGGAATTCAATGGTCCAAATGATACTTATGCATGAAAACACCATGGAGATTAGGAGAGGAGGAAAGAGCATTCAAGCTCTAGCTGCAAGAGGGGACCGATGGGGGAAGGATCTGAAGAAGCCGTACAAAGGGGAAAGAGATCACTCTAGATGACCAAGGCCCCCAAAGAGCCTTTGTCATTTTTGCAAAAAGCAATGACACTTTATCACGAATTGTGTCAAGCTGTCGGAGCTGAGGCTCCAAAGGAACCGTGGAGGGGGTTCTTCCGGAGGGAAGAAAAAGGCATTTGTGGTCACAAAGGTGACACGAGAAACCGAGGACGAGTCCTCTGAGGAGGATTGAGAGCTTCTTTTTGACAAGAGTCAGAGAAAAAGGAGATCCCTCGGAGACAGAAGTGTGCCCTTATATCAATTTGGGAAGCTCTACAGGAAGGATGCATCATCAACTCAAGTGCATCTTTGCATATGTGTTGTAATAAGCAACTTTTCACTAAGCTAAGAAAAAATCCCTACTGTAGAGATATAGTATGGGGATGAGAGAGTGGTTACTACAGATCTAGTGGGGTCAATATATCTGAAAGTCTTAGTGGAGGGTAAGACTTCAATACTCACATTCTCAGATGCACTCCACATTCCTCAGCTGAGAAAAAATCTTGTCTTTACATCTGTATTAGTTGACAAAGAGTTTCATACCTTCACTAGAAGGGAGTCTTTATAGCTAAGTATGTGGATGAGGTCTAATTCACAGCAGATAAGGGTAGCCAAGGCATGTTTAGGCTTAACCTGAGTAATGAAAACAATAATGCTTATTATGTTAATGTTCCAAAATTGATGATTTGGCATAAGCGGTTGGGGCGTGTGCATTTGGATAGGTTGAGGGAAAAGAAAAAGCTTAGCGTAGTAGAAGGCTTTGAGTTTGGTGATAATGAAATGGTGGATGATTGTAGTGGAAGTGCTCAAGGAAAAGCTCACAGACTTTCTTTTCCCAAAGCCGCCACATATAGGGGGGAAAAGGTACTAGATTAAGTCCACACTTATATCTTGGGACCAGCAAGAGTACCTTCCGTTGGAGGGAACAGGTTTATGTTAACAATAACCGATGGCTGGTCTAGGTACTCCAAAGTCTAGTTCCTAAAAACAAAGTCTCAAACACCAACTTACTTCAAAGAATATAAAGTCTGGAGTGAGAAGTTGAATGGAACCCTCATTAAGAGAATAAGGAGTGATAATGGGGGAGAATATACCTCTAACCACTTTGAGGAATATCTTGGAGAAGAGGGAGTTCAGCACCATAAAAATCAACCATATAACGCGAAACAAAATAGGGTAGCTAAAAGGTTGAACCGAACATTAGGAGATAGTGTATGTAGTATGTTGGTTCACCAAAAAAAAAAAAAGATTTTGGGCAAAAGCCATTACTCTGCCAATCACATTTAGAATAGAGTCCTTACCTCAACCGTAAAGGGAATGACAACTTAGGAGAGATGGGTTGGAAGGAAACCAAATATCTCACACCATAAAGTATTCGGTAGCCAAGTTTACAGTCTTGCTACGGATAAGAAAAACTGGAAACAAGGTGTTAAGGGCAAACCAGGATACTTTGTAGGATATGATCAGGATGTCACGCGCACGTCGGATAAATATCGTGCACAAGTGCTACCGATACCCTGCGGCATGACATACTTCACGGCAGATAAGGGTAGCCAAATGTTTAGGCTTAACCTGAGTAATGAAAAGAAGAATGCTTATTATGTTGGTGTTTCAAAATTGATGATTTGGCATAAGTGGTTGGGGCATGTGCATTTTGATAGGTTGAGGAAAAAAAAGAAGCTTGGTGTAGTAGAAGGCATTCAATTTGGTGATAATGAAATGGTGGATGATTATAGTGTATGTGCTCAAGGAAAAGCTCACAAACTTCCTTTTCCCAAAGCCGCTGCATATAGGGGAGGAAAGGTGCTAGATCTAGTCCACACAGATATTTGGGTACCTGCAAGAGTACCTTCGATTGGAGGGAAGAGGTTTATGTTAACTATAACCGATGATTGGTCTAGGTACTCCAGAGTCTACTTCCTAAAAACAAAGTCTGAATCACCAACTTACCTCAAAGAATATAAAGCCTGGAGTGAGAAGTTGCATGGAACCCCAATTAAGAGAATAAGAAGTGATAATGACGGAGAATATACCTCTAACCAGTTTGAGGAATACCTGAGAGATGAGGGAGTTCAACACCAAAAAACTGTATAATATAACTCGAAACAAAATGGGGTAGCTGAAAGATTGAATCGAACACTAGGAGATAGTGTATGTAGTATGTTGACTAACAAGAAAATAGAAAAGAGATTTTGGGCAGAAGCCATGAACTGTGCCAACTACATTAAAAGTAGAGTCCTTACCTCAGCCGTAAAAGGAATGACACCTTATGAGAGATGGGTTGGAAGGAAACCAGATATCTCACACCTTAAAGTATTCGGTAGCCAAGTTTACAGTCTTGATACGGATAAGAAAAACTGGAAACTAGATGTTAAGGGCAAACCTAGATACTTTGTAGCATATGATGAGGATGTCAAGGGATATAGAATCTATGATTTAGCAAAGCAAGATATTATTCTGGTCAAACACCTAGTTTTCATTGATGAAGGAAAGTCATTTGAACCATTCAAATAAACCAAAAAGATAAAAATATGCTTTGAGTCTGGAAGCGAGAAGAGTCAAGTCTTTCTCGAAAAGGACATGAGTGATACAATGATTGCAGATTCAGGGGAGATCAAAGATACAGGAGATCTACCGTCCACCTCACATATTCCTATGGACTTTGAGGAGACAAAAGAGATGGAACTGGAATTGGATTCCATGAATAGGGGAGCCGATGAGATAGTAAGGAGAAACCCGATACTTCCTTCCATTCCAGCTTTAGAGTTCGAGGGAGGAAGAAGGAGCAGCAAAAGGATACAAGAGAGACATGCTGCTCATAAGGTTACTAAGCTATCTCATCCAGAGGAGCCTCAGTCATACTTGGGGGCAGTGAAAAACCTAGAAAAAGACAATATTTTCATGAGAGACAGGTCACTTTCTCATGTAATCAGAACTTAGTCTTGTTACTTAATTTTTTGCGAAGATTTTTCTTACTAGTTTAGCGTTTTGATGTTACACAATGAAATCGTTACTTCAAATTGTGACGTATGTTGATATGGATGTAGTTTGTGACGGTTGTAGCCAACTACAATACTTGCGACAATCGATGACTTTATAGTGGTTTCTTATAACATTGCAGTTGTTTAAGGTTTGTGACAATTTGACGTCACGCTCACTTACAATAGTGTCGACGTCACTAATTCCAAAACTTTAGGCCATGGTTTCCCAATTTGGTCTATTCATCCTTTCTCACTCTATTTGCCATCAAAATACACCTAAAGATAATCAAAAGTAATGTTTTTCAGTGACCTTTTATTTGATACCATTCGTGACATTTTTCATTGCAATGATTGTGAGATGGACGCGGTAATGGGAGAGGTAAAGAAAAAGAGGCGCCTTCACATGCTTCTTTTTTGAGGAAATGAGGTCCGCTGGTTGAGACCTTTCCATGGCCCTTGTAAAGAAAAAGTGCACGGAAAAAAGTACGCACAAGCCGTACCCATGCTGTGGATTTTTTTTGTTCGTGCTCCACGTAGAAAAGTTGTCAAAAACCTTTGATGAGTGCGACAACGTTTGCCTATTCGTTGACATCATAAAACTTTAGTTAAAATCAACCCGCAAGGTGTTTTCGATAGGAGTTTCACACGAAAGTTGGTCAAAACACACTAGACGACAAAATGCATTACATCTAAAGTTTCAAATTGGAGCAAATTGCATTATGGTAATTTCATTTTTTTGTATGGCTACGATTTTTTTTTTGTTAAAGCTAAGTTTTGGAGGCAACCGACAAAAAAAAAAACCTTTACTTTATCACATGGGAAAGTGCAATCGTGAGATCTCCATATGTCCTCCAAAATGGACAACTCACACGAAGCCCCTAAGATAACCTTGTCGCCTTTGTGTATCGACAAGAATAATTGCCACCGTGGAAAGCAAAAACTTTTACCACCTTCACTTCTGTTAAGACAAGACTCCCCTGAGTCGATAGCAGAAAGAATCTCTAAATTTGCTCCTTTGAGCAGTAAGTTATGAATGGTGAAAAATGACATTTTGTACAAGAGCTCTCTCAGAGAGAGACGACTACCGACTAATTTTTCAAAGTCTTAACTCCCTCTCTAAACCCTCTACTAGTAACGTACGACACCAATTACAGTACTGTATCGTACAAAAAGGTACAGGTGTTTGTGTACTTTTTGTACAGCCATTGTACGGCATGGCCATTTCGCATCCGTATGTCATATCTTAATACGTCTTCATATTCTCCGGA
Source organism: Zygnema cylindricum (assembly GCA_037447655.1). NCBI lineage: Eukaryota > Viridiplantae > Streptophyta > Zygnematophyceae > Zygnematales > Zygnemataceae > Zygnema > Zygnema cylindricum. The sequence continues at coordinate 12,508 of JBBHKE010001759.1, forward strand.
GATGCCGCGATCGAATAGAATAATGCCACGTGTTATCTGATGTGTTATTGACCATAAACCGCAGAAGTGTCCATTCCACGATCTCGGCGCTTACCAGGGCCGTTCTATTTGATCAGATTTTAATAAATGCCGATAAAAATAAATGTTCGCAACATTTATTTCTTGCGGTATTTTAGTATACACCAGGTTCTATGTTCTCCCGTTCATTTCAATAATCAAATGAAATGTGTTACGTGTAAATGTTTAAAGAAATGTTGTACCCTGTATCTTTCAGTATAGGTCCTAGTCTATAGGTTGAAGCTATCAGTTACTGGCTACTTTCACACGGAGTAGGTACCAAGATTTATTCCTTATTCTGACAACCAACATTTTGGTACGGATGTGCTAAACTCTCTCAATCACTTAGAGAAATAAGCTTAGGCAGCCATGGCTTCCACTTCCTCTCTACTCTTCAGTGACGGCGGCAAGTGAAAGGACGGGATAGGGGAGTTGGAGACAGGCTGGCTCAACTTTCTTTTTATCAGTTATGTTTACATTTTTTGACCTTAAAAACACCTAAAGAAAACCATTAATTTCTACACTCCCTTTATTTTCTAGTCACCTTTAAACTTAAGACCACACTTCTCCTTGCAAAACATTAACTTAGGAGAAGGTACAGGTTTGGTCATCATATGTGCTACCATCTCACTATCTGGTCTATACTCTAGGCTGGTTATTTTATTTTCTACCTTTTCTCTAACAAAGCTAAGTCAAATATCCATATATTTAGCTTTGAAGTGGTGTTTAGGATTGTCAACAATGGTAATGTATGTCTGGTTATCACAAAAAAAAAATTGCACACCATTTTTAAGATGACCAAGTTCACCAAGTAATGACTTAACCCAGATCAATTCTTTTACAGCAGAGCAAAAGGCTACATACTCAGCCTCCATAGTGGACTGAGCAATAACCTTTTGTTGTTTTTGCTCCAGCAGCAAGCCATATCACCCACATACAAAACATATCCAGATGTACATCTTCTCATTGAAGTATCTCCATAACTAGCATCACTCCAAGCGGTGATGTCAATGTTGCCCCCAACTAAATGCAATCATAGATCCCTAGTTCCTATAAGATATCTAAAGACTATTTTAACTGCCTTCCAATATTTCTTAGTGGGAGCATTGAGGCTCCTACTCGATACTCTTACAGCTGCGGCTATATTTGGCCGAGTACAATTAATAAAATATATTAGGCTACCCACTACTTGTCTATAAGGAATTGTCGGCATAAATCTTATCTATTTAAGGCCAAACTCATCATCCAAGATTATAACTCCCTCTAACACACTCCTCTTACTTCTCTTATTTCGTTCGATTGGAGTAGTACAACTATTAGCCTTGTCCATTTGGAATTTTTCTAACATGTTTCCAATGGCCTCATTCTGAGTTAATTTAATCATCTTTCTATATCTGTCTCTCTCTAACTGAAATTCAAAAATATACCTTCCCTCTCCCATATCTTTCATCTCAAATCTACCTTTTAGATCATTTTTCAACTTATTAATTTTATCCATGTATTTACTTAAAACAAACAAATCATCAACATATATTACAATGAAGATTACTCCCACCTTGTCTTCAAACAAATAAATTGACTGCTCTGAGCTAATCCAAATATATCCCAAATCTGTAAGAAACTCATCGAGCTTCTTATTCCATTCTCGAGGCGGCTGTTTCAGCCCATACAAATATCTGATCAATCGGCATACCTTGGTCTCCTCCCCTTGCTCCAAAAATCATTCGGGTTGTCGCATATAAATTTGCTCTTCAAACTTTCCATGTAGGAGGGTCGTCTTGATGTCTATTTGATATACTTTTATGTCTTCTGCTGTCGCCAGACTGAGAAGTATCCGGACGGAGAGAAACGTGACGACCGTGGCAAATGTCTCCTCGTAGTCAATTCCCTCTTTCTAGGTAAATCTATTCGCCATTTATCGATCCTTCTAGCCCTTAATGGTGTTATCCGGGTTGAGTTTCGGTTTAAATACCCAGTTAAACCCAATTGGCTTTTTGTTAGGACGACTATCCACCAACTCCCATGTATCGGCTGCGATAATTGAGGCCATCTCCTCATTAATGGTTGACTTCCACTGATTTCTCTCAAGACGGTTCATTGCCTCATTATAAGTTTGAGGTTCATCAGTGTGAGACAGTTTGGTTACCTTCTTGTTAACTTGTCTCTCTTGCAGTATTTTGTTGTTTTTAGAAAGCTTTAGTCCTCTCTATGCCACAGCTGTGAGGGAGAGAGAGCTATTCAGGACTTAAGCTATTTTTGGTTGAGTTCGGTTCAGTGGTTACCAAAATTAGTGTGACAGTGAAGTTGGGAGTTCACGGTTCATTCACACTTGGGACACGCGACGTCACTTGAGAGAAATGCGTGAGTATGTCCTCCGTGGACGTACGGAAATTTGGCAGGACCACGGGACTTCGTGAAGTCAATTCTATGGTGCCAAATCCTCTAGTCAGACGGTTGACAGCCGCCGCCAACAAATACTTACGAGGCGTGACTAGATCACTATCACTTTACGTTGTCTGAACTTCGGTGTAAATATTTGGTAGAATAGAATTTTGTTTGTAGCGAATTAGTTGTTTAGTGTTGAGAATGTGGTTTATGACATACCTTCAGTACACAGGTGTACTCATACTACTTGTTGTGTTAGAATGTTATATGTACGGCTGGAATGCCTCCGTACAGCTTAGTGTAGTTTCGGTGTATAGAAGTAGGACTTAGTGAATTTGATTCATTAGGAACAAATGATATGAAAACAGTACACTTAGTTTAATGTAATTTCATTTCTACATATCTCACAGATTTGCAAGCTGAATTCATTGGAGTTTTGTGTGTTTGTTCTTTTGTATGTTATCTACACTGTGGTAAATATTCAGATTCATTGAATCATTTTTCCGAAAGTTATAGTCTTTCAAAAAGGTTGTTCTGCCATCGGTATTTGTGGAAGCTCCTCTTTTGTTTTGTTCTACGATGACTACTGCTGCATCTTCTTCATCTTCAGTGCCAGCAGTTGTCTCAGAACAAATATTTCACGGGCCCGCTTTCACGAATTCCGGTCTTTGATGGACGCGAATATCTGTATTGGGCAAATTTGGTTAAGTCTTACTTTAAGCAAGTGAAACTTATTGATGTGTTAAATGTATCGCTGGCAGAATCTGATGCCAACTTTGATCAAAAAAATGACTATGCTTTGCATTTAGTAAAGCTTATGATATCAAAAGAATTGCATATGACATATATTTATGTTACAAAGGCATCAGAATTGTGGGATGCATTGAAATCTTCTTATGTTAAAGCTTGTGACCAGCATGAGATTATAACTGCTGGTCAGATCTATGAGTATAAGTACACAGGTGGTTGCATGGTGGAATACACTAATCGGTTTTGAATGTTATTGTCGGAAAATGCATGTTCTTCAGTGACTTTCTCCCCTTATCATCAGGCCATGATTCTCCTAAAGGGGCTTCTTAATGAATATAAAGGAGCCTCAGATGAAATGAAAAAATTGTCTAAACCTCTTTAGAATTTGCAAACAGTTATAGAGTTTATCTTGGAAGAAGGGGCTACTCAGACAATTTTATGATTTGGAAAACCAGCTGTAGCATTTACGGCTCAGTTTCAGAGGGAAAGTAGATATAAGGGAATCAGTTTAATCCTCAGTTTGAGAAATGTGTTTATTGCTATATTGATGGTCACTCCTTCAGAGCTTGTCCTTTGTATATATAAGCGCTTGAAACAAGTACCTTTCGGAAAGGATGGAGACAGCGCGGACCTCCCATTTCCCAAAAACCTCCGAATAAAACTGTTGCATTTTCAGCAGAGGATACGGAATTGAAGAAGAAAACGACCGAGGAAACGACACCTGATGTGCTCAGTTTTCCAAAAACTGATGACAAAGAGTTCTTCGCTCTTGCCAAACTCGACATGATGGATTGAGAAAAGAACCTCGGATGGATAATGGATTCCGCCAGCTCTTCACACATGTGCTGGAACAAGTCTTGGTATAAGGAGATGTCTTCTATTCCTTTACGTCAGATCTTTTATGCTTGTGGCTACGCCATTGAATCAAATGCCAAAGGAAACAAAGATCTGGATTGTGTGATAGATGGAAAGGTTGTTAAGAGAACTTTGTATGATGTCTTATATGTTCCAAAGTTCAAGAAAAATATGTTTTCTACTTCTGTAGCTGAAAGCAAAGGCTTTGAGGTTCTCCAGAAAAATGGCAAGAAAATAGTGAGCAAGAATGGAAGAGTAGCTCTAGTAGGAACTAGAGGCCCAAACTTTTTGTACCGCATGGACCTGGCTAATAAAATTGATTTTGCGTACTCCAGTGTCCTATGTGATAATGTTTTGTGGCATAAAAGACTTGGTCATGTGCATCATGAGAGACTTACTAAGATGATAAAGCATGACATGATAGAGGGATTCAAGCTTGGTCAACAAGAGTCTCATGTGTGTGATGGTTGTGCTCTCGGAAAGCTTCACAAGCTTCCCATATCACAAGTTTCTTATCACCGAGCCACAGATGTTCTTGGTATTATTCACTCTGATGTTTCAGCCCTTCTTAAGTTCCCTCTTTGGGTGGCAGCAGCTTCTTTGTCACCTTTACAGACGATTACTCCCGGTATAGTCGCATATATTTCATGAAGGAGAAGAGAGAAGTCTTCACTCACTTTAAGCACTACAAAATGTGGGCGGAGAAACTTCACAACAAATCTATTCTTGTTTTGCGGACGGATAATGGTGGTGAGTATATATCTCATGCCTTTGCTGATTTTTTGAAAGAAAATGGCATCTCTCGTGAATTTACTGCTCCGTACACACCGGAACAAAATGGTGTTGCCGAGAGACTAAATCTGACTTTGATTGAATGTGCTCGGTCTATAATGGCTGATAAAGTTGTGGATCCAAAGTTTTGGGGGGAAGCTTTTCATTGTGCTTCCTACATCAGAAATAGATTGGAAACCCGGGCTGTTAGGGGTAAGACACCTTATGAAGTTTGGACAGGCAAAAAGCCAAATGTTAGTCATTTTAGAGTTTTTGGTAACAAATGTTTTATCATGGATAATCTTCCTAATTGGAAGCTTAGTCCAAAATCTATACCCGGTGTCTTTTTAGGCTATGATGATGAATCAGCAGGGTATACAGTGTATAATCCTCAGAGAGGATGCCTTCAAACAGCCAGGATTATTTAGATTAAAGAAGAAAGTCAATCTGTTGACGTTTTAAGCATGGATGCAGCTGAAATGAATGAGAAAATACAAGAGTATATCATTCATGAGCAAGTACCTTTTACTCCATCCTCTCGTACCTCTTCTACCTCTCTCCCAAATGCCTCTAGGCCGCCTAATACTCCTTCTGAAGCTGCTCCTTCTGTCGATGCTCCTCCCAATACACGCCTGTGCGGCAATCTAGAGAACCAACAGTTCCCGCGTCAGATTTTATGGGGGGAAGAAGACAAAGCAGCCGCCTTCAAGGCGACCGAGTTGAGAGTGCTTTTTGTGCAAGCACAGGGGAGCTGCTTACTATTCATGAAGCTTTTTCCGTTCCTGAAAAGGATCATTACATCTCGGCTGCAAATGAAGAGATAAAGTCAATTATGGAAGCCGAAACTTGGGATTTTGTGGAGCTCCCACCGAACCAGAAAGCTATCGGTTGTAAGTGGGTCTTCAAATTAAAATTGAATCCTGATAAAACAATTGAGAGATATAAAGCTAGGCTGGTTGCTAAGGGATTTAGCTAAAAGGAGGGAATTGACTATGAAGAGACCTTCTCTCCTGTGGTTCGCTCTCCTACTGTTAGAGTTTTGCTATCTCTTGTTGCAATGGAGGATATGGAATAACATCACATGGATGTTAAGACAGCTTTCTTGCATGGTGATTTGGAGGAAGTAATTTATATGAAACAGCCATAGATGTATGCAGAAAAAGGGAAAGAAAATCTGGTCTGTAAACTGTTGAAGTCCTTGTATGGTCTAAAACAGGCTCCGAGGCAATGGAACCTGAAATTAGATGAATTTTTAACCAATCTTGGCTTTACCAAGATCAGTTTTGATCACTCAGTCTATGTAATGCAAGGTGATGATGGAGTGATTTATGTGGCAGTTTATGTAGATGATTTGCTACTGATTAGTAAATCCATCAATGAGATTAAAAAAATAAAATCAGCTCTGAATTCCCGGTTTGAAATGAAAGACTTGGGTGAGGCTAAGTATATTCTAGGAATTCAAGTAGAAAGAGACAAGAAACAAAAAAATATTTATTTAACTCAAAAGGAAGCAATCAAGAACATGTTAGAAAAGTTTGGCTTGTCACAAGCATAGGGGAGTGCCACTCCTATGGAATTCAGGAAAAAATTGGAGGGCACGGAAACGGATGTTGGTGTTTTGGTTGATGATTTCTTATATTCAGCGGAGGCAGATTCTATGTCCTCTATTCCTTACAGGGAGATTGTCGGAAGCCTCATTTATTTCATGAACTGTACTTGTCCCGACATCGCAGCAGTGGTTAGAGCCTTGAGCCGAAGCCTGCAAAATCCAAGGAAGTCGGACTATGAGGCAGCAAAGAGAGTTCTTCGTTATCTTGCAGGAACTCGAAATCTTAGACTCTCTTCGGTGGAGGGGAAGTCAAAATTCATACATAGAGCAATGCGAGCTACGGAGATATGCCAAGCCGACGCTCCACCATTGGATACATTTTGAAGATCGGAAGTGGAACTTGCTGCTGGAGCAGCAAACTTCAAAAGGTAACAGCATAGTCTACCATAGAGGCTGAGTACATGGCTGCCAGCTCAGCAGTTAAGGAGTTACTTTGGGTAAAGTCTCTTCTCCAATAGCTTCTCTTTATGCAATCTGAACCATAGATAGTGTGGTGTGACAATCAGGCAGCAATTGCTATTGCATCTAATCCCAATCACCACTTTAAGAGTAAGCACATTGATATCAAGCTACATTTTGTAAGAGTAAAGGTGATGGGAAAAGTCCTTAAGTTGAGTTATTTACCGGATGAGCAAATGGTGGCTAATATGATGACAAAACCCTTACCTGCTCCCAAATTGAAGTTTTGTAGAGAGGTATGTGGACTGAGTGACTAGCACAGTCCAAAGCTTTAGGGGAGTGTTGTTTTTAGAAAGCTTTAGTCCTCTCTATGCCTCAGCTATGAGGGAGAGAGAGCTATTCAAGACAAGCTATTTTTGGTTGAGTTCGGTTCAGTGGTTTCCAAAATTAGTGTGACAGTGAAGTTGGGAGTTCACGGTTCATTCACACTTGGGACACACGTCGTCACTTGAGAGAAATGCGTGAGTATGTCCTCCGTGGACGTACGGAAATTCGGCAAGACCACGGGACTTCGTGAAGTCAATTCTACGGTGCCAAATCCTCTAGTCAGACGGCTGACAGCCGCCGCCAACAAATACTTACGAGGCGTGACTAGATCACTATCACTTTACGTTATATGGGTTTTGATACCATGTTGTTTTGAGACAACTGCTGGCACTGAAGATGAAGAAGATGCAGCAGTAGTCATCGTAGAACAAAACAAAAGAGGAGCTTCCACAAATACCGATGGCAAAACAACCTTTTTGAAAGACTATAACTTTCGGAAAAATGATTCAATGAATCTGAATATTTACCACAGTGTAGATAACATACAAAAGAACAAACACACAAAACTCCAATGAATTCAGCTTGCAAATCTGTGAGATATGTAGAAATGAAATTACATTAAACTAAGTGTACTGTTTTCATATCATTTGTTCCTAATGAATCAAATTCACTAAGTCCTACTTCTATACACCGAAACTACACTAAGCTGTACGGAGGCATTCCAGCCGTACATATAACATTCTAACACAACAAGTAGTATGAGTACACCTGTGTACTGAAGGTATGTCATAAACCACATTCTCAACACTAAACAACTAATTCACTACAAACAAAATTCTATTCTACCAAATATTTACACCGAAGTTCAGACAACGTAAAGTGATAGTGATCTAGTCACGCCTCGTAAGTATTTGTTGGCGGCGGCTGTCAACCGTCCGACTAGAGGATTTGGCACCGTAGAACTGACTTCACGAAGTCCCGTGGTCCTGCCGAATTTCCGTACGTCCACGGATACTCACGCATTTCTCTCAAGTGACAACGCGTGTCCCAAGTGTGAATGAACCGTGAACTCCCAACTTCACTGTCACACTAATTTTGGTAACCACTGAACGAAACTCAACCAAAAATAGCTTAAGTCCGAAATAGCTCTCTCTCCCTCATAGCTAAGGCATAAAGAGGACTAAAGCTTTCTAAAAACAACAGTATGCTCCTCTAACACTCCAGTGACATTATTCCCGAGCATGCCTGGATCTTTATGAGAGTATGCATGGGAATTAGGACAAGACACTAAAGTAGGAAGGACCTTGACGGGCTGGCCAGGTACATTAATGTTGTAATTCGGAGGGTAGTCAGTTTGGACACATGATTAGACTTGGTGAAAGGGAAGCAAAGCGGTCGTAATGTTTGAAGTGGGAGGTATTACAAACAAATAAGCCTCACGAAGACGACTTACATTGATTGGGTTCGTCCATTTGGAGCGAACCCGATGTGCCAAGGACCCATGCCGAGAGACATCAATAATTAGAGGGGGTCCGATAAGGTAATCTATGCGCTTATAGTCAGCCAGAACTGTTGGTCGAGGATCATTAAAAGCGGCAATGTTCTCTAAAATGTATCCGACAAGCTTGGCCATGGTTTGAAGAAAATGAAGGACCCTCAAAAGCTCAAAAAACAATTTGGTACGGGGATTTGCCAAACCAAAACCTTTGCCTTCCCGAGACCTGCCTTGACACTCCCACCCCCCAAAAACAAGGTCTATCGGTTCGACATCCTGTAGATGATGATCACTAAGGATGCGGATATCTTGTGGAAGAGGAGTGTGCATGTGTAGAAAGGCTGACTTTGGAAACAACTTTGGATACTGTGAATGCAAGAGATTACAGTGGTGCAATTGTGCTTTTCTAGCTAATGCATCAATTTCTACTACATAGCAGTGACGGATAATGAGACCATTCCGTAAACATGACAATAGTGAAGTTCTGAACCCAACAAAAAGATCTAAAATAACCACCCTGTCCGTATGAGGACTCAGCTGTACGAGCTTCCAACTGATTAGAAGGAAACCCGAAAGATCGGTTGCAACTGTAGGTATAGGAGGGATAGTCGTTTATGGAAAAGATAATGTGGACTTATAAATATTGTCAAATGTGTGAGAATTGATAAGAAAACCCGGTTCCGCAAAGATCTCGGGTAAGGGGGAACTATCCGGCATAATTTCTTCGGCCGAAAGAGAGTGGAAAATTTCCTCCCCAACAAAGTTCCCCAAAAATGCGGGAAGAGCTGTAGCCGAGTGGGCCATAATGGGCAAAGGTTAGCAGGCTGAAATGAGAGGGAGGAAGATTTTGCGCTCCGGAAAATGTGTCGATCGGTAAGAAAATGTTTGGTCGTGCATGTCCACGCCACCGCCAGTTCAGAATATAACGTCTTGACCCACCAAACACTCATAGTCGTCACATTTAGTGACCAATGCTCTGACGGCAATTTCAACGGACTCATTTTCGGTTCCTGTCTGAAAACGAAAGATGAGCAGGTCCTTTGTGATTCCGAGGACCGGCTCCGTGGTCCCAGCCAAAGTAAGAAGGCGGGTAGCGGTCGCTTGAAGCTTGTCTGCTGTCAGACCAAGCTTGAGCGCAAATCCGGATCCGAGAATCACGGGTTTGGCCCCAGTGTCCATGAGAGGAAGAGTGGGGTGAACACCGTTCACAGAGAATGATCCACGAGAGTTATCAAAGAAACTGATATAGGGATCGAGATTACGACGTTCTTCCGTAGTAATCGGTTGAACCGCTGAAAGACTACGATTTTTATGCAAAGCCCTCAAAGCGGCTGCTGCTGCGACCTCATCAACGAGGGGAAGGGCGTTCGGTACATCCTCCAACATCCCTGAAAGAATACTTAATCGCTCTTTCACCCGATTAGCCTCAGGAGTAGTGCCATCCAATATAGTCAGTGCCTTTGCCGCGATGGTAGGAGCGGTTTCACAATCACAATCCTGGGTTCAGCAACAGCTCGAGATACAAGGTTGAGCAACAATCCACTTGATGGGGCGAGAGAAGAAGTGAAGGGAAACCGGTTAGGCCTTGGCGTGAGCCGTGTAGATTAATTTGTAGGGCAGGTTTACAAAGAAAGAAAGTAAGAGCCAAGCAGCAAAACGCTTAATGGCAAGGAAAATAGCCACTAAAAACTATCGAGACAATTTCACAAGAAAAATCCTTAAAGTTTAGGTCAAATCTTCCAAAAATAGAATTCTAGTGCTCTTGAAATTGTGAGCACAAAATTCACCTAAAATTTGCTAAGTACAAAGTCTACAGTTGAGCGCATAACCTACTGCAAATATATGCATTCTATGTAGTTGTCTGCGCCTAGTTTGGATTTTGGCCAATAGGCGACCAAAATCGTCTACCTTACGTTACAAAATCTACAGCCTATAGATAAAAATCCTTCCTAAGCTACATGTGAATGCGTGCAACCTCCAAGGGTCTAGGACTTAAAATGGTCCTGCGTGCAGTCCCCATCTGGACCGTCCATTCGTCCATATCATTTGTGGTCGTAGATTCGCGTTCTAATCCACGATGGCGTTGACATCATTTGGAGTTGAGGTTTCGGTTCACGTGAATTTCAACGACCGACGACTTCGCGCACAGAATCTAAAATGTCAACGGGTTTCATGGCGTCGGACCAAAATCTCTACGGACTTGTCGCCACCAAAATATCACCACGAGTAAATTAGTGTGGCGTCCTTTTTTTTAGGACCGCTTACATTAGGATCAAATATATTAAAAATGTTGTTAGAATGTGATTAACTATAATTAAAATGCGGCGACGCGATGCGGCATGACATGTACAAATCGAGTGTACGTTAGCTGCCATAAATCATGTATGTCTTTTGTACAACACTGATAATAACATTGTACTTTCCATATCCGACCCCATGGTTTTGTCCCCTTCTCGTTTAATGTCCACTTGAGTGCTGCCACATGTTAATATGTGGCTCTTTTGGCGTTATTCCCCAAAATAACCATTTCGAGCTATCAACGCTCACGCGGGCCGCCCTATCACTTTATTTCTTGACATGACATTTGTGCGATTAGGCGGCGAGCAAAATATTTTCTGGGTCCATAACTTATATGTTCACTACATTGTTTTGTTCTGATAAATTATTTATCTGTTAAGGAATTTTTTATCACATTATCAAACCCTATATCCGTAACGATTCTTCTACGACCTACCGAATAAGGCGGACGACTACTATGGACTATGTAGGAATTGGGATCAAAACTATATCAGTCTATCATTTTTGTTTGACGCTACTTTGTCTCTCTTTCTCTTTTCTACCTTAGTGTGTTACCTTGGACACGAAGAAGGTAGCCATGGTTTTTCTTTGCCTATCTCTCTCTCTCTCTCTCTCTCTCCATTAGAGTCTAGGTGAAAAACAAGTGATTATGAAATACCCTTTTCAACGTTCCCTATATTTTGGTTTTTTTTTAATTTTACGCCCCATTTCTCCTTACAAAATTTAATTTAGGAGAGGGAACTAGTTTAGTTATCATGTCTACCACCATTTCCCCATCTGGTCTATATTTCAATTTAATTATTTTATCCTCTATTTTATCTCTCACAAAACTAAGTCTTATTTCTATATATTTTGCTTTAAAATGGTGTTTCAGATTGGCAACAATGACCATGGAAGCTTTATTCTCACAAAATATATTATATACACCATTTTTCACAAATCGAAGCTCTTCAAGCAAAGATCTAGCCCACATTACTTCTTTGACAGCAGCACACGAAGCCATGTACTCAACCAACTCCAACAACAAGTCCAGACCCAATATGCAAAAGATATTCAGATGTACATCTTCTCATTGGCACATTCCTATAATTAGCATCACTTCACGAAGTGATGTCAGTGTTATCCCCACCTAGATGGAACCACAAATTCTTGGTTCCCATCAAATACCTTATCACTCTCTTGGTTGCCTCCCAATCTCTCTTCTGGGGATCATTCAGACTCTTGCTAAGGACCGTTGTTGCGATATCAGGCCTAGTATAGTTCATGAAATATATTAAACTGCCAAAATTTTGCCTATACAAAATGTTCTTCATAAATTCTCTCTCTTCTTCATCCATCTGATCATCAATCATCACTACACCTCCCTCTAAGCTCCCTTCATAAATCTTCTTTAAATCCATATAAGAATTGCAACTATTAGCTTTATCGATCTAGAATTTTCCAACATGTTTTTTATAGTTTTTTTCTGAGTCATTTTTATAGTCTTGTTTCCTATGTCTCTTTCCGTGTGAATTACCAAAATGTATTTAGCCTCCCTTAGATCTTTCATATCAAACTGACTACTCTGATTTTCTTGCACTTTGTTATTATTTTTTAAATGACATACTTGGAACTAACAAATCATCAATATATATTGCAATAAAAATTATACCATTCTCATCCTCAAATGTATAAATAGAATGGTTCAGACTGATTCCGTTGTATACTATTTTTGTCATAATCTCATCTAACTTGATGGTCCATTTCCTCAGAACCTGCTTGAGACCATATAAGCACTTTATCAATATGCACACTTTACTTTCCTATCCGTTCTCCATGAATGTTTTTGATTGTCTCATTAAGATTTCCTCCTGCAATTTCCCATATAGGAAATTCATCTTAATGACTTCATGGTAAATTAATATATTTTTCGCTCCCGCCTGACTTAAGAGGATTTTGACTGAGGGAAATCTGACTACTAGAGCAAAGGTTTCTTCATAATCTATTCCCTATTTTGGAGTGCATCCTTTTGCAACAAGTCTTGTTTTTTGCCTCTCTATTGAGTTAACACGACTTGTTAACAATTTTTCTAAGATATATTGGATAAGGCGGAAGACTTCTATCGACTATGTAAGACCTAGGATCAAAACTAGGTCAGTCCATCATTTTTATTAGAGGGTACTCTGTCTCTCTCTCTCTCTCGTCTGACTTAGTCTATCACCTTGGCCACCAAGGAGGCAACCATGGTTTATCTCAGCCTAACTCCCTCTCTTTCTCTCTCTACAGGATCTAGGTGATAAATAATTGAATATGAATTACCCTTTTCAACACTTTTCTCATCTTATAGAAATTCCTTTTGCAAGATTTGTTGCACTTAGAATGAAAAAATCTAGGGATGGGACTTTTCGTCCCACGTTAACAGGAGTCGGTTTTTCAATAGTATATAAACGTGGTGGACTTGTTGCGACTCGCACCTGTTAGATTCAATGTTGTAATCGGCTCTCGCGGTCTATCGCGCGGCCAAATAATTTGTCGTTTTGTTTTAGAGGGTGGTCTTGTTGGTTTGACATCATTATGTCTTTTATATCCTTTCGTAGATTCTTGGTCTCGCGTAGATTCGGTTTTGCGACGACCAAGTTTAATTGTCGTTTGGTTTGTACGGGTTTGTTTGGGTTGTACGTTTAGGTGTACGTTTGCGTTGTACTTTAGTTTTATGTTGTTTCGTGTGATGACGTGTTTTTGATTGGTAGGCGCTTCGTGCGCACTTTATGTTTCGTTTGGTTTTTATAGTTTGATAGTGTGACGCTTCACTTGCAGTACTATATACTGCAACTTAGAGGGAGGGAAACTTAACCTTTTGTTGGGAGAAAATGTCCGTGAAATATATTGGCTTTCGTGGACAGTTTTTCTCTCGTGTGAATGTTTTATTTTTGCTTCCGCTGTAGTCTTGCACTCAGCATTTTGTGTGAGATCCTATCAAGTGGTATCGGAGCTTGTGTTCTCCCTTGAGGTGTAGAAGGGTGGCTAGTTTGACCACCATGGGGAGAAAGAAGAAAAATACCCCTACTCAAATGATGCCTTCTTCTTCTACGTTGATCCCTCGACCTCCGGATCCGAATCTTCCGGATCTAACCGAATCTGAATCATCGTCGGATCCAAAAGTAGAAACTCCATTTGCTTTCACCAGCAAAACTTTTGAGGAAGCCGTTCCGATTGATCCGTTCAGACAAAACAAGGAGAATGAGGGGAAAAAAGAGGAAGATGACCCGATGGGAGATCGTTTACAAAAAATGATGGATGGTCTTTTCCGTTATGTGGATCAGCGGATCTCCAAGGCAAACCGTGTTACTAGGTCTTCGTTATTCGGAGATCCGATTCCGGATCAAAGTATCGGCAATACGGAAGGAGGTGAAGGAAATGAGGAGGAGACGAGGGAATTAATTCGAAAGGGAAAACTTCCCATCGATGACGATTCTGACCTTGATGATTGGAGTGAAAGGGACTAACCAGTTTAATCTATGTCCGGCAAGATCGTCATTTTCAATGGGACAAATTATCAATCGTGGAAGAAATATATCAAAGGTCAATTTAAATTGAAACGGGTTTGGAAGGTGGTAAAAGAGGTGGACAAGATGCCTACCTCGGGTCATCGAGCTTATCGTGTGTGGACGAAGAAAAATATTTCGGCTATCGGCGCTTTATTTCAATCATGTAGCACCTCGATTCACGAACTATTTCTTACCCGAAGATTTGCCTATGATTGTTGGGTGGCTCTTGAGAATCACTTCGAAAAAAAGCCTTCAAAATAAAGGGCAACTGATTTATACCGACTATAACTCTTTAAGGTCAAGTCAAGTGAGTCGATCGATAAAGCCGCGAAGGGATTGAACATTATTATCGAGCAACTCGCAAATTTGGGAAAGTTCATCCATGAGAGTGACAAGGCATCGGTCTTCATCCATGCCTTCCAGGAGAAAATGATTCACTTAAGGGACATTCTCTTATCAAGGGATTTGAACACCTTGGACTGGATCATTACATTTCTTAAATCGACCGAGGCGAATCGCCCGAACTCATCGAGGGGAACCCAACCGACCGTTTCCCTCAATGCAATAACACCGAAAACGCCCAATCTAAATTATTTTCGGGGAAGAGGAGGAAGAAGAGGGGGAAATCCGAAAGGAAAAGGGGGAAGAGGACACGAAAGGGCCGGGAGATCTCCTTCCCAGCTAGGATATTCAGATTTGACCAATATTGCATGTTTTCAATGCGGCAAACTTGGTCATATAGCGGCTTCTTCCCGGATAAGGAGCGCCAATGTCACTTTTGCGGGAAATAGGGTACTATAAGCCCCCACTGTTACTCGAAAGCCGAAAATGGAGGCGGCGGTTGAAGAGGAGATCGTGGCGGTAGAGGCGACGGCGGCAGCCGATACAGTGGGCCCAATGGCGGTCGTCTTGGCGGCCGCAATGGCCGCGGAGGTCGCCATGGAAGAGGAGGAGGACATTTTATGGGCGACGATCAATTTGAAAGAGGAGGCGAAGGCGCGCAAATATTTTCAGCCCTTAACCTTTCACTTAATATTTTGGCAGGTGATACGCATCAAGAAAAGGAGTGGATTATAGATTCAGGCGCATCACACCACGTATGTACTGACGCGTCGCTTTTTGATGATTTTCGCGAACTCACGGTACTAAAAGGAATCACTGTCGCAAGTGGACAAGTGATTTCAATAAGTACAATGGGTACTTTACGTTTGGACTTACCTATTTTGGACGCAAGTGGCATGGAAAAAGTGACCCAAACCGAACTAACAAATGTTTTATACTTACCTGAAGGTTCAATGAACCTTCTCAGCGTACCGCAGATTTTCAGCGTGCAGGCGTGAGCGTATATGCGTATGGCGACTCCACAATAAAAATTGAACGATCAGATGGTGTAACAGTAATAGCAGATCGAACTTGTTTATAAAAGGGGAAATTAGGTGTTATGATTATAAAGTACTAAATTTGGTAGACGTCTGCGAAAGAATCACGCTATTTGGAGTTATATTTTAAAAGTTATAGCGATGGGTGTATTTAGGTGACACCGTCGGGTCTAAATAACAAGTGGGTATCATTGAAACGGGTTAAGGGTCAAATTAGTACCGAAATTACGCGTGTACGTTTCATAAAGTTCTAATGATACGTTTAGTATGCACGGTGGTTCGTTTCGTACAAATTTTAGTACGAAACGTCACTTTCACTCGTAAGAAGTTTTGCGTGCGAAAGTTGTTACGCACGATCGTGCGAAGTCCAGTTTCGTTTGGCACGCACTTTTGCACATAAATGTTACGTAGTGAAATGAAACGTTTGATTGGTTAGTAAAGTGCTAAGTAGTTAGTAAGAGATTTCGCACGTTTTTGTATAAGTATCTCTGAGTCCTTGCTGGTCAATGATTGGCCCAGGTAAAAGCTTGTTAAAACAAAGCGTTGACTCTGGCCAGGCGAGTCCAAGGCGATGATGGATAAATAGTGAAGTGTAAGAGGAGAGTACACATCTTTTCCTTTGGAAAAAAATGTGGAAATTCCGGTTGATCTTGGTCCTGAGCGATTAATACCAAATTGGAGAAAAGGCATTTTTGCATTGAAATCTCTTGCTAACTAAATAGTGTTTTAGTAGTTAAGAGATAGAATTATTAAGAGTGAAGAGTAGTGGAAAACACTTTAATAAGAAGGGTTGAGCCACGAGGGCAAGAGACCAAGCTAATGTTATGTGGACAAAAGCTTCTTCTAATTTAAAGTTTATCCTTATGTGAGTGTGGTCAAATGTGGATGTGTATTTTCCAATGTGTGGAATGTGTGGTTGGGATTGTTTGTAGTAATGGGATTTTCTGAGAGGTACGAGATCCTATTACATATGGTATCGGAGCTTTGGTTACAAACCAGGGAGAAGTTTGCTCACCCGAAATCGATTGTCCTGACCAGTAAAGGTTCTCTAACCTGTGTCGGTAGAACCACAATGTGAAGTGGTAAGGGATTAGAGGGAAACTGGTAGAACCACAATGTGAAGTGGTAAGGGATTGGAGGGAAACTGAGTTATCACATAGCCAACGACCACTGGTTTGATGTGGGGCGTGCTCAGGTCCTAAAGACTAAGGCAGGGTGAGCAATGTAGCCACCGCTGAAGCTCACTCCAATTACCTAGAGGCCAAACAAACTTGTCTTCTTTTAGCAATAATTCATGTGTAGAGGGAGGGTTTTAAGCCATGAAGGGTGAGGGTTAGAGAGTAAAAGATCTTGATGTAGTGGGAAGTGGAAAATTTGCTAATGGAGGAGAAGGAAAGTGGAGTACTTTACTTCTTCAACAGCAAAGGAGTCCAGAAATGACTCAAAACTTTTCAAACCCTAAATTGTTACCTTTGATTGCTTTCAATTTTGCTGTTGCAAAATTTGTGGTTAAATCTTACCTTAGAGAGCTTTCAATTTTGCTGTTGCAAAATTTGTGAGGAAATTCTTACCTTTTGTTTCAATTTTGGAAAATTGAAATTTGAATTTGCACTAACTTACTGTCAATGTTTTTTTTTATTACTCAGAGTTCGACATTTTCAAAGGATTCGTTAAGGAGAAGAAGTCTTGGATAGGAACAATCTTAGGACTTCAAATCTGCAGCAAATTTCTTTGGGAAATTATATTCTTTCTTTCCTTTTGCATCATTTCATTGTGTGATAATGACAAACTCTGCATGGAAACGTGAAATGGAGAATGCTTTGAATGTGTTGAAGAAACGTACTATGAAATTGGTCAAAAGATTTAATAATCATGTTGCCGCTTTGGATGAAACCATTTCCGAATTGAAAAGTGAATTGCAAGTTGTTAAAGAAAATGGAAATGTTTCAAATGAGAAATTAGATGAACTTATTAACTTAATTCAGGCCTAGAATGATATTAATGACCAAAAGGGTGAAAGTAGTAAAAAGAATGCCAGTTTTAAGGAGGATGATCATAATAGACCTAAGAAGATAAGAGATCTGAAATTGTCTATAAATGAGGAAAACTCGTATGATGGTAAGAAGATTGATGAGTTGGATGCTTGGATTTTTTATGTAGAGTATTATATGGAATCTAGAAATTGTGATAATGATGATTACACTTCTTTTGTTGTTATTTCTTTGAAAGGCGATGCTCAAATTTGGTATTACACTCAAAGAAGGTCTAAATTGATTTCTTATAATGCTAATTGGGAAACTTTTAAAACCGCAATCAAATCGCGATTCTTATCTGTCACTTTTAAATCCAGAATGGAAGAAAAGTGGTTGAACTATAAGTAGTAAGATCTGTGAAGGATTACATTGTGGAATTTGACTCATCTTGCATTCACATCATAGGTTTGACTGATGAAATGGCTAAGTTGCATTTCTTAAATTATCTAAACCCTATACTGAAATCTGAATTGAAACATCAAAAATTTAATAATTTGAAAGAATTACAAGACAAGGCATTGGAATTAGAGGATCAGTTGGGGTATAATCGGGAAACTAGATCACTAAGGGGTAATTTGAATGAAGTTCAAAGTGGGATGAGGGGGAATTTGTGGATGAGGGTCTGAATGCTGGTCTGGTGAATAGGCAAAATATATTTAGGGGAAATAAGAAGGGTGGACAAAGTGGTATTGCAAGAAACAAATTTAACAATAGAGGGGGATACATTAAGAGTCCTAAACCAAGCATTAATGCTCAGAAGCCTAACCTTACCATCCCCACATGCACTATGTGTCAGAAAAAGGGTCATAGAGCATTTGAGTGTGCACAACTGAAAAAGATTAACTGTTATAACTGTGGAGAGGAGGGACATTTTAGTAGAGAGTGCACAAAACCCAAAAAAAAAATCAGTTGTTTCAAATGCGGAGGTCCAAATCATTACGCTAAAGACTGTACAGATAAAGGTTCTCTCAAAACAGTCGATGTAAATGAAGGTCAACAAGAGGATATTGCATTATACTTAGCTGAGCAGGAAGCCGAGGAGGTGGGGAACGGAAAAGAATAATTGAAATTCCTCAGTTGAGTCAACCGGATCCAGAAGTTAAAGAGTTAACTCTAGAGAGAAAATTAATAAATGGAAAAGTTAGGATAGTTGATTTTATTATGATTCTCACTACACTGCATAGTTTAAAGAATCCTTCTGATGAAATTCTCAACAACAGACCTATGTTACGACAGTTAAGTAATGATGACACCAGACACAGATTGATTAGATTCGAGTCATTAGTGGAAGGAAAACCGTTGAGACTAATGGTTGATTCAGGTGCCACACATAATTTTATTTAACATAGATTTGTAGAGGAAAATAAAATTCCTACTGTCATAAGGGAAAAGCCTTTAAATGCTCAAGTGGCAAATGGTAATAAGTCCACATTAGACTTACAAACAGACACGATAAAAGTTGATATCAAGGGTCATGAAATGAAAGTTGGGTTTGAAATAATGAATTTGGGAAGTGAAGAACTAATTGTGGGAAAGCCTTGGTTAACTGAACACAATCCTCAAATTTATTGGGAAATTAGCACCTTGAAAGTGAAGTCTGAAAACTGTTGGAAGTTTTGCAAGCAGTATCTCCTAAGAAATTGCATAGGAATCATATAAATAACATAACCAAATTGGGAGTGGAAGGTTTGATATCTGCTAAACAATTTAAAAAGCACTTAAAAGATAAAGCAAATCATGCTTTCTTGTTATTAGTAACTGAGGCAGTTACTGATGAAAGAGGGGGAGAAAACACTAACATTGATGACATCCCTAAATCAGACACCACTAAAACTCTCGAAAAACTAAAATCTGATTTTGTATTTGACATTAATACATCTGATGTTGCTGTTAAAGATTTGATTTTTGAATTTCAAGATGTTTTTCCAAGTGATTTACCCTCAAGAAGGCCACCTTCCCGAGATGTGGAACATGTTATTAACCTTGAACCTCGATGCAACCCTCTTATCACAGGAATTTATAAACACAATTTCTTTGAGCAGGCGGAATTAAAGAAACAGATCAAGGAACTGCTAGAGAAAGGACATATTCAGCCCAGCAAATCACCGTACAAAGCACCAGTTCTCTTCGTCCACAAGAAGGACGGAACGTTGAGAACGTGTGTCGATTATTATAGTCTGGACAAGATTAGGATGAACGATAAGTATCCGTTACCTTTAATTTCTGATTTGATAGATCGTTAAAAAGGTTCTTAAGTAGTTTTGTTGATTGACTTGCGTATTGGCTTTAATCATGTGCCAATAATAATTAAAAATGTTGATAAAACTACTTTCGGAACTAGGGTGGGCCATTTCGAATGGATAGTGATGCTATTCGGCTTAACAAATGCATCGCCTACTTACCAAAGATTAATGAACCAAACCTTTTCAGATTACATAGATTAGTTTGTCCAAGTGTTTATAGATGATATTTTAGTTTACAGTGAATCTAAAGAACAACATGTAATTCATTTAAAAAGAGTGTTGAAAAGGTTAAGGGAAAGAAAATTATATGGAAAATTGTCAAAATTCATCTTTGTTAAAAGCGAACAATTATTTTTGGGACACATAGTTAGTGGGGAAGGTGTTAAAATCAATCTATCCTAAATTTTAGCAATCCAAAATTGGAAACAACCTACTAATGTCACAGAAGTTAGATCGTTTTTGGGATTGGCCACTTATTACAGGAAATTTATCAGGAACTTCAATATGATCGCCGCACCTTTGACGGATTTACTTCGGTAGAAGGAGACGTTTGTGTGGGGAGCTGATCACGAGGGAGCATTCGAGGAACTAAAAGGGAAGTTTACCTCTGCCCCTACACTAGTGTATGCTGACCCTGCTGGGGAATTTGAAGTTATGATCACTACAGATGCATCTGAAAAAGGTCTAGGTGCAGTCATAAGTCAAAAAGTCGGCAAACACTTTCATCCTATTGCTTTTGAGTCCAAAAAATTCAATGATGTTCAAAAGAACTATACTCCACAGGAAAAGGAATTACTTGCAATTGTACATGCATTGGTGAAATGGCGTTGTTATTTGCATAATAAAGAATTTACAGTTCACTGTGATGATAAAGCACTCTATTATTTACAAAGATGAAGTGATGCACATATTAAGACTGGAAAACAGGTTAGGTGAATGCAGAAATTAGCATATTTCAAATTTAATGTCAAACATATTCCTGGGAAGACAAATGTGTCGACAGATCCTTTAAGTAGATGTTTTGAAATAAGTGTTATGGTTCAGGATGAATTGTTTTTAGATACTGTTAGAAATGGTTATGATAAAGATCCTTATTTTGCTGTGATTTGCAAAAATATTTCGGGAGGGAATTTTGACCCATTGAATGAGAGGCGTGTCAAAACTTTAGACTACATGATGGTTTAGTGTATTTGCAAATTGGGGAAATATTATGCATTCTTGAAA
Organism: Zygnema cylindricum; assembly: GCA_037447655.1. Lineage (NCBI taxonomy): Eukaryota > Viridiplantae > Streptophyta > Zygnematophyceae > Zygnematales > Zygnemataceae > Zygnema > Zygnema cylindricum. Next base: position 33,860 of record JBBHKE010001759.1, read on the forward strand.
TGGGAGATAAAGAAAAAAAAAATTTAAAGCTCATGAGCATTTAGGACATCTAGGTCGACATAAAACTCTTAGTCGATTGCAAAGTGGATTGTTTTGGCCTGGGATGGCAAAGAAGGTGTTAAAACACGCGGAAAATTGTGTCCATTGCCAACACAGTAAAACTTGTACCCAAAAACCTAAAGGTCTCTTAAAACCTTTGGATATCCGTGAAAGACCGTGGGAAATTGTCACTTTGGATTTTATTGTCAAGTTGCCTGTTACATCTTAAATAAATGACAATATCATGGTCGTAGTCGATAGGTTCAGTAAAATCGCAATCTTTATTTTTTGCAAAACCACTCATTCAGTTATAGATATTGCAAAGTTATATTTTGACAACGTGGTCAGACATCTTGGAGTCCTTCTATCTATAGTCAGTGATAGAGATTATAAATTTACGTTTGCTTTTTGGAAAGAATTACAGCAAAATTTAGGCTCTGAATTGAAAATGAGTACCGCTTATCATCCTCAGACAGATGGACAGACATAAAGGATGAACCGTACACTAGAGAAAATGCTTATGATTGTTTGCAGTGGAGTTTAGAACACATGGGAATTTAAATTGCCATTAATGGGATTTGCATACAATTCATGTAAGCATGCTAGTACAGGTTTCTCACCATTTAAAGTTGCATACAAATACCAACCTAGAGAAGCAATAGACTTAATAACAGGGGTCACTCAAGAGAATAGAGGTTATGGAACAGAGTTTTGGGAATACGTTCAAACAGTTTGGAAAACTGTCCGGGATGCATTAGTGGAGGCATAAACGAGGCAAGAATTAAATGCTAACCGCAAACGAGGTGATTCAGTGTTACCCACAGGTGAAAAAGTTTGGCTTTCTACAACTCATTACAGGTGCAAGATCAAGGGACAATCGGATCTTACGGGGAAATTTTCTCCTAAGTTTATTGGACCATTTACTGTAATCGAGATGATATCGTCAGTTGTTGCCAAATTAGACTTTCCACCTTCAACAAAAATTTATCCAGTGATACACATCAGCCAATTGAAACCAGCGAATTTTCGACCAACTGAAGGAGAATTTGAATTGGATCCCTCAATAATTATAGAACTTGAAGTCCACAAATGGGTAATAGATTGGGTTGGTCAACGATCAAGGTCTGCGATACTATATTCTGGCAAGTGCATTATCTAAGAAGGCAATACTATATTCTGGCAAGTGCATTATCTAGGAAAGGCCTGAGGATGAGTTGACTTTAGAGGATAAAAATTCTGAGTTTTTACAGAGGTATTGGAGGAATAATAATATAGAAATCTTGTCTTGAGAATTATAATGTTTTAACTGAGGTCAATTAAAAATAAAGAGGGGATGATGTAACAGTAATAGCGGATCGAACTTGTTTATAAAAGGGTAATTAGGTGTTATGATTATAGAGTACTAAATATGGTAGACGTCCACGAAAGAATCACGCTATTTGGAGTTATATTTTAAAAATTATCGCGATGGGTGTATATAGGTGACAGCATGGGGTCTAAATAACAAGTGGGTATCATTGAACGGGTTAAGGGTCAATTAGTACCGAAATTACGCGTGTACGTTTCATAAAGTTCTAATGAAACGTTTAGTATGCACGGTGGTTTGTTTCGTACAAATTTTAGTACGAAACGTCACTTTCACTTAAGGGAATATCGTAGGAAGTTTCGCGTGCGAAATTTGTTACGCACGCTCGTGCGAAGTCCCGTTTCGTTTGGCGCGCACTTTTGCACGTAAATGTTACGTAGTGAAACGTAACGTTTGATTGGTTAGTAAAGTGCTAAGTAGTTAGTAAGAGATTTTGCATGTTTTTGCATAAGTCACTCTGAGTCCTTGTTGATCATTGATTGGCCCAGGTAAAAGCCTGTTAAAACACAGCGTTAACTTTGGCCTGGTGAGTCGAGGGCGATGATGGATAAATAGTGAAGTGTAAGAGGAGAGTAGACATCTTTTCCTTTGGAAAAATTTGTTGAAATTCCGGTTGATCTTGGTCTTGAGCGATTAATACCAAATTGGAGAAAAGGCATTTTTGTATTGAAATCTCTTACTAACTAAATAGTGTTTTAGTAGTTAAGAGATAGAATTATTAATAGTGGAGAGTAGTGGAAAACACTTTGAGCCAAGGGCAAGAGACCAAGCTAATGTTATGTGGACAAAAGCTTGTTCTATTTTAAAGTTTATCCTTATGTGAGTGTGGTCTAATGTGGATGTGTATTTTCCAATGTGTGGAATGTGTGGTTGGGATTGTTTGTAGTAATGGGATTTTCTGACAGGTAGGAGATCCTGTTACAGATGGTGTACAAATAGGCGAAGCAGAAGTCATGGATTTTATGCATAGTCGCTTAATATGGCGTCGGCCGAGAGCGCACCCAAATTCCAGTGGTATTATTTCACAAATCTCCAAGTTGAAAGGTGATTTAACTTTGTAGCACCACCGTATGTGCCACACATCCGAAAGGAGTTTACGACGCATGATTAAAAATAGAAGTGTAAGGGGATTGGACTTGGCGTCGGGAGAGAAAATTAACGGGTGCGATGGATGTAGTAAGGGGAGACAAATCCGAAAGCCGCATCAAGCCAAGGATCCAATGCATCGATCTAAGCATCCGCTTGATCTTGTGCATATTGATTTATGTGGGGACATAAAACCGGAGACGATTGGAGGAAACAAATATATTATGGTGGTAGTGGACAACTTCTCTCGCTTCACATGGGTAATATTACTTAAACACAAATCCGAAACATTCTTACGCTTTCAAGAGTGGCATGTGATGGCCGAAAGGCAATGTGAGAGAAAGTTAAAATCTATTAGATTGGACAATGGAGGAGAATTTCTTCCTTTTGATCCTTATTGTAAAAAGTGGGGAATTTCTCATCAATATACCGTATCTTACTCACCGGAATCTAATGGCGTTGCCGAGAGGAAAATCGTACACTTCAAGAAATGGTACGATCCATGGTACACGGATCCGGGAGGAGTATTAATTTGTGGGGCAACGCGATCTTAACGGCGAATTATATTTGCAATCGGCAAATCACATCGGTTTCGGGTGATAAAACTCCGTATGAGTTGTGGTATGGGCGAAATCCTACTCTATACCACATTCGGATTTGGGGATGTCGTGCGTCGGTATATATTCAAGCACAAAAGAGAAAAGGTAAATTTGCATCGAGAAGTTGGAGTGGTTATTTCGTTGGATATAGTGACAAAGGGAGTCTTTATCGAGTTTATGATTCCGATTCGACATTTCATCGAGGAATCGAGAAATGTGGATTTTCACGAGGACTTATTATCCACAATCTCTCGATCGGCTAAGCGACATTCAAATCTTGATTTTCATGAGGAATTTGAAATTGGTGATCTTAATGACATCGAGGGTTCGGATTCGGAAATTGAGCCGGAATCCACATCCAATGTTAAGAGGGGAAAGGTAAATTTGAGGAGAATGTAAGTTTTGGTAACATTGGTGGGGATTCGCGAAGCGAAAATTCCCGAATGTCTTCGGACACGAGGAAATCTTCGTCTTCTAAAACAAGTGAACCGAATATAATTGAGGAGGAATTGGCGAGGGAAGAAAAAGAATTTGAGCCGAGGAGGAGTATGCGGGAAAATAGGGGTAAGAAACCGGCTCGTCTTTCTTTTGATGGTAAAGGGAATGTGGAGAATTTATATTATTTTATTTCGGCGGAGAGGGAGGATGATTTTCTTTTATAACAATCATTATGTGAAAACAAGCCGGTCGATCCGCAATCGTATGTGGAAGCACGAAAATCATGCGATGGGAGAAGCATTGGAAACCAGCATGGGAGGGAGAACTTCAATCTATTATCGACAACCGAACATTTGAGGAGGTAAGCCTACCGGAGGGTAAAAAGGTTATTGATGCAAAGTGGATTTTTAAAACCAAAACTAGTGCATCGGGGGAAGTAGTAAAACATAAGGCTCGACTAGTTTGCAAGGATTTTCAACAAAGGGAGGGGATAGATTATACGGAGACTTACGCACCGATAGTTAAATTTGATTCATTGAGGATGATTATTGTTATTGCCGCTCCCGGCAAGAAGCACATTCACCAAATAGACGTAGATCGGGCCTTCTTAAATGGTGACTTGGAGAAGGAGGTTTATACAAAAGTTCCGGAAGGAGTAGTGTTGAAGGAGGGGAAGGTATGGCGGCTGCGAAATTCCTTCTACGGACTAAAACAGGCATCGCGGATTTGGTATTAGAGATTACACAAAGTCCTAACCGAATTTGGATTTGAACAAACAGTTTCAGACTCTGGAGTTTACCTAAAAGGTGAGGGGGAGGATCAAATCATTTTTTCTGTCTACGTGGATGATTTTTTGATGATATGTGACAAGTTGACGCGAATTGCGGTATTGAAAGAGTACCTACGTCTTCACTTTAAAGTCACAAATTTGGGGGACGTATGATATATTCTTTGGGTGGAAGTTTTGAGGTACGTTAATAGAGATATTAAATTGTCGTAAGCGCAATATTGTAAAAAAGAACTAACAAAATTTGCTATGTTGGATTTTAAGCCGGTTTTGACACCACTAGATTCCAAACTTCAATATCGCAAATTTGAGGAGGAGAAAACTGTCCATGTGCCCTATCGTGAGGTTGTTGGAAGTTTAATGTGTTTAAGTGTAGCCACGCGACCAGATATTTTGGCTGCGGTTTCTATCGTGAGTCGATTTTGTCAGGCTCCTAAAAAGATTCATTGGGAGGCCGTGAAGAGGATATTTCGTTACCTTGCAGGTACGGTCGAGATTGGTTTATTATTTCGATCTGGACGGACATCTTTGGAGTGCGTGGGATATTGTGACGCAGATTGGGGTGGAGATTTTGATACAGGAAAGTCAACGTCTGGATATGCTTTTGTTTTTGGTGGCGCGGCAATTTCTTGGAGTTCGCGACTTGTCGTGCATGAGAGAGAAGCAAGGAAATCATGCATCATAACCAGCAAAATCATGCTCCAGACATGTATACAAACGAAAATGAATGAGAAAGGAAAAATATATATACAAGATGCAAAAGAATAAAGATGAAGATGACCAAATGAATAAAAGGGAAGAATACTCCCCTAACGTGAAGTGACCCCTATAATTTATACTCAGCCACAAGGTAGCCACTAGGCTCTTGGGTCTTCTACGTATTCTTTACATAGTTATCTCATAAGAAAGCAACGAAGCAAAATAAATAATTCCAACCAAAAACAAGGAAAACTCCAAATTCGGCCAAAACTCACCCTTCCATTCCCAACCGAAAATACAAACAACAAAAATACAAACACCCAAACCGTTCAGCTGTCCGTGGGAAGGGCAGCCGGATCCGGATGCTTCTCCACACGAACTCCAATCCACCACTTCCCAAAAATGACACAAGTTGGAGGGAAACCATCAGGACTTGGCTTTGAGCCGCATGGATTAAAAGCGTGGGCAGAATTACAAGGGATAATGTACGTAAACTATCTAGCCCCTACAGCTAGCTAGCAAAAGAAAAGAAGAAACTTGAGCAATCGGTGAGAGAGAGAGTAAGAGAAAAGCTCCGCCGCCAAGAGAAAATTCTTGTCCAAAAGCTAGATATTCTAAGTCTGGAAATAGACTAAGTATTAGCTACACTACGCCTACGCAAACCCTAACCTAAGTCTAGGCTAGTTCACATGAACGAAATACTTAAGATGTTTGGCCAATAGGCGACCAACATCGTCTGCCGTACGCCTAACAAAATCCACCGTCCGAGGGTAAAAACCCTCCCTATCTACATGTATGATTGAACCTACGTGGGTTAATGACTTTAAGGAATAAAAGTACATTGAAGCGCCACCAACGCTCCCAGAAATCGCGCTTCGTCGCCAAACGATACTTGACGTCTATACTCCAAAATCGCGTACGTACGCACGAAAGGAAACATACCGCAAAAAATACTCCAAGAAATCGTGACGCGTCGCCCCAAACGATATTTGCGAAAGTACCATCGAGATCATGTACCTACAAAATGAAACAAAACAAACATTACGCACGAAATTAGTATGTATTCAATTAGACGCGTACGCGTATCGCGTACACGTCACAAAAAAGTGAACCAACATGCCACCGCACGTGCGAAACGAAACTTATATATGCGTGCCAAAATATCGCGCGTGCATGCATGATATTGTGCGCGCGCGTCGGATAACTCCCGTGCGTGCACGATATCGTGCATGCGTGCAAAATATCGTGCACGAGTGCTACCGATACCATGCGACATGACAATTGTCTTGCATGAGAGAGAAGCAAGGAAATTATGCATCATAACCAGCAAAGTCATGCTCAGACATATATACAAACGAAAATGAATGAGATAGGAAAAATATATATACAAGATGCAAAAGAATAAAGGTGAAGATGACCAAATGAATAAAAGGGAAGAATACTCCCCTTCCATGAAGTGTGTTTTTCTACAACCACCGTTGCAGGCCAAGAACCAGCAGTAGTAGTGGAAGTAGACATGAAAAATAGCAGAAACTATCAAAGTACCTACTCAACATCCAACTTAAAATTGACACAAAATATGACTCAGAAAGCCAATATGCTTCAAATTCGCCACAGTGATACAAAATACAGTAAACTAACAATTCCCAAAATTGAAGCCCAAATGACTTTGTAAACCATAAGATATGATGTCAAGAAGTTTCCCAAAAACTGCCCTTAGAAAATCATATTCCCAAAACTGGATGCTACAAAATTGGCTAAGTCCTAAGCTATATACTCACACTGTCGATCTACTGATCTACACTAAATTTGGTAACCGTTACTACGGATATTATCCTGACTAATGACAAAGCATCCTACCTGTACGTCACTGTACCTCAAAACCCTAATTATTATTTTCTAAAAACCTCATTAATGGAACATTATTTTTTTTATCACACTAAACTACAAACTAATGTTATTCAAATATTTATAGACATTGAACCATACACAAAACGTTCTAACCGTACACAAAACGTTCCTAATGTTAAGTTAGCGGTAGCCGCTAAAGTCCACCCGAATACGATCGTGTAGTACGAAGCACCTGAGTGCTTCGTCACTTGTGGTCCCACGTGAATCACGCCTCGTCACTTTGTGGTCGCACGTAAATCACGCCTCGTCACTTGCGGTCCCACGTGAATCGCGTTTGTCGACGTCTCTCAAAATCAATGATCATAATGCACTTCCGAAATATCCGGATGTTTCTATTTAATGATCATAAAAATATTCCGTACCATATAATTCCAAAATATCTGTATGACTCCAAAAATACTCGTACCATATATTTTCTGAGATATCCGGATCAGATTCCGTCTGTCTGATCTGGCGATTCCAATTCTCTGGTGTGTGACGCGTGTCGACGTCACTCTGTAAAACTTGCAAAGGTACAATACACTATATTGTACTTTGCCTACTGTAACACTAATAAAGGTAAGTCTATTATTCTTTGGTCTAAAATAGACCGCAGAAGCCACCCAAACTATCATGCAAAAAGCTAAGCGAAGCTAGGCCGATGAACAATCATTTGAAAAACATCCTCCATATGCGTACACAGACGCAACAAAATGCATACACAGATGCATTAAACAACAACTAGGGTTTCATGGAATAATCAACATAAACAAACTTTATGACAACAACTATGGTATGATGGAATAATCAACATAAAAAAACCTTAGGACAAATGCATTAACAATGTATAACAAACAAACATATAAATAATAACACATGAATGCATCACACAAAAACAAATGTATAATCAAATAATCAATTTATCACTTAAAGTGCATGACCTAATCGACAACCCTAAAATACTACATCTTTGGTCCCCACTTTACTAACCAGCATTGATGATAAATTCCTAACAAAGCTCATTCCTATATATACACTTGTGAGCTGTCAACAAATAGATACATGTCAAAATAACCAACGTAACTTCCACTAAGTAGTATTACACCATGAGAACATATTACGACAAATAATCCTAACTGTTAGTGTACACCTGAGAGTCGACCAATCATAATAGTACACTTGTTTGCAAGTTAGACACTACATACACACAAATTAAATTGCCGAAACCCTAACTGACCACCAAAATAAAAACTGTCATGATCAGTACTAAATTATTAATACACATAAGACAAGACAATGTTGATTTAAATATTTACACCGACGCGTCCGCAAAATCCAGTCGCTAAATGACAACTTGCTTAGTCACTTGTGGACAATACCACGTAGTGAACCGACATCACAAAAGTACGGTCCACTTGATAACACGTCATCAAACAATGCGATCCTTGAAAATATCGGCGGACGCCGTCCGCCTTCCACGTCTAGCTCGAACCACTGCCGAAATTAAACCATACTATCCAAATCTTGTCCGTACCGAAACTTCGTACCTCTCCATAAATTCCGCCGCTCAAATTCAAAGTAAGTCCATCCAAAATTGATTCTACGTACCAGTGGCGTTCTTTTTCTATAGATGTCGCCTGTCGCATTATGTTCTGTACGACCGGCAAACACCTTAAATATTTCGTACATTTCAGATCAGATCGCTTCGCGATCCGCCGTCCATTTCCCAACGCATTCCGCGCCACTGAATTAGTCCATTAATTTTACTTGTACATTTAATTCCCCAATCCGCAAATCCTTTCGAACCTCCACAGTATATCAGATAATTACATACGCACGCAAACATGCATACGCACATACAAAATTTAATCTTCCAAAAACAACAAAGTCCTATATACCACTTTTTACAAACTATTCTAAGTCTACTCTATTTACTAACTAAAGATTTCAAATCTCAACACTCCCCTGAATCTTTAGACTCAGTTACTCACTTAGTCCAAAAGCTACTCTGCAAAAGTGCAACTTAGGAGCAGGAATGGCTTTTGTTAACATGTCAGCCACCATCTTCTCATCTGGTAAATAACACAACTTAATGACTTTTGCAAGTACTTTTTCCCTGACAAAGTGAAGTCTAACATCCATGTGTTTACTTTTAAAATGATGGCTGGGTTTAGAGGCAATGGAAATGGCTGCCTGGTTGTCACACCAAATAGACCGAGGACCTTTTTGCATGTACCCAAGTTCATGTAGAATAGACTTGACCCATAGGAGCTCCTACGGGGCTGAAGGTGCAGCCATATATTTAGACTCCATTGTGGATTGAGCTGTAAACTTTTGTTATTTGCTACTCCAACAGCAAGTTCCATCTCCAATCTTAAGTACAAAACCAGTTGTAGATTTCCGACTTGGCATGTCCCATAGCTGGCATCGCTCCACGTCTATATTTTCACCTCTTCTCCTCCGAGTATAAGCTTGAGATTTCGAGTTCCTCCAAGATATCTCAACACCGTTTTTGCTTCTTCCCAATCTTCCCTTTTAGGATTCTGCAGACTTCTACTCAAGACTCCCACAGCTGCTGCAATGTCGGGTGTCCTACAATTCATAAAATACATAAGACTTCCGACTACCTATCTATATGGCTTTGAAGCCATAAACTCTTCCTCCCCTGTCTCTAGACTCCCACCAACCATTATGTCTGAATCTGTATCAATTCCTTCCAATTTTTGCCTGAATTCCATAGGAGTTACAGATCATTTTACATCTCTCATTTCAAATCTTTCCAGCATGTTACCTATAGCTTCTTTTTGAGTCAACATAATCAGCCTCTTGTTTCTGTCTCTTTCTACCTGTAATCCTAAGATGTATTTTGCCTCACCGAGGTCCTTCATCTCGAGCCTAGACCTTAAAGCCGCTTTGATGCGGTTTATTTCAACCATTGACTTACTTATTAATAATAGATCATGCACATATACAGCAATGTAAATTACCCCATCCTCTCCTTGTAGAACATATACAGAATGATCTGAGCTAATTCTCTTAAAATCTAGCCCAATCAAAAACTCATCTAACTTCAGATTCCACTGACACGGGGCTTGTTTTAGCCCATACAAAGATTTCATCAATTTAAACACTAATTCTTCCTTTCCCTTTTCAACATACATTTCAGGTTGTTGCATATAAATTGTTTCTTCTAACTCTCCATGGAAGAAAGCAGTTTTAACATCCATCTGATATATTTCTATATTCTCTATAGCCGCTAGACTTAGCAAAATTCTGACAGTGGGAAATCTAACAACTTGGGAGAAGGTTTCCTCAAAGTCAATACCTTCTTTTTGATTATATCCCTTGGCCACTAGTCTTACCTTATACCTTTCGATGGTGTTGTCCGGGTTCCGCTTCACCTTAAATGCCCATTTGCTGCCGATGGCTTTCCTGCCCGAAGGAAGATCCACAAGCTCTTATGTCTGTGCCTCCATAATGGACTTCATTTCATCGTTTGTCGCCTCGATCCACTGATTTCTCTTAGGTGATGAGAAGGCCTCCAGGATCATTAGAGGCTCCTCTGTAGCTGGAGAAAAAATAAAGTGAGAGCTTGCTTGCAGACAGCTGCTAGATCTCTTTCCCCCCGGAAATTCAAAGGCTGAGATTGTCGGCAACCTCTTATTTCTCTGTTTAGTTTGAACCGAACTTGATCTAGTACAGAATGTGTAGTAGTTCCTTCCACCTAAGGTGTAGCTTGTGGTGAAGCATCTTGTAAAGGCACCAGAGGAACTGAAGGAAGAGGTGTCCCACTTGCCGATGGAAAGTAGACTCGCTGCGTATGGTGAAAAATGACATATTCTTGCTTTTCTTTTGCCGGTTGATCTGACACTTGAAACAGGTCAACCGAATCAAGTTCATCTTTAATCAGGATATTTCTAGAAACAATCACTTTCTGTTTCTCAAGTAGAAACACTCTATATCCTTTCGCATTATCATCATACCCCATGAAAATCCCAGGTAAGCCTTTAGGCTCCATTTTCCATCTATCATGTGAAGTATCTAAAATAAAACACCTGCTACCTAAGATCTTAAAATGACTAACATCAGGTTTTTCCCCAGTCCAAAGCTCATAAGGTGTAGTGCTAACAGACCTAGAAGCAATTATATTTTTAATATAAACAACACAGTTAAGTGCTTAAGCCCAGAATTTCAAATCTAGCCCTTTATCTACAAGCATGGACCGGGCACTCTCTGTCACTGTCCTATTTAATCTCTCAGACACACCATTTTGTTTCGGTGTATATGGAACTGTAAGATTGTGACTGATACTTTCGTGAAGGAGAAATTCTTCGAATTCAATCGATGTGTATTCTCCCCGTTGTCTGATCTTAACGCCAATATTGGAACTCCATGAAGCTTTTCCGCCCACGCTTTGTAGTGTTTAAAGTGAGTAAACACTTCACTTTTATGTTGCATGAAGTAAACTTTGGTGTACCTCGAGTAGTCATCTGTAAATGTGACCATATAGTGGACCCCTCCAGCCGAAGCCACTTGTGAAGGACCGAGAACATCAGAATGGATGAGCTGCAAAACTTTTTCCGATCTATGGTATGTTTCCTGTGGAAATGGCAATTTGTGGATCTTGCCAAGTGAACAACCATCACATGTTTTTATAGGATGAGATGTGAGAGAAACTCCATCAACTTTTCCCGAATTCACCATTTTCTTTAGACTATCATAATTCATGTGTCCTAATCTCTTATGCCATAACTCATTATCAAATTCGACACTTGAGTAGAGAACATCATTTTCTTTATATTTAGCCATGTCCATCCTTTACATTTTGCTAACATCTCTAGTTCCTGTTACTACGACTTTCCCTTTCTTGCTAACAACCTGTTCCCTCCTTTCAAAGCAACTTCAAAGCCTTTGCTCTCCACTAATGATGTAGAAAAAAGATTTTAACCCTAAAAATTTGGAATATACAAAACATTGTGAAAGGTTCTCTCTACCAACTTTCCCCCCACATCTACCATCAATGATACATCACCCTGAGCTGAGGTTTGAACACTCATGCCGCAAGCATATTAGATACTCTTTGGAGATGTTTGTTGCAGATTCGTAAAAGCCGCCATGTTCTAACACATGTGGGCAGACGCTCCCGTGTCCATGAACCATCCTGCATACTTTGGACCCTCCATGGCAGCCGCCATAGCAAAGAAATCCGCCTCCTCTTGCTCATTGAAGATGAGAGACTCATCTATATCAGTTGCAGAAGCTGAAAAAAGAGCATTTCCACGGGAAGGATTTCCAGAAAAACCTTTGTGATACTGGCTCTGCTGCCAACCTGGCCTGTATAAACTTGTCTCATTAGCCTTCTTCAATTTTGGACAGTACCTGTATCCATGACCCTTCTCAAAACAATAGAAACAAGTAGTAGTAGATGGCCTATTCTGCCTTGGATTAAACTGATTTTGATTCAGATTAAACTGATATCTTTTGTCAAAGTCTGTTGCAAATGCTTCAACCTTTCCTTCTCCATCAAGGAGTTTAGTATTTGTTTCTTCCTCGAATATAAGATTATACGCTAACTGAAATGACCAGCTAGCTTTATCATGACTCTTTAATTGAACAGACACACCCTTTATGCTACTAGGGAGACCTCTAATAAGCAAAGTTGTCTGTTGAAACTCAAGAAATGACCCCCCAGCAGAAGAGTGAGCATCAATGAGCGCGCGAAAATTGTCACAATACTCAACCATAGTTCCCCCCGTGTATTTGTATCCCCAATTTTTTCCAGCCACCAAGAGCTCCTCCTAAACATTCGCTTTCTCAAAAGCGGATTTGAGGGATGTCCAAATCTCCCTCGCCTTCTTCATTTTCAGTCGAGACATGACCAAATTTTCTGAAATACAAAGAATTAGATTGTTCCTTGCCATTGAATTCTTTTTCGCCCAAGTTGGATCTGTTTCATCAAGGGAGCCATCCAAGACCCCCAATAAGTCAACAGTTTCAAACGACGATTCAACCATCGCCGCCCAGTACGCATACTTTTGGCCATTGAAGATAGGAATTCTTGACAAAAGGCCCATAACCAGTAGTTCTACAACCACCGTTGAAGGCCGAGAACCAGCAGTAGTAGTGGAAGTAGACATGAAAAACAGCAGAAACTATCAAAGTACCTACTCAACAGCCAACTTAGAATTGACACAAAATATGACTCAGAAAGCCAATATGCTTCAAATTCGCCACAGTGATACAAAATACAGTAAACTGACAATTCCCAAAATTAGAGCCCAAATGACTTAATAAACCATAAGATATGATGTCTGGAATTTTCCCAAAAAACTGCCCTTAGAAAATCATATTCCCAAAAACTGCCCTTAGAAAATCATATTCCCAAAACTGGATGCTACAAAATTGGCTAAGTCCTAAGCTATATACTCACACTGTCGATCTACTGATCTACACTAAATTTGGTAACCGTTACTACGGATATTATCCTGACTAATGACAAAGCATCCTACCTGTACGTCACTGTACCTCAAAACCCTAATTATTATTTTCTAAAAACCTCATTAATGGAACACTATTTTTTTTATCACACTAAACTACAAACTAATGTTATTCAAATATTTACAGACATTGAACCATACACAAAACGTTCTAACCGTACACAAAACGTTCCTAATGTTAAGTCAGCGGTAGCCGCTAAAGTCCACCCGAATAAGATCGTGTAGTACGAAGCACCTGAGTGCTTCGTCACTTGTGGTCCCACGTGAATCACGCCTCGTCACTTTGTGGTCGCACGTAAATCACGCCTCGTCACTTGCGGTCCCACGTGAATCGCGTTTGTCGACGTCTCTCAAAATCAATGATCATAATGCACTTCCGAAATATCCGGATGTTTCTATTTAATGATCATAAAAATATTCCGTAACATATAATTCCAAAATATATGTATGACTCCAAAAATAGTCGTACCATATATTTTCCGAGATATCCGGATCAGATTCCGTCCGTCTGATCTGGCGATTCCAATTCTCTGGTGCGTGACGCGTGTCGACGTCACTCCGTAAAACCTGCAAAGGTACAATACACTCTATTGTACTTTCCCTACTGTAACTTTAATAAAGGTGAGTCTTATATACCACTTTTTAGAAACTATTCTAAGTCTACTCTATTTACTAACTAAAGATTTCAAATCTCAACAAAGTGACCCCTATAATTCCCCCCCCCAGCTCCTTAGCCTGCGGAAGAGCTGGTCAAAACCATTGGCGGCTCACGACGACCATGGCAAAACAAATGGCCAGCTGGCACAGCTGTCAATGGAGGAACTAAGCACTCCATGTGGAACCCTTGGTTACAATGGTCGCATAAGAGCATGGAAGTCTCGCCGTCTGCTCGCCTGCAAATGGTACATTCGGTCGCCTCTGTGATTGGCATCCTCATCGGATCCATATCCTGTGACAAATCCGGTAAGTAATAAGGTGCACAGTTCTTTGAATGCTCTCGATTATCCTGGTATCCGCACCCTGGAAACCCAACATCCCATTAGCATCCATTTCCACCACACGAAGAATGTGTAGTGAAACATACGTGTCCAAAGTGTCGAAAGATTGTCGTCGAAGGTATACGTAATCTCCGACTTGGTAAGATTTCTGTTGAGGCTTGTAACTGCCACTTTGCTTGGTGGCAAAGCGCAAAGTATCCCGATGTTGGACAATATGAAAATTATCAAAAGCCATAGGCATCTCACGAGCAAAAAGCAAAGCACGGCGAGTTAGTTTTCTTCCAAGAATATGGTGTCAGACATTAGAGGCAAAGGTAAACTTGTTGCTTTCTAAATATTCCGACCGAGCAAGGGTGCTCGACCGAAGAGAATATAGTACGGGCTGAAATTAGCCAAGCTAGCGTGTACAGACATCCGGTAGCCCATGGTGATATAACCCAAGGATTCGTCGCAGACAGAGATGTGTTTCTCCAAACAATGCTTTTGGAGAGCTCGCTTGAAAGTTTGGACAGCTCGATCCGCCAAGCTATCGGCTTGTGGGTGATCACAACTCTGAAACTCTGAGACCTCCATTGGCCCTCAGAGTAAGCAGATCCAAAAAGAAGCTTATCTAGATAGTGCCGACTCCAAGTGGATATAAACCCAAATGACTGACCCTTTGACAATCAAAACCCAAATATAGATTCACCCCTATGAAATAACACTTTCTGTGTGGTCAGTTCCACCACCCAATGCAAAGTTAGAATATGAGATTTGGACACATTCACCCACTTTGACTTTCCCTTAGAAATATCGCCACCCTGGCAGACAAAAACTCTGACCGACTACACCCCTGTGTAGCGTGGACTCCTCTGAGTCCGCAGCAAAAAGAATCACTGAAAATGGTCAAGTAAATTGATAGTTATGGCTGGCCAAAGTTTGCCATTTATACAAGGTGCTCTCTGGGAGAGGCAGCTACTTACCCAAAATTTTCTAAGTCCTATTTCCCCTCTAAAACTCTATCTACTGAAGTACGGCACCAATCAAATTACTGTGTCGTACAGAAAAGTACAGGTGCCGGTGTACTTTCTGTACGGCCATTGTACAACATGGCCAAATTGTCGACACGTGTCATAGACGGATTCGTTCCCGCAATCTCCGGAGTCGCCGCAATCCAACATTGTCGCGCCACGTGTCACATGAAGTGGCGATGGCTGAAAAACGCCAAAAGTACATGTTCCGTGATCGCGGCACCTATCGCGCCCGTCCGATCAAAAACCGGCTATAATCTTAGCCGCTGAAATTCGACGCGCGGTATTTGTTTCGCTATCGAAACAAATGCGCGGTATCCGTTTCGTACCCGTACTGTACTCCGTACTATATTAAAACGGTATCTATGTACTAAGAATCTATTTCCCGTTAAACGATTTAGTCTACGCGTAACAATGTATATTGTAATCAAACCTAACGTAATGTAACACTAGTTTTAGGTTTAACGGTTAAAGGCAACGGCTACGCCCACTTGTCAGACGGCAGGTTTCAGGTTCAATACCTGGGTCCGTCAAGTACATTTTATTAAATCTACCTAATTCACTTTCTGTCTTCTCTAGAGAGTTTAGGTAGCCATGGCTCTAGCTCCCTTTCCAGCCTTCAGTGACTACAGCAAGTGTGGGGGCTTAGAGAAGGGGACTTAGAGGCAGACGGCATCAGCTCTTTTTCTATCATAATACAGACCTAGAAAATACTCAAATATCAACAAACTCGTCCGACAATGATTAATTAAAGCTTCATCCAACATTTCTTGAAATTCCCCTTTGAACTCCGTACCCTGGTCCGTGAGAACCTATGCAGGAGCTCCATAACGCATGAGAACGTTCTCTTTAAAAGCAGCGGTGGTCAATTTAGCTGTCTTGTGGGGAAGAGTGACCACCTCTACCCACTTGCTAAAAGTTTCAATCATTATCATGATGTATTGTTTCCCCTTTCAAGATAAGGGAAACGGTCCAGCAAGATGGACGGACCAGCGATAAAACAATCCTCTGATGGGCAATGGTTGTAGCGACACCTGCCGATTAGAGAAAGAGGTGCGTAAGCGCTCGCATGTGGCGCATTTGTGGAGAATGGCCGCCACATCCGCTTGCATTTCGGACCACCAATAGCGTGCCTTTACAAGGATCAAAGTGCGCTTGGTCTCGTCATGGCCAAGCTCAGTATGTATCTGCTCAATCAAGGACAAGCGCTCGGTTGGCCGGGGGACATGTCGATGAATGCTGTCCGCCAGCAATCGAACTAAAGATCCGTCGAGCCACATATAATTTTTGGCTCGTTTCTTTACTCAGTCTTCCTCCTCGGCGGTAGTACCGGGTCGAAAGGTTTGAGAGGAGAGGAAGAAGATTAATGGGCCGTCGCGCCACGGATCCGTGGCCGGCCGAGGGTGAGGCATAGAAGAGAGACAGTAAGTGATATACGAACCAGCCAACATGGCCGGTACCTCGTCCTCGTCGAAATCTTGCCGGACATTGTTATCGATGGTCCCGGGTAGTGGGTTCCGAGAAATCCCGTCGGCGTTCAAGCTTAACAAACCGGGCCGATGGATGATCTCAACGTCCTACTCTTGTAAAATTAAAGCCCATCGGGCAAGCTTCCCTGAAAGCTTATCGATAGTCATCAACCAATGAAAGGGGTGAGGGTCAGTTAGGAGCGTGAATGGCTTGCCGTACAGATAATGTCGAAAATGAACAATACCCCATACGGCGACGAGACATTCACCCTCGTAACTACAGTAATTAGATTAAGCTCGTTTATTGTTCCGGTTGGCGTATGCCAATACGTTTTCCTCTCCGTTCAACTCTCTTTGCGTTAAAATAGCCAAAATGCCTGGCTTCCCAAAATCGGTTTGTAGGCAAAAGGGAAGCTTGTGGTTAGGAGGTCGGAGAATGGGAGCGCTGGAAAGGGCGGTTTTCAGTTTTTCAAACGCTTCTACTTGGGTGGGTCCCCAAACAAAAGGCACTTCTTTTTTGAGAAGGTCGTTTAGGGGAGAAGCAAACGTACTAAAATTCAGTACAAATAGACGATAATAATTGGCTAATCTGAGAAAAGCCCTCAGACTAATGAGATCTGTAGGGGCCACAAGTTTAGTGATAGCCTCTACCTTAGCTTCCAAAGGAGTGATGCCCTCAGCTGAAATAAAATGGCCGAGATAGGGCACTCCCTCCGCACCGAAAGTACACTTGGCTGGGTGACACTTCAGCACGACTTTCTTTAACTCGGTGAGAACCCACTCAATATGGCACGCATGCTCCTCAACTGTGGCGGAAGTGATTATCAAGCCATTGATGTAGCACCGGGCAACTTTACATCCACCCAACACCGAATCCATGACTTTTTGAAACACGGCGGGTGCGTTCTTAAGACCGAAAGGCATAACTGCCCATTCCCACCGACCATCACTGCCCCAAAATGCAGTTTTATGCCGATCTCTTTCCTCGATTTCAAACTGGTTAAACCCTTGACGCAAGTCAAAAATGCTAAAGAACTTTGCACCACCTACATGGTCAAATATTTCCTCCGCTAGAGGCATAGGGTAGTGGTCTTGAACAGTCCGGGCATTGAGCTCCCGGTAGTCCCCACACATTCTTCGCTCAATAAAATTTCCGTCGGAGTCTTTCTTCCTAGGAATGACTGTGGGGGCGGCAAAGGTGGAAACCGACCGATAGATTAGACCGGCTTCTTCCAATTTTGCGCATCTTTTGTCCACCATGTCCCATTCCATTTCAGAGAGACACTATTTCGGCTTAAAGATAGGTCGATCGTCTTCAAGGTCGATTAACATTTTGTAAGTAGAATGACGTCCAAGGTCATTCATGGAGAAAGCAAACACATCTATATGACGGGTGAGTGTGTCAGTTAATAGTGTCTGTTCCGCCTTTGTGAGACTGGAACCGAACTTCCACTTGGGCGTCTCGAGACTCTTGATAGTGAAAGCTTCCATGGCTTCAGCAAATGCAATTTGCTCATCGGCGATGAGTTAGTGGCCTAACTCGTATTTTACCGGAGTCTGCTGCAAGCAATTTACCCAGTGGTGCCAGCTACGCGTCAAAAATGCAGCTGTCCAGTGCGGTGCCGGACCAGGAAACGATGAAATTGTGGATTGAACGGCTGTATAGGCTGGGATTTCCCAAGACATATGACTGGGGTTGAGGAAATCATAGATGGAGATGTTTTTAACCGCAGGTGTGAGAGAAGGGAAGAGAAAAAACTGAAATGGATTTCCCTTGAGACTAGGAGAGGTGCGAAAGGAAATAAGACGTGAAGGAGCCGCCGTATTCCCCCCCCCCCCAGCTGGTTGCATGGGGTGATTCTCTACGTAGCGACCAGCTGCAAGGCCGAGACCTAAGACAAATGATAAAGACTGAGGATCCATGACCCTACCCAACAAAGTGCAACGTTGTCTGCGTGTAAGGTCGGGGGGCGCAGTAGTGCATTCAATAAAATGCATGAGATGCTCCCGTTCTGTGGCAGTAGGCTCCTCTAACTCTCTAGTGACATTATTCCGGAGCATGTTTGGACCGTTATGAGAGTATGCATGGGAATTAAGGTAAGACACTAAAGTAGGAAGGACCTAGAGGGGCTGGCCAATTACATTAATGTTGTAATTTGGAGGGTAGTTAGATTAGACACATGATTGGACTTTGTGGAAAGGAAGCAAAGCGGTTGTAATGTCTATAGTGGGAGGTCGTACCAACAAATTAGCCTCACAAATACGACCAACATTGATTAGGTTCGTCCATTTGGAGCGAACACGATGTGCCTAGGACCCATGCCGAGCGACATCAATAATTAGCGGGGGTCCAACAAGGTGTTTTATGCGCTTATAGTCAGCCAAAATTGTAGGCCGAGGATCATTATAAGCTGCGACGTTCTCTAAAATGTATCTGACAGGCTTGGTCATGGTTTGAAGAAAATGAAGGACCCTCAAAAGCTCAAAAAACAATTTGGTACGGGGATTTGCCAAACCAAAACCTTTGCCTTCCCAAGACCTGCCTTGACACTCCCACCCCCCAAAAACAAGGTCTATCGGTTCGACATCCCGTAGATGATGATTACTAAGGATGTGAATGTCTTGAGGAAGAGCAGTATGCATGTGTAGAAAGGCTGACTGTGGAAAAAACTGTGGATACTGTGAATGTAGGAGATTATAGTGGTGCAATTGTGCTTTTCTAACTAATGCGTCAATTTCTACTGCAAAGTAGTAACGGATGAGGAGACCATTCCGTAAACATGACAATAGTGAAGTTCCGATCCCAGGGAATAGATCTAAAATATTGACCCCGTCCGTATGAGGACTCGGCTGTACGGGCTTCCAACTGATAGGCAAGAAACCCAAAGGATCGGTTGCAATTGTAGGTATAGGAGGGATAGTCGTTAATGGAATAGATAATGTGGACTTATAAATATTGTCAAATGTGTGAGATTTGATAAGAAAACCCGGTTGTGCAAAGAGCTCGGGTAAGGGGGAACTATCCAGTATAATTTCTTCGGCCGTAAGAGAGTGGAAAATTTCCTCCCCAACGGAATTCCCTAAAAATGCGGGAAGAGCCGTAGCCGAGTGAGCCATAGTGGGCAAAGGTTAACGGGCTAAAATGAGAGGGAGGCAGATTTTGCGCTCTGGAAAGTGTGTCAGTCAGTAAGAAAATGTTTGGTCGTGCATGTCAACGCCACCGCGAATTCAGAATATAACGTCTTCGCCCACCAAACACTGATAGTCGTCACATTTAGTGACCAATGCTCTAACGGCAATTTCAACGGACTCATTTTCGGTTCCTATCTAAAATCGAAAGATGAGCGGGTCCTTTGTGATTCCGAGGACCAGCTCCGTGGTCCCAGCCGATGTGAAAAAGCGGGTAGCGGACGCTTGAAGCTTGTCTGCTGTCAGACCAAGCTTAGGAGCAAATCCGGATCCGAGGATCACGAGTTTGGCCCCGGTGTCCATGAGAGGAAGAGTGGGGTGAACACCGTTCACTGAGAATGATCCACGAGAGTTATCAAGGAAAAAAATATGGGGATCAAGATTAAGACGCTCTTCCGTAGTAACCGGTTGAACCTCTGAAAGACTGCGGTTTAACTGCAGAGCCCTCAAAGCGGCTGTAGCTGCGACCTCATCAACGAGAGGAAGGGCTTTCGGTACATCCTCCAACATCGCTGAAAGAATACTTAATCGCTCCTTTACTTGATGAGCCTCATGAACAGTGCCATCCAATATGGTTAGTGCCTCTGCCGCGATGGTAAGAGCGGTTTCCGGTAGGGAAGGCAGAGGCTCTTTTGCAAATGAGATTGGGACACGAGAATTTTGTAATTTGCCCACTCGATTATGGTCTGCTGAGCCCTTTTCAAATGTAGCTACCCGTTTTTGGACGGTGGAATCCTGAAGGGTTCGCCCGGCCAACGACGGCATATGGACAACGGTCTTAGCCATCCCAGTAAACTGGGGTTTCATTTCCGCCATGAAAGGTGCAAATTGCTCTTTCATCATGGCCGCCATCATGGCTTGAAGATCGGCTTTCTCTCTCTCTCTACGAGAGATCTTAAGAGGAGCTTCCTCTTTCCATGTCTCCTTAGGCAGAGTGATTGGTTTCGCAGAACGGGCCGAAATTCTACCGTTTTTTATCTGATTTTGATAAGTGAAATTAGGGTCTTTCATATGGCATCGATGGACATAATGTCCCTTTTGGTGGCAATGATTGCGAGTGGCCGCCTAGTCACGACACATGCGGTCATCGTGCCCGGTTTTTCCACATCGAAAACACATACGGTTTCCGGGACTAACAGGTGGAGTTCCAATGGCTGGCGTCTTCTGGGCCTATTGGGAGGCCATGGGTTTTTAGGTGGAGGAGGAGATGGATTAACCGGTTCTCAGTGAGGAGTTTTGGAACGCTCATAGGCGTCCCACCACGATGTGTGCATCTCATACTCTAGCGCGTATTGAGCGGCTTGCTCAAAGGTGAATTTCAGTCCATACATCTGGCTGAGGTGGTTTTGGATAAACCTCTTTGATGGAACTGGAAAGTGTCCCACAAATTTCTAGACAGCCTCCGCATCGGACATGAGGATTGGTAATGCCTCTCGCAGAGTTTCCATCCGAGCTCGCAAGGCGGAAGCAGTTTCACCTGGCCTACGTTCGAAGTTCATCATCTCTTTGATCTGATCCGGATTTTGCATCCGGTACTCCTCTTGGAGGATGTCAAACATGACGGACAGAGGGTCACGTAAAGGAATGGTTCCCCCCGCTCTAGCTGGGACCGCCGCCCAGGCATCCACTGCATAATGACGAGGGACCTCGGAGATAGCGGGATACAACCCGTCCCCAATAGCAACTAATACCGTCGGTCTCGCAGCCTGATATGGGATATTCACTTGGCCGAGGACTTCTGGTAACCCCGCAAACGGAGCCACGTACTCTCTCATCGCAAGAACATCCTCGTACTTGCGAGTGTAGAGAGTGAGGGCCGTACCACGGAGGTATCGACCGAGAAGGGAAAAAGCGACATGGAGGTCAAACCTATCTTGATATCTAAATGTTAAATCCCTCATTTCCGTGTCGTATAACTTACGAAAATGCGATAAGGACATGTTGTCCTTTAATTCGGAAAAGCACAATTGCATTTTACTCATGGATCCCTCTGACGAGGAAGCCATGTTGTAAAGAGGAGGATAAGCCGGTTGTGCCAAAAGTTGGGCTCGCTGGGAACCTACGAGTGTGAGGAGTGGGAAAGGTTTCCTCCGGAAAGTCTTCTTCGGTCCCCTCTAGGTATGACCTAGATGAAACCGAGGACAATGATGACGTAGATGTGAGACTAGACCGCACTGATGGCGATCTGCGATCCGCAATTAGATCGGATGTGGTCAACAATTCAGGAAATCCGAAGGATTTAACTGCGGAGGACGATAGAGTGTACCTCCTCGGGTGGACCCGGATAAATATTGAAGGTTATCCCAATCTGTGGGCATAAACAAAGGGGAAAACCCTGACTACAATAATGAAATGTTTCGCACGACCTAACCGAGATGCAACACGTGTCAGACCAATCCACTCATCCAGTCAACACACTCAGTCACTATCAAGACCCGATGGTCATATCTAGCAAGAAGTCGGTTTACCAAAACCTCTACCCTGCAAACAGTTGGCAAGGCCAAAGGGCCAGATCTATAAAAACAAGAAAATGGCTATCCAGGCACCTTTGGGTGCAGATCTACAACAACACAGCCGGGAAAAGGTCTACACAGTGCCACCCACGGCAAGATCTAGGAAGAAATCCCACTCCTGATAGTCACACGAAAATCCAAGGCCACTTAGGGCCAGATAGCATGCAGGGAAAGCAGGAAAATGCCAATGCTCAATAAGAAAGGTTCACAATGGAACCAATCCACACCGCTCCCCTACACGCGTGTCTACACGAAATCGGAACGCTCCTGCACCCGCAAGGCATCGACTACTTACAGACACCTTTAGTACTCTGGTGAGCACTAAGGGTGAACCGAACTTGTTCGAAGCAAGTCGGGTTTTGCAAAGCTCCCGAGGATAAAATTTGCTCCACGAAATTCGCTCCACGCAACGTCTCCCAAAATAACCCTCCGTACAGTGAAGATGTACGCCGTGGAATGTTAGGGAACCAATGGAAGGGAAAAAAATAACGTTGGGTGGATGAAAAATAACCAATAAGAAGCACAAAGGTGATAGATAGGAAAAAAGTGTTAGAATAAAGTCGTAGGCCGCTCAAACTCTAGATATACAGCCAATCTGGTGACCACAATACTCAAAAGCCAGCGGCCAACCCTAATTCCACTTGAAAAATCCTAATTCCACTTGAAAAATCCTAATTCCAAAGCCAAACCCTAATTCTAGACGGCTAAAACTCAAAATCTGCAGCCAAGGAATAGAAGGATACCGTCCTAAGGACTAGAATCAAAAGGAATAAACCCTAAATCTGCTGCAACCCTAATTCTGCAGCCAAAACCCTAATTCTGCCTCCAAACCCTAATTCTGCAGATTAACCCTAATTCTGCAGATTAACCCTAAATTTGATACAAAATTTAGGTTTAACACTAAAGCCAAGAAATATAGTGGTGACAGAATAAGAGACAAAGATTAAAAGAAAGAAATAGCGGAAACAAAAACAAAATGTTTTTTTTTTCTTTTTTTTTTTATAAAATAAAATTTATAAAATTAATTAATTTTGTAATATTTTTATTTCAAAGCAAAACTGAAAACGAAATGTAATTTGGAAAGAAAATAGAAGAGACCAAGCTATGAATTAAAACTGAAAATGAAAGGTGATATTTTTTTCTTTTATAAAATAAATTTGATATTTTTAATAATTTAATTCAAATAAAAGCTTTTGAAATGCGAAGTCTTTTGGACAAGAATACTCAGCCACAAGGTAGCCACTAGGCTCTTGGGTCTTCAACGTATTCTTTACAAGAGTTATCTCGTACGAAAGCAACGAAGCAAAATAAATAATTCCAACCAAAAACAAGGAAAACTCAAAATTCGGCCAAAATTCACCCTTCCATTCCCAACCGAAAATACAAACAACACAAAACAAACACCCAAACCGTCTAGCTGTCCGTGGGAAGGGCAGCCGGATCCGGATGCTTCTCCACACGAACTCCAATCCACCACTTCCCAAAAATGACACAAGTTGGAGGGAAACCTTCCGGACTTGGCTTTGAGCCGCGTGGATTAAAAGCGTGGGCAGAATTACAAAGGAGAATGTGCGTAAACTATCTAGCCTCTACAGCTAGCTAGCAAAAGAAAGGAAGAAACTTGAGCAATCGGTGAGAGAGAGAGCAAGAGAAAAGCTCCGCCGCCAAGAGAAAATTCTTGTCCAAAAGCTAGAAATTCTAAGTCTGAAAATGGACTAAGTATTAGCTACGCTACGCCTACGCAAACCCTAACCTAAGTCTAGGCTAGTTCACATGAAAGAACTACTTAGAATGTTGGCCAATAGGCGGCCAACATTGTCTGCCGCACGTTCCGCATAATCCACTGTCCGAGGGTAAAAACCCTCCCTAACTACATGTATGCGCGAACCTACATGGGTTCGCGACTTAAATAAACATATGTATCGAAGCGTCGCCCGGAAATCGCGATACGCCTCCAAACGATACTTCACGTCGATACTCCCCAAATCGCGTGCGTACGCACGAAACGAAACATATCGCACGAAATATATGGTATCGCACGAAATACTTGAAAAATGTGTACCTGCGCACGAAACGACATGGTACCACGCACGAAATTAGTATTTGTTCTATTAGACGTGTACGCGAATCGCGTACACGTCAAACATAAATAAATCGCGGTCGCACGTGCGACCGAAAATCATACACGCACGCCGAAATATCGCGCGTGCATGCATGATATTGTGCGCGCGCGTCGGATATTTCCCGTGCGTGCACGATATCGTGCATGCGTGCGAAATATCGTGCACGCGTGCTACCGATACCATGCGGCATGAGAGACTCCAACCAACTGTCGCATTAAGTTCAACCGAAGCGGAGTATAGGGCTGCGTGTCATACGTCTAAGGCGACGATTTGGATTAAGGAGATACTTAGAGAATTGGGGATTACGATTGGATGCATGAAAATATTTTCTAGCAGTATGAGTTCGATGGCGTTGGTAAAGAATCTAGTCTTTCACAAAAGGACAAAACGTATTAGGATTCAGTGGCACTTCATACGCGATTTGGTCACCGCAAAGGGAGTTGAATTTTTGTACGTTTCGAAGTTGGAGGAAGCCGCGAATATGTTTACGAAAGCCGCGAGTCATGATGTACTTTTGAGGGGAAAACCTAAATTAGGGTTGGTGTAATGATTACAACTTTGAGAGGGGGATTGTTAGATTCAATGTTGTAATGAGCTGTCGCGGTCTGTCGCGCGGCCAAATAATTTGTCATTTTGTTATAGAGGGTGGTCTTGTTGGTTTGACATCATTATGTCTTTTATATCCTTTCGTAGATTCCTAGTCTCGCGTAGATTCGGTTTTGCGACGACCAGGTTTAATTGTTGTTTGGTTTATACAGGTTTGTTTGGGTTGTAGGTTTAGGTATACTTTTGCGTTGTACTTAAGTTTTATGTTGTTTCGCGTGATGACGTATTTTTGATTGGTACGCGCTTCGTGCGCACTTTAAGTTTCGTTTGGTTTTTAAAGTTTGATAGTGTGACGCTTGACTTGCAGTACTATGTACTGCAACTTAGAGGGAGGGAAACTTAACCTTTTGTTGGGAGAAAATGTCCGTGAAATATATTGGCTTTCATGGATAGCTTTTCTCTTGTCTGAATGTTTTATTTTTGCTTCCGTTGTAATCTTGCACTTTGCATTTTGTGTGAGATCCTATCAGCACCTAACTGTAACAGCAATAGCGGATCAAACTTGTTTATAAAGGGTTTTTAAGGTGTTATGATTATAGAGTACTAAATTTGGTAGACGTCTGCAAAAGAATCGCGCTATTTCGAGTTATATTTTAAAAGTTATAGCGATGGGTGTATTTAGGTGACAGCGTGGGGTCTAAATAACAAGTGGGTATCATTGAAACGGGTTAAGCGTCAAATTAGTACAGAAATTACGCGTGTACGTTTCATAAAGTTCTAATGAAACGTTTAGTATGCACGCTGGTTGGTTTCGTACAAATTTTAGTACGAAACGTCACTTTCACTTAAGGGAATATCGTAGGAAGTTAAGCGTGCGAAATTTGTTACGCATGATCGCCAATCCTAATTGAGGAAGGTTTGATACTGGCTCGACACAATGGAGCGGACATCTAGTAAATGCTGTCAGTAGACTTCTGCGTACATTTATTGGGACCGCCTAATGGAATTATGTTGGAGAACTGTCCACTTTGGACTCCACACGTGTGTATCGCGTTGTAAGCTGGATTGCCAGTGCGCCGCTCATAGCCGTATAAATTCGGTATTAGGCGCTTGTGTACACATCGACCGGGTAGCTCAGTTCGTAGAGCTATTGTACGGTTTACACAGGTCCCGGGTTCGATCCCCGGCTTGGCCATTTTCCAAAGTTAACACTTTGGCGCCCTTGCGATAAGTTGAATATCGCCGATTTCTAGTAAATTCTATCTTTAGACGCAAATTGAAACGAAACCTCTCAAAACCGAGGAACTATAAGTATTACGTAAAATTACTATAGAATAAGCTACTGTAGAGTAAATTACTACACAATAAAGTATTGTACAATAAATTAGAATAAAGTATTGTACTGTACTATACTGTACAATAAAGTACTGTATAATAAATTACATTACAATAAAGTACTGTACAATACAGCAATTTAATGATTTCCATACCTTTTCGAACCAGGCCGTACTTTTTTCCTTTTCGTTTTTGTAAAACAACATATGCATAGAATTTGTCGAGATGCTCCAAGAGGTCTAGTCGTAACATTGACCGTCCAATTTTTTTTGTTTCCTCATCTGCGAAGCAGTCGGTCAATTCAGTCGGCAAGTAACTACAACACAGTACAACGCCAATCGCTATTAGATTAAAGGAATCAATAGGGCAAAAAAAATATAGTGTTTTTAACGCTAATTAGGAAAAAAAATCAAAAAAAACATATACACTAATAAATCCTTAAGTCTGCGTTCCATCAAACGAAAAGTGGGTTAGTTTACAAAAACCGACTCCTATCCGTATCATGACGTACCGCTTATTTTGTTTTTATACGCGAAAAATATTACAAAGAATCTTGCCAATATTCTCTAGAGGTCAAGGAGGTGACAATGACTGTTGAATATCTTTTCGCGAAGCATTCCCTTCGAAAGTTTCTGTAAATGGTGATGTCACTCATCAAGGTACATCACCATTTACGGGAAAAATTGAGCCACCACACGTTGGATAATGAACATATGTGTCAATACGGCAAGCAACGGAAATCAAAAAATTTCGCACATGATACATCCATTCAAAAATCCTAACCGAAATCACAAAAGTAATCTCGTAATGAAACAGTAATAGCGGATCGAACTTGTCTATAAAGAGGTATTTATGTGTTATGATTATAGAGTACTGAATTTGGTAGACGTCCACGAAAGAATCACGCTATTTGGAGTTATATTTTAATAGTTATAGCGATGGGTGCATGTTGGTGATAGCGTGGGGTATAAATAACAAGTGGGTATCATTGAAACAGGTTAAGGGTCAAATTAGTACCAAAATTTCGAGTGTACGTTTCATAAAGTTCTAATGAAACGTTTAGTATGCACGGTGGTTCGTTTCGTACAAATTTTAGTATGAAACGTCACTTTCCCTTAAGGGAATTTCATAGGAAGTTTAGCATGCGAAATTTGTTATGCACGATCGTACGAAGTCGCGTTTAGTTTGGCGCGCACTTTTGCACGTGAATGTAACGTAGTGAATCGTAAAGTTTGATTGGTTAGTAAATTGCTAAGTAGTTAGTAAGAGATTTCGCATGTTTTTGCATTTGTCAGTCTGAGTCCTTGCTGATCAATGATTGGCCAGGTAAAAGCCTGTTAAAACGCTTGCTGATCAATGATTGGCCAGGTAAAAGCCTGTTAAAATGGAGCGTTCACTCTGGCATGGCTAGTCTAGGGCGTCCAGGGCGATGAGGGATAAATAGTGAAGTGTAAGAGGAGAGTAGACATTTTTTCATTTGGAAAAGTTTGTGGAAATTCCCACTGATCTTGGTCCTGAGCGATTAATAGCAAATTGGAGAAAAGGCATTTTTTGCATTGAGATTCGATTAATACCAAATTGGAGAAAATGCATTTTTTGCATTGAAATCTCTTACTAACTTAATAGTGTTTTAATAGTTAAGAGATAGAATTATTAAGAGTGGAAAGTAGTGGAGGGTTGAGCCACGAGGGCAAGAGACTAAACTAATGTTATGTGGACAGAAGCTTCTTTTAATTTAATGTTTATCCTTATGTGAGTGTGGTCCAATGTGGATGTGTATTTTGCAATGTGTGGAATGTGTGGTTAGGATTGTTTGTAGTAATGGGATTTTCTGAGAGGTAGGAGATCCTGTTACATATGGTATCGGAGCTTTGGTTAGAAATCAAGGAGAAGTTTGCTCACCCGAAATCGATTGTCGTGACCGGTGAGGGTGCTCTAACCTGTGTCGGTAGAACCACAATGTGAAGTGGTAGGGGATTGGAGGGAAACTCAGTGATCACACACCCAGCGGCCGCTAGTTTGATGTGGGGCGTGCTCAGGTCCTAAGGACTAAGGCAGGGTGGGCAATGTAGCCACCCCTGAAGCTCAGTCCAATTACCTAGAGGCCAAACAAACTTGCCTTCTTCTAGCAATGATTCATGTGAAGAGGGAGAGTTTTAAGCCATGAAGGGAAAGGGTTAGAGAGTAAAAGATCCTGATGTAGTGGGAAGTGGAAAATTTGCTAATGGAGGAGAAGGATTGTGGAGTACTTTACTTCTTCAAGAGCAAAGGAGTCCAGAAATGACTCAAAACTTTTCAAACCCTAAATTGTTACCTTTGATTGCTTTCAATTTTGCTATTGCAAAATTTGTGGTTAAATCTTACCTTTGAGAGCTTTCAATTTTGCTGTTGCAAAATTTGTGGGGAAATTTTTACCTTTTGCTTCAATGTTGGGAAATTGAAATTTGAATTTGCACTAACTTACTGTCAATGTTTTTTTTTTATTACTCAGATTTTGACATTTTCATAGGATTCGTTAAGGAGAAGAAGTCTTGGATTGGAACAATCTTAGGACTTCAAATCTGCAACAAATTTTTTTGGGAAATTATATTTTGTTTTTCTTTTTGCTTGATTTCATTGTGTGATAATGACAAATTCTGCATGGAAACGTGAAATGGAGAATGCTTAAATGTGTTGAAGATGCGTACTGTGAAATTGGTCAAAAGATTTAATAATCATGCTGCCGCTGTGGATGAAACCATTTCCGAATTGAAAAGTTAATTAAAAGTTGTTAAAGAAAATGGAAATGTTTCAAATGAGAAATTAGATGAACTTATTAACTTAATTCAGACCAAGAATGATATTAATGACCAAAAGGGTGAAAGTAGTAAAAGGAATGCCAATTTTAGGGAGGATGATCATGATAAACCTAAGAAGATAATAGATTTGAAATTGTCTATTTTTGAGGCACCATCCTTTGATGGTAAGAAGATTGATGAGTTCGATGCTTGGATTTTTCATATGGAGTATTATTTGGAATCTAAAAATTGTGATCGTGATGATTACACTTCTCTTGCGGTTAGTTGTTTGAAAGGCTATGATCAGATTTGGTATTATACTCAGAGAAGGTCTAAATTGATTCCTGATAATGCTAATTGGGAAACTTTTAAAACCGCGATCAAATCGCGATTCTTGTCTGTCACTTTTAAATC
The DNA here is from genome assembly GCA_037447655.1 of Zygnema cylindricum. Taxonomy (NCBI): domain Eukaryota; kingdom Viridiplantae; phylum Streptophyta; class Zygnematophyceae; order Zygnematales; family Zygnemataceae; genus Zygnema; species Zygnema cylindricum. The sequence goes on from JBBHKE010001759.1 coordinate 63,635, forward strand.
CACAATGGAAGAAAAGTGGTTGAACTGTAAGTAGTAAGATCTGTGAAGGATTACATCGTGGAATTTGACTCATGTAGCATTCATATTACAGGTTTGACTGATGAAATGGCTAAGTTGCATTTCTTAAATTATCTAAACCCTATACTGAAATCAGAATTGAAACATCAAAAAATTAATAATTTGAAAGAATTACAAGACAAGGCATTGGAATTAGAGGATCGGTTGGGGTATAATCGGGAAACTAGATCACTAAGGGGTAATTTGAATGAAGTTCAAAGTGGGATGAGGGGGAATTTGTGGATGAGGGTCTGAATGCTGGTTTGGTGAATAGGCAAAATATATTTAGGGGAAATAAGAAGGGTGGACAGAGTGGTAATGTAAGAAACAAATTTAACAATAGAGGGGGATACATTAAGAGTCCTAAACCAAGCATTAATGCTCAGAAGCCTAACCTTACCATCCCCACATGCACTATTTGTCAGAAAAAGGGTTATAGAGCATTTGAGTGTGCACAACTGAAAAAGATTAACTGTTATAACTGTGGAGAGGAGGGACATTTTAGTAGAGAGTGCACAAAACCCAAAAAAAAAATCAGTTGCTTCAAATGCGGAGGTCCAAATCATTACGCTAAAGACTGTACAGATAAAGGTTCTCTCAAAACAGTCGATGTAAATGAGGTCAACAAGAGGATATTGCATTATACTTAGCTGACCAGGAAGCCCAGGAGGTGGGGAACGGAAAAGAATAATTGAAAGTCCTCAGTTGAGTCAACCGGATCCAGAAGTTAAAGAGTTAACTCTAGAGAGAAAATTAATAAATGGAAAAGTTAGGATAGTTGATTTTATTATGATTCTCACTACACTGCATAGTTTAAAGAATCCTTCTGATGAAATTCTCAACAACAGACCTATGTTACGACAGTTAAGTAATGATGACACCAGACACAGATTGATTAGATTCGAGTCATTAGTGGAAGGAAAACCGTTGAGACTAATGGTTGATTCAGGTGCCACACATAATTTTATTTAACATAGATTTGTAGAGGAAAATAAAATTCCTACTGTCATAAGGGAAAAGCCTTTAAATGCTCAAGTGGCAAATGGTAATAAGTCCACATTAGACTTACAAACAGACACGATAAAAGTTGATATCAAGGGTCATGAAATGAAAGTTGGGTTTGAAATAATGAATTTGGGAAGTGAAGAACTAATTGTGGGAAAGCCTTGGTTAACTGAACACAATCCTCAAATTTATTGGGAAATTAGCACCTTGAAAGTGAAGTCTGAAAATGGTTGGAAGGTTTTGCAAGTAGTATCTCCTAATAAATTGCATAGGAATCATATAAATAACATAACCAAATTGGGAGTGGGAGGTTTGATATCTGCTAAACAATATAAAAAGCACTTAAAAGATAAAGCAAATCATGATTTCTTGTTATTAGTAACTGAGGCAGTTACTGATGAAAGGGGGGGAGAAAACACTAACATTGATGTCATCCCTAATTCAGACACCACTAAAACTCTCAAAAACTAAAATCTGATTTTGTAATTGACATTAATACATCTGATGTTGCTATTAAAGATTTGTTTTTTGAATTTCAAGATGTTTTTCCAAGTGATTTACCCTCAGGAAGGCCACCTTCCCGAGATGTGGAACATGTTATTATCCTTGAACCTGGATGCAACCCTCTTGTCACAGGAATTTATAAGCACAGTTTCTTTGAGCAGGAGGAATTAAAGAAACAGATCAACGAACTGCTAGAGAAAAATTATATTCAGCCCAACAAATCACCGTACAGAGCACCAATTCTCTTGGTCCATAAAAAAGACGGAACGTTGAGAATGTGTGTCGATTATCATAGTTTGAACAAGATTACGGTGAAGGATAAGTATCCGTTACCTTTAATTTTTGATTTGATAGATCGTTTAAAAGGTGCTAAAGTAGTTTTGTTGATTGACTTGCGTAGTGGCTTTAATCAGGTGCCAATTAGAATTGAAGATGTTGATAAAACTACTTTCAGGACTAAGGTGGGTCATTTCGAATGGATAGTGATGCCATTCAGCTTAACGAATGCACCGCCTACTTACCAAAGATTAATGAACCAAACCTTTTTAGATTACATAGATGAGTTTGTCCAAGTGTTTATAGATGATATTTAAGTTTACAGTGAATCTAAAGAACAACATGTAATTCATTGAAAAAGAGTGTTGAAAAGGTTAAGGGAAAGAAAATTATATGGAAAATTGTCAAAATTCAACTTTGATAAAAGTGAACAATTATTTTTGGGACACATAGTTAGTGGGGAAGGTGTTAAAACCGATCTATCCAAAATTTTAGCAATCCAAAATTGGAAACAACCTACTAATGTCATAGAAGTTAGATCGTTTTTGGGATTGGCCACTTATTACAGGAAATTTATCAGGAACTTCAGTATGATCGCCGCACCTTTTACACATTTACTTCGGTAGAAGGAGACGTTTGTGTGGGGAGCTGATCATGAGGGAGCATTTGAGGAACTAAAAGGGAAGTTTACCTCTGCCCCTACACTGGTGTATCTTGACCCTGCTGGGGAATTTGAAGTTATGATCACTACAGATGCATATGATAAAGGTCAAGGTGCAGTCATAAGTCAAAAAGTCGGCAAACACTTTCATCCTATTGCTTTTTAGTCCAGAAAATTCAATGATGTTGAAAAAAACTATACTGCACTAGAAAAGGAATTACTTGCAATTGTACATGCATTGGTGAAATGGCGTTGTTATTTGCATAATAAAGAATTTACAATTCACTTTGATAATAAAGCACTCTATTATTCACAAAGATTAAGTGATGCACATATTATGACTGGCAGACAGGTTAGGTGAATGCAAAAATTAGCATATTTCAAATTTAATGTCAAACATATTCTTGGGAAGACAAATGTAGTCGCAGATCCTTTAAGTAGATGTTTTGAAATAAGTGTTATGGTTCAGCATGAATTGTTTTTAGATACTATTAGAAATGGGTATCATAAAGATCCTTATTTTGCTGTGATTTGCAAGAATATTTCGGGAGGGCATTCTGACCCATTGAATGAGAGGCATGTCAAAAACTTTAGACTAGAGGATGGTTTACTGTATTTGCAAATTGGGGATAGATTATGCATTCATGAAGTGGGAGACTTAAGAAAACAAATTTTATGGGAAGCTCATGAGCATTTAGGACATCTAGGTCGAGATAAAACTCTTAGTCGATTGCAAAATAGATTGTTTTGGCCTGGGATGGCAAAGGAGGTGTCAAAACACGTGGAAAGTTGTGTCCCTTGCCAACAGAGTAAACCTAGTACCCAAAAACCTAAAGGTCTCTTAAAACCTTTGGATATTCTCGAAAGACCGTGGGAATCTGTCAGTATGGATTTTATTGTCAAGTTACCAGCTACATCCAAAAAGAATGACAGTATCATGGTCGTAGTCCATAGGTTCAGTAAAATGGCAATCTTTATCCCTTGCAAAACCACTCATTCAGTTGTAGATATTGCAAAGTTATATTTTGACAACGTGTTCAGACATCATGGAGTCCCTCTATCTATAGTCAGTGATAGAGATTCTAAATTTACGTCTGCTTTTTGGAAAGAGTTACAGCAAAATTCAAGCTTTGAATTGAAAATGAGTACCGCTTATCATCCTCAGACAGATCGACAGACAGAAAGGATGAACCGTACACTAGAGGAAATGCTTAGGACTGTTTGCAATGGAATTCAAAACACATGGGAATCTAAACTGCCATTAATGGAATTTGCATACAAATCATGTAAACATGCTAGTACAAGATTCTCACCATTTAAAGTTGCATACGGATACTAACCTAGAGAAGCATTAGACTTAATAACAGGGTCACTCAAGAGAATAGAGGTTATGGAACAGAGTTTTGGGAATACGTTGAAACAGTTTGGAAAACTGTTTGGGATGCATTAGTGGAGGCACAAAGGAGGCAAAAATTAAATGCTAACCGCAAACGAGGTGGTTCGGTGTTACGCACAGGTGACATGGTTTGGATTTCTACAACTCATTACAGGTGCAAGATTGATGGACAATCGGATCCTACGGGGAAATTTTCTCCTTAGTACATTGGACCATTTACTGTAATCGAGATGATATCGTCAGTTGCTGCCAAATTGGACTTTCCACCTTCAACAAAAATTTATCCAGTGATACACATCAGCTAATTGAAACCAGCGAATTTCGACCAACTGAAGGAGAATTGGAATTGGATCCCTCAATAATTATTGAACCTGAAGTCCACAAATGGGTAATAGATTGGGTTGGTCAACGGTTCAAGGTCGGCGATACTATATTCTGGCAAGTGCATTATCTAGGAAAGGCCTGAGGATGAGTTGACATTAGAGGATAAAAATTCTGATTTTATACAGAGGTATTGGAGGGATAATAATATAGAAGTCCCGTCTTGAGAATTAAAGGTGTTTTAACTGAGGTCAGTTAAAATAAGATGGGGATGATGTAACATAAATAGCGGATCGAACTTGTTTATAAAGGGGTAATTAGGTGTTATGATTATAAAGTACTAAATTTGGTAGACGTCTGCGAAAGAATCACGCTATTTGGAGTTATATTTTAAAAGTTATAGCGATGGGTGTATTTAGGTGACAACGTGGGGTCTAAATAACAAGTGGGTATCATTGAAACGTGTTAAGGGTCAAATTAGTACCGAAATAACGCGTGTACGTTTCATAAAGTTCTAATGAAACGTTTAGTATGCACGGTGGTTCGTTTCGTACAAATTTTAGTATGAAACGTCACTTTCACTTAGGGGAATTTCGTAGGAAGTTTCGCGTGCGAAATTTGTTACGCACGATCGTGCGAAGTCGCGTTTCGTTTGGCGCGCACTTTTGCACGTAAATGTTACGTAGTGAAACATAACGTTTGATTGGTTAGTAAAGTGCTAAGTAGTTAGTAAGAGATTTCGCACGTTTTTGCATTGGTCAGTCTGAGTCCTTGCTGATCAATGATTGGCCCAGGTAAAAGCATGTTAAAACAGAGCGTTGACTCAGGCCAGGCGAGTCCACGGCGATGATGGATAAATAGTGAAGTGTAAGAGGAGATTAGACATCTTTTCCTTTGGAAAAGTTTGTGGAAATTCCGGCTGATCTTGGTCGTGAGTGATTAATACCAAATTGGAGAAAAGGCATTTTTGCATTGAAATCTCTTGCTAACTAAATAGTGTTTTAGTAGTTAAGAGATAGAATTATTAAGTGTGAAGAGTAGTGGAAAACACTTTAATAAGAAGGGTTGAGCCACGAGGGGAAGAGACCAAGCTAATGTTTTGTGGACAAAAGCTTCTTCTAATTTAAAGTTTATCCTTATGTGAGTGTGGTCCAATGTGGATGTGTATTTTCCAATGTGTGGAATGTGTGGTTGGGATTGTTTGTAGTAATGGGATTTTCTGAGAGGTATGAGATCCTGTTGCACTAACCCATTGATGTTGCCACGTCATCATCATATCGAGTCTTGGTGGTATCAAATATCGAAAGGTCTTGCTTACGACCCTATCGCCCTACATTCCTATGAATCCTCCTTGTCTAGTGGACAAAGTTAAGTTCACGATTTTGGAAAATCAATGTTTACCTACCACGGTTCTCCATTTGCTCATGATTTTCATTGCCCATTTGAATGGATGGTATCCGTAGTAAAGGCTAGTAGAAATTACGAGAACATGGTCTCACATGTTCAAAAAGCTGACCATGTACACATGCCCTATGGTAATGTGTATCCAAATTGTATTATGAATGGCAACCATTATCACGGTTTTGTTTGCTTTTGATTAATTGACAAAATAGCGTTAATAACAAGATTGTGTTCACTTCATTAATAATTTGTTTACGCTAAAATTGATAGTAAATTTTGTTAAGATTCCTAAAATCGGTGGATATGATGAACGTTCCCAATAAAATGAATGATGAGCCGGCCAGGATTTGAATCTGAGACCTTTCACTGTAGCTGTGATTGCGCTAACCACTACGCCACCAGCCCAAATATCGTGGCTGGTGAGTCATTTTTATTTAGGTATTTAGTGTGGATCCGGATTTTGATCGGTACAATTTTCGTACTTCAACAAATTTTGTCTTGATGTTTGATATAGGGTGAAACTCTATCAGACTAAAAGTGAGGTTGTTTAAATAAATATGTATCTTTATTAATTATTTTATTTTTTAAGGAAAAATAACATTACAGAAGATCCGACCGTGATTCGCCTAAGGTACGCTATAGAAATGTACTATAGTCAAAAATGACCGCTGTATTTTTTTTGGGTATTCATCCGCGAAGTAACCGCTTCATCCGGTTCTGAACCTTGCGTTTTTGGGGCTCTGTGTACCTCCGAGGTCGGTTTCGCGCATTGTGAGAGATCCACGTCGGCCCCCCGTCATCATTTCGTTTTACGACGCGCCGCGCCGCGTGGCGGTAAAATCGTATATATATGTTTAGGGTGTTTTATTATTTTGTGTTTTTTTAATATAAAAAACACCAAACCACACCCTAAAAAATCCTAAACGTGTAAACCCTAACCAGATACCCGGTAGGTATCTTGTCAGTGGTGAACTTACGGCGCATTTCGAACAGTGAAATGCGGGTTCACACGCGTTCACCACACCGGGGGAACTTGTAACACACCTTCCCATGTGGGTTACCCAACTGGGGGAGGTGGCTAGTCAACTACAGTACAAGACGTGTAGAATCGGTTGACGTGGATGTTTAAGTTACGCAAGATCCAATCGAAAGTCCTAAACGCTCTTTCTACGATCCTTCTAGCTTCGTGGTTTCCCGCGCTTATATTTGTCAGTTTTATTATGATTTTTTTTCATTATAATTGGTCGGTATATGATTGATCTTTGACGATTTTCAATATCCAATCTTAGCTTACGTGGTACCACTCAAAGCAGAACACGTATGCAAAGCTTTGTTTTCAAACACTACCCAATGAAACGCGTAGTCCAGAACTTTACAGCCAGTAAATGTGTCCGTACAATTACAAAAAGTATCCGATGGAACTTGGGCCTTACGCGAGTGCATGGTTATATGCGGTAATGCCGCCAAAACAATTTTGGCGTCTTCCAGCGTAGTTTTTACGGGGAATAAATATCTATTTGTCGATTACCAATGGCAAATGCCAAATGGGCAAGCGCAAGAGACTCTTAACTTTTAGGGTCCCGACAAAGTACTTCAAAACTTTCTGATATTTATCTAATAATGAATGAAATTTGTCGATTTGTGATGTGGATTACAGTCTTGTGCCGGCAGACTTGCCGTCTAGAGCCTGTCATACATTCCAGCCGGCTAGTTCGTACCTCCGGCTCCGCCAAAATTTGAAAGTCAACAATTTAAAATCATCAAGCCGGAAAATTAAACCAATCGTGTCACACTCCGGGCAGCAATTATTGGCTTACTAGATCGATTCCTTTTATTGTTTTTACGAGATAAATAGTTTTTTCATGACCGTCGGTAAGTAACGGGAATTGCTCATGCGCCTAAGTTTTTTTTGGGTTTTTTTTTTTAGGTTTTTCTTTTTTTGTGTTTTATGGGTTTTTTTTTTAGGTTTTTCTTTTTTTGTGTTTTATGGGTTTTTTTTCCCGCGAAATCCTAAAAAATCTGTCGCCTTACGACAAAGTGAAGATACGAATCTTTGGTGCAAAACTTGCGATGGAAAACCCTGGATATAAAGTGGCTAAAAAGACAAAATATAAGGGTATGTCCCCATGTACTTGAAACTTAGCGAACTTACTTTGTTTTTAGCGCAGATCCGGTGGACCCGGATTTCAAGTGTCCCTATGTGTAACACCGAAATTGTTACTTAAAAGGGTGTGACGATTGTATACGCTGACAATGCCCGTGACGGCTGTCAACGTCTACAATCTGTAATGACGCACGTTGTTTTCCGTAACTGCTTGTGACGCGCGTGACTTTTCGTGACATTGTACACCTACCGCCCTCCAACCTGTGCCGTTTCACGGTTGAAGAAGATGCGTTTTGACTTTGCGTCTATTGTCGGCTCGACGTGAAATGGCATCGGAACCTTGAGACCCCTGCAAAAAAAAAATCCGTACCGGATGGAAACGGACAAAACAAAACAAACTGTGTACTTCTCTTTGTCGTATTAAACAAAAACGGACAAAACATAGAGAATCGCGTACACTTCCACGTCGCTTGAAATCGTTTGAATTTTTTGAACAAAACGTTACACGTGCGAATACGTGTTCCTATTTGTTTATAAAAAATCCTTAATTTTAAATCACATCGGCCCTGTATTTTAAAGATAAGGTTGAAGATGACGTTTTTTGTCGTCGAAGTGGGTCGAAGAACACAACACGACAAGATGTAGTACATTTTAAATCCGATGATGACGCAAAATGTACTTCTCTTTTTTTCTATTTTATTGTACGGTTGAAACTTACGCGGTACGGCTCTAAGTTTTACAGGAAAACGACAGAAAAAAACCCTTACTTAAGCACATAGAGACGCACCCTTAGTCCAACGTGACACGTATCTTTAATATCCACGTGTAGCGATTACACATTCTTTAGTTGACTGGCCAATTACTGGACTGCTAAATCCCGGAGAGTCTAGGCGAGATCTTCTGAAATGTTGTTTTTTGAAATAAAAATAAAATAAACAGTTCGGCAGTACGGAAAATGTACGATTTTTTGTAACCAGCCTCACTTTTCGTCTGATGGAGCGTCACCGTTATGCGTCCGAAAATCTGGTGTGTCCGGGCTGCTTGTAATAAAAGGAGATAAATTGATAAATTGACTTTATAATTTTTCTTCCTTACAACAAAAAAACTGGACTTCGGTATTATCGAACCAGTCTATACTCTAGTCTATACCCTACGTCAAAAAATGACAATTAAATAATTAATAGTCAGTGATTCAATTAATTTTTCATTTTTCTCCTCCTGTCGTCTTTTTTTTTTTTTTTTTTTTATCTCATCTTTTCTTCAGTTTTTTCTCACTGTCAATATGGTCTATCGCTGTCCTCCCAAGGCTTTTTCCCCTCCTCTGTCCTCTACCTCTCCCCTCTCTCTTCTTCACTATGCCTGTTTTTTTCTCCTATTTTTTTGTCCTTTCTTTCCACACGTGTTTGCCCGAATGATAACAACAGCTTCCGTCCACCAAACTGATTCCACACTAAATATGGTTTCCAATAAACTGATAACGGAAAAACACCCATGGAAATCCGCCAAGCTTGTCCCTAACAGTGCGGTTCTGTGGTTCGTAGAACACGCGGAAACTGACACTGTAATATCTCCCACTGGAAGTAAAATTTCTGCACTTGGAGATATATTAGTGTGGAACAATTCACTTTTTGATTCCTCCAATACAAAAGAAGAAGCGTACTTCTCGGTGAGGCTGCTTGTCTGTTATTTTGTCTTAGTTTTGGTGATGTGAATGTTGAATTTAAGGTTCTTTTGTCTTTTTTTGGCGGACTCAGTTGTAGGGTTAGGGTTAGGGTTTCGGATTGAGGTTTAGAGAGAACTGAAGCAAGAGGAGGAGGACAGAGAAAATGGGACGTATCTATACACACAGCCTCTTTGAGTTATTTTCTCTATCTCACTCTCCAACTCTCCCTCTCTCTCTCTCTCTATCTCCGCATTCCCACCCCTCCCCCTCGCCCCACCCGCTCTCTGTGTATGCGTGTGTGTGTTGTCGCTGCACTTCCTCTCTCTCCATCTTCTTTGCAATTTTTCTCTCCTTCTCCCCTTTACCTCCCCCCCTCCCCCCCTCCCCCCTCCTTCCTTCCTTCCCCCCTTTTGTTGTACATGACTGGTGATGAATGTTTTGGAGCATTTTGTCGACATCTCCTCTGGCCCGATATCCTGAAGGTTTGAAGCTTTGTAGTTCAATAAAATTGGTACTATTGGCGGTAACAGGGACATTGTTTGAGGACTGTTCCTGGTAAAGCATGGGATTGCCAATCGACACTTTTCGCGCGCTATTTCACTTTGGCTGTGAGTGGTCCTTTTTTCGATGACCGAAATAGTACACTTGCCATAGTTGGCGGTACCGGAGACTGTTGGGATGCGAGAGGATGGCTCGATATTGGACATCGCGAACAAGGAGATAAAACTTTAGACTTTATTTTCACTGTTGTTTGTAGTCAAGGAGCTTGGAATCCGCATCGATCATTCGACTGGTAAAGGTTTTCAGTCGAAGGAATTTTGGATGCAAACTTTTTGTAAATTTGTGATAGATAAGTGTACCGTGCCCTGTAAAATATTCCTTTTGTTTTGTACTTTTTTTAGTCGATCTTGGTTCGTGGTGCAAGATATTATTATGATCGTGTCTTTTATGGCCCAGAGACCATATTAGTGAAAACCGTACTTGATCATATATAGTTCACTTGACTGATAGTACTTTTTACACCACAATATTGTATAATATGCAAATTATTTAAACATTTGTTCATAGTATTATCAAATTGTGACTTGTGTCACACAATTCAATGTCCTTCTCTTTGTAAGTTTGAGAGCATGATTTGAATCACACAAGGAATTTTCATTTTCAGTAAATCCCATCATATTTTATACAAAGAAAGAGCCCAGAAAGGGAGAATGTGATCAAATTGTTACCAATAGATTCTTCAATCTCTAAAAACAAAAATCACAATCTATTTTTAGAGGATTTTGTATCGACCCATTACAAACCTTCGTTATTGGGCCAAAATCTAAAGTGGAGCTAAGCAACAACAAACCTTAGGACCTGTACGATTTTAATAGGGCAAATGGTTCAAAAGCAAAACGATATCCTTCCATGATGAACTTTACTAAGCTCTCTGCCCCATGCTAATATAATATTACTTATGGTGCGCGTATAATATACATTATTATGCTAATATAATATGCATTGGCGTGCATATGACACGGAGAGGAAGCTTGTAAAATAGTCATGGAACTACCATTATGCTTGCAGTACTGATAGACCTAAAAATCGAACAATCTTGAAGTCTTTTTCACCGTTCGTTGTTGCTTAACTTTGTCTTAAATTTTGGATCTATAATGAGTTCCAAGTGGGTCGATATGAAAATCTACTATTTTTATGAATCCAAAAAATTAATGCGAAAACTTTGCACTACGCGACAGCACCTCTTCCCCGTAAACTATGTACCTCCGGATCTCCTTTTTTCCGTCTTTTCCTGCTGCACTACGCGACAGCACCTCTGCCCCGTAAACTATGTACCTCCGGATCGGGCCTGCAGCCGCTGCCAACAGCACGCATATTGGCGAAACCATAGGTGTGACCCCCCAAGGTCATCACGAGCTCCCCCGCCCTCCCCATGAAACGCTTGATTCCCAATCCCCCCATATAACGAGTTCCAAAAATCATACGCACAAACGCGCTCACACACACATAAACAATCACTGTATTCAAATAGGGCAAAGGACAAACATTTACGGCCTTCTATACAGCTATGTAAGTTCAAACTTGCCTGTGACATTGCCAAATGTTGTTGGGTATTTTTTATAAGCTCATTTTAACTGTAAAACAGTTTGCAATGTGAAGTATTTTCTTATATTCAGTTTAACGCAGTATTTCTATGTTGTAATCGACTTATTATAATTGTTCATGCAGCCAACAATGTGAACAGCATTTTTTTTTTATGTTCACTACACAGTGTTAAAACTATTTTCTGGGTTGCTTTCGCCTTATTATAAATGTTTATACAGCCAACAATCTGAACTGCATTTTTTTTTAATGTTCACTACACACTGTTTACACTATTTCTGGGTTGCTTTCGACTTATTATAAATGTTTATACAGCCAAAAATCTGAAATGCATTTTTTCTTTATGTTCACTACACACTGTTTACGCTATTTCTGGGTTGCTTTCAACTTATTATAAATGTTTAAATAGGCAACAATTTGAACTGCATTTTTTTTTATGTTCACTACACAGTGTTTACACTATTTCTGGGTTGCTTTCAACTTATTATAAATGTTTAAACAGGCAACAATTTGAACTGCATTTTTTTTTATGTTCACTACAGAGTGTTTACACTATTTTTGGGTTGCTTTCGACTTATTGTAAATGTTTATACAACCCACAATCTGAAATGCATTTTTTTTTTATGTTCACTACACAGTGTTTACACTATTTCTGGGTTGCTTCCAACTTATTATAAATGTTTATACAGCCAACAATCCGAACTGCATTTTTTTTTAATGTTCACTATACCGTGTTTACACTATTTCTGGGTTGCTTCCAACTTATTACAAACGTGTATACAGCCAACAATCCGAACTGCGTTCTTTTTTTCAGTTCACTACACAATGTTGACACTATTTCTGGGTTGTTTCCGACTTATTATAAATGTTTATCTGCATTTTTTTTTATGATCACTACACACTGTTTATACTATTTCTGGGTTGCTTTTGACTTGTTGTAAATGTTTATACAGCCCACAATTTGAAATGCATTTTTTTTTTATGTTCACTACACAGTGTTTACACTATTTCTGGGTTGCTTTCAACTTATTATAAATGTTTAAACAGGCAACAATTTGAACTGCATTTTTTTTTATGTTCACTACACAGTGTTTACACTATTTCTGGGTTGCTTTCGACTTGTTGTAAATGTTTATACAGCCCACAATCTGAAATGCATTTTTTTTTAATGTTCACTACACAGTGTTTACACTATTTCTGGGCTGCTTCCAACTTATTATAAATGTTTATACAGCCAACAATCTGAACTGCATTTTTTTTTTATGTTCACTAGACAGTGTTTACACTATTTCAGGGATTCTTTCGGCTTATTATAAATGTTTATACAGCCAACAATCCGAACTGCATTTTTTTTCAATGTTCACTACACCGTGTTTACACTATTTCTGGGTTGCTTCCAACTTATTATAAATGTTTATACAGCCAACAATCCGAACTGCGTTCTTTTTTTCAGTTCACTTCACAGTGTTTACACAATTTTTGGGTTGCTTCCGACTTATTATAAATGTTTATCTGCATTTTTTTTTTATGTTCACTACACCTTGTTTACACTATTTCTGGGTTGCTTTCGACTTATTATAAATGTTTATACAGCCAACAATCCAAACTGCAGTTTTTTTTTAATGTTCACTACACCGTGTTTACACTATTTCTGTGTTGCTTTCGACTTATAAACTGGAATTGGAATATAACATTCAAAAAGGTCTACTCAAAATGAGAAATAATGTATGGATTTTAAAATTAAAATTGGCAAATGTTTTTCAGGGCGGATCGAGAACAAAAAAAGCAATATTTGCTGATGATCATCCAAAAATTGACTCTTATTTTGATGACGACCATCCAAATTGTCATGCAAACATTCTTGGCGTCTATATTTGACGACCGACAAATCCGACAAATAACGCAAACAACAATAACGAAATTGGTGGCCGACATTACAACTAAGACACTTTATCGACAAACAAGTGCCAACCTCATTCAAATGGTTTGTATTACATTCAACCTAGGTCAACACATTGGGTAGACAAAGAGCTTCAACGTTATACCGACGAACGTTTCCGTCAACTTTTCCGCCTAAAGAAGGATACTGTGCATTTCTTGGTTAGTGAACTACGAAATGAGTTGAACACCAACCCTCCGCCAGGCCTCCAAAATATACCTAATAGACAGTAGAGTGTGGAAAAACAGGTTTTGATTGCATTGATGAGATTAGGGCACCAGGGAGGATTGATACGTACTTCTGAAGAGTTTGGTGTCGGAATCTCAACGGTGTGTGAAGTTTTCCGGAAGGTCATGGAAGCGATTGTTGAAAAGTTACGACATTGGATTCGATGGCCGACAGAGGAAGAATTGCAAGATACAAAGGATTTTTTTGGGGAAAAAAGAGGGTTGCCAAACTGTGTTGGTGCTATTGACTGCACACACATTGTAATAACACTTGGGAAAGACATGTTACCGATAGACTATTTCGATGCTAAAAAAAATTATTCAACGGTAGTGCAGGCTGATGTAGACCACCGAATGAGGTTTATAGACCTAAATTTGGGATCACCGGGATCGATTCAAGATTCAAGGGTTTTTAGAAGATCAAAATTGGGGGAATATTTCAAAGAAAAAATGCATGCAATCGGTAGTGTTTTCCAATGGGGAAGTACTAACGTTTTTTTATACCTTGTAGGGGATGCCGGCTACGCGTTACACCCCAATCTGATAGTGCCGTACCCAAGTACACGACTAACTTCATTTCAAAAAAAAAAAAAATTTTCAGCATGCGTCACTTAGGATGGTGGTGGAGAGAGCATTTGGGAAGTTGAAATGTCAATGGAGATTTCTTTTAAAGATATTGCATCCTCAAACTGAATCGTTGGTGACATTCATTTTGGCTGCTTGTATTTTGCACAATATCTCTATTGCACGAAATGAAATGGTAGGCACACAGGCAGGTTGTTGGCAGGCAGGTAATTAACAGGCAGGCAGATGGCATATATATATATATATATATATATATATTACTACCAACCGCCTGCTTGTCTCCCTACCAGCCAAGTACATACATATACATCTGTATATATGCCTATAGATATGTATCTGTATGACTTATATATTTCAGGCCAAGAGGTTGGCAGACATATTATATATATCATACTATTAGGTATATCATGACTATATATATATATATATATATATATATATATATATATATATATATATGTTTATTTACATCTGTATATGTATATATACAGCTCTACATGTATAATTACATCTCGCTCTATATATATACATGTACACACACACATTAATATGCAAAAATACACATGTTATATAAACAAGTTTTTAAATCAGAAACACCAAAAAGCTACTACAAAACATATAAAGAAGGTACAACAATGAAGAATATGGCATTTGCTATTCATTATGAAGAAACCATAAAATACCTTACGTTGTTGCACAGAAATGTGGTTTTTTTTTCATCTTCCCGCTTGTCGCAAGCTGCCCAATGTTTTTCCCACGCCGTATATGTGAAGGCACGTGTGTTTGAGAAAGGAGTGTTATGACAGAGAGCGTTGAGGAAGTATATGAGGGGAGGGAAGGAGGCGCTTTCACGCTTTTGCGAAATGGCGTCCGTTGGTCGTGACCCCTCCTCGGCCCCTGTACGGAAAACAGCGCACGGGATACGGTTCGTACAGGCCGTAAACGTGCATTTGGGGTATTTTTTTTGGTACTCCGCGCTCGGGAATAGTAAAAAACGTCCGGCACGTGTTACAACGTCTGCCTATTCGCTCGAATCCTGGAACTTTATTTAAAATCACCTCGCGAGGTGATTTGATTTCAAGTTTGAAGATGAGCTGGAAGGACGTGAAAAAGTGTCGAAACGCGCTAGACGACAAACTGCATCGACCTAAACGACAAACTACAGTACATTTAAAGTTTCACGGTAATGCATCTTGTACGGTATTAATTTCGTTTTTTTGGTACGGCTGCAGATTTTCTCGTTTTTTTCTAAGTTACAGAGGAAAACGACAGAAAATAACTGTAACTTTAACACATGCGAAAGTACCCTAAGTTTTACAGCAAAACGATAGAAAAACCCTTACTTATGCACATGGGGACATACCCTAATTTGCGCTAACGTGTAACTACAATATATTATGTACCGTAGTTTGTCGTCTTCCATTTTTTCGATACATCGCCACGTCATGCTGACTCATCTTCAAACCTAAACGTCAGCAATCTGAGGGTTGTTTTTTTGCAAAGTAACACCTCATCAGCGAATAGGAAAGGTCCGTCGCACACTTCACAAAATTCCAACATTTTCGCACGAGGGAGAGTGCACGTTATTTTTTTATTTGTTCGTTGCTTTAATGTACAGAAAAAAAATTGCGCACATTTCAAACGATATCAACATTTTCGCACGAGGGAGAGTGCACTATTTTTTTTTTCCCGTCGAGCACATGTACGGTAAAAAATTGCGACGCTTCTCACCTTCCAATCATAGTCTTTGAAAAAGTCAACGTCGCCGTCACCTCTCCCTCTCCCTCTCCCTCTTTATTTCGTCCCCCACTCCCTAACACGACAATTTTGGTATGAAACGAAACAACTTTGAATTTGTTTTTATTTTTTACTATGTGCTTCGTTTTTTTCTGTGACAGGTCGAGACAGTAAAGACAAAAGTACGAAATCGAAAAGCCATGGCAAAAAGTTCCAGATTTACCGTAGTACATCCACAATGTCGCAAATAAGGAAAAGGTACAGTAGACGATGTCACAAAAAACCAAACGTCTACAATGTCACATATAGTCTACAAATGTCACGATTTTAAGTGACGACTTTTGTTTTCGGAACAGCCGGAAAAGTACAGTAAATCTACCAAGAATCTTCACTAAAAAACAAAAATTTTGTCGCTAAAGTTACTGTTGCATGGGCGTATACCCCAATGGTGTGATACCCAGTGTTGCTTCCGAGCCGGCAGCGTTTTTCACGTTTAGACGTTTAAAATGGCGTTTGAACGCGTATTAAGGTTTTTTTATTTTTTGGGCTTCGTTTTTTCGCTCATACCGTACATAATCCGTAAGATAGGTACAGTAAAAAATGACGGAAACTTTCTAAATAAATGAATAGAAAATTATAAGTTAGAGAAGAAAAAAAAAAGAAAAAAAAAGAGGCCAAAAGTGAAAAAAAGAAGCAAAGAACAAAATAACGTGTGTTTTCTCTGATTTTTTTTTTCATTTTAAATCCAATGATCTTCTACTTGGAGGTAAAGCAAGTAACCATAAAAGAAGATAAAAAAGCGTCGACTGAGACGGTTATTGAGTGTTTAAACGATTAAACGCAGTTTTGTCGGTGTTTGGCGTTTAAAACCAACACGTGTGTACCCTCAACTTCCGTTGAAAAAATGATTTCACGGGAGCTGTCCATATCTTACCGAATCTTACCAAATCTTGACGTTGACGTGGAGCCTTCAAACCCAAGGAAAAAAAATAAAAAAAAACAAAGTTCGAGGAGAATCTGGTTGCCAGACGTCACGCATCCGTCCGATTCAAATTGCAACGGCTAGCTTTTTTGAAAGTACAAAAAAGTAAGCGGAATAAGTAAACGGAGTAGAAAAATTTGGACGTCCAAAATCCGTAACTAACAGTTTCGCACGGAATCAGTATCCATTTCGAACTATAAGCCGTACAACACAATAGTAACGTACAGTCCAGAACAGAATCTCGATCGTGTCCGATTCGCCGTTTGAACATCAGGAGCCGCTTCAACCACAAAACGACAAAAAATAGATAGAATGTGACGTGACGACGATTTCCTGAAACGGCCAAAGCGGGAAAAATCTATTTAGTCTTTTACGGTTTAAACCGAATCTTTAATTTCGTCTCTCCCTTCTTTTTTGGAGTATTCCTCCTGTTACCTTTTTTGTCCGATTTGTTTAAATACAAAAATTAATTATTTGAAAAGAAAATAATCCCACTCGCCGAAACATTTCCCAGACCCAATTTTCAACTGCCTCCCATTTTTTTGAGCGAATGAAATAATTTCTTGCGATATCTGGTATCCGTACGGACGGTGAGAGAACTAGACAGGTCTAAGAGGGAGAGGGAGAGGGAGAGGGAGAGGGAAAGGGAGAGGGAGAGGGAGAGGGAGAGGGAGAGACAGATAGAGAAAAGAAAAGTAGAGACAAGGACAAATTAAGGAAGAGAGAGGAAAGTTAGAGCAAAGGCACGCAGAGTTAGAGAGAGGGAGAGAGAGAGAGAGAGACAGAGAGAGAGAGAAAAAGAAAGAAAGGGAGAGAGAGAACGAGAGAGAGAGAGAGGGAGAGAGAGAGAGGGGGAGAGAGAGAAAGAGCGACAGAGAGAGAGAGAAGAAAAAGGAAAAGAAAAAATGGGTCTATTCTCCCGCGCCACCTCCTCCAAAATGGACTCCACCTCCGCTACCCCTCCCTCCTCCTCCGCTCCTACCTCTCCCGTCCACTCCAATCTCACCCCCCTCCTCCGGACCTCCCATCCCCTTACCTCTCGCCCCTCCTCCTCCCGTCTTCCCGGCCCCTCCCTCCAATCCCCCACTCCCTCCTCCTCCTCCCCCCTCCTCCTCCGGCCCTCCTCTTCCTCCTCCATTCCCTCTCC
>JBBHKE010001760.1:0-72432 GCA_037447655.1 Zygnema cylindricum
AAGAAATGGGAGTGTGAGCTAGGCAGCAGAACGCTTAATGACCAAAAAAATAGTCACTAAACTATCTTGACAATTTCACAAGAAAATAATAAAAGAAAAGGTCAAATCTTCCAAAAGAGAAAAAAAAAAGAATGAAAGCATGAATTCTTGTGCTCTTGAAATTGTGAGCACATAATTCATCTAAAATTCACTAAGTACCAAGCCTAAAGCTGAGCGTCTAACTTACTGTACATACATGCGTTCTATGTAGTCGTCTGCGCCTAGTTTGGATTCTGGCCAATAGACGACAAGAATCATATGCCCCGCGTTACAAAATCTACAGCCTAAGGATAAAAACCCTTCCTACGCTACATATGAATGCGTGAGACCTCCAAGGGTCCACGACTTAAAATGGACCAATCGCGTCGTTGTGCGCAGTTTGACTCTCGTTCGTCCGTTCATCTGCGTCTTTGGCGGTTGTTGATTCGAATTCGTGCTACTGGTACATATTTCCACGTTGGCGCTTCAATTCGCCAATCGTATGTACAAAATCTTAAACTTGTTTGCGTAAATTCCGGCGCCTAACGAATAGACGTACGTACCTAAATCTTGATCACGCGTTTCACGAAGCTTGACAATTTCGCGTGCGGAATCCAATCTGTACGACTTGTCACCACCAAATCGTACTAAACACAAATTAGTGAGGCGTTAGTCTAAAAGTGCCGGTTTTATACGAGTAAGTGCAATAAAATGCAATTAAAATGTGGTTAAGATGCGGCTAAAATGCGACGACGTGATACGACATGACACAGGTCTTTAACTCAGATTTGGATCTCACTAGTTAACAAATATAAAAGTGGATCTTTGCAGCACTAACAATTGGCAGAAAATAAGATTGCAATAAGAGAGGAAGCATGAACAATTATTGCAATGATCTAGGAGAATTATTTGGAGAGTTAGAGAGAGCAGGTAACTCATGGTCTGATAGACAAAAAGAAAAAACCTAGATGATGAAGTTACCTGAAGAGTATGAGAATATGATTAACCGGTTGCAGGATATAGGAGATAGTAATTGGAATTGTTATGATTAACCGGTTGCAGGATATAGGAGATAGTAATTGGAACTGGTATGATACAGTGGGAATGATTTTAGTAAAAGAAAGCACCATAGAACCTAGGAGAGGGAGTCCAAGTGTTCAAGCATTTGCTACAGGATGTGATTGGCGGAAGCGTGATGAGGAGAAAAGGAAAGATCCCTATCGAAACTTTGGAGGAAGAGGACAAGGAGGTGGCAAATTTGATCGACAAGGGAGAGGAACTCCTAGAGGAGGACTATGTCATTTTTGCAAGAAACCAAGACACTATATGGCAGATTGTGTCAAACTTGCAGATCTCCGATTGAAAGATGGACAAGGAACCTCAAGGGATGGAGGAAATAAAAATGCCTTCTTAACTCAAATTTATGATAAAAAAGAGGAGGATGCGACCAAACCGGAAGAAGAGCTTGAGGAGCTCTTCTCAATTCGAAAACCACTGAGAAGCATGTCCACATTCCATAAGAGGGATCAACACGAGGATGGGTGGATCATAGTCTCAGAAGCCTCAATGCATATGTGCAAGGATAAGAGGTGGTTTACTAAACTAAGGAAAATCCCAACAGTTGAGATAGATTACAAAGATGGTAGAGTAAAAAACACTAGTCTCGTCGGATCTGTTGACTTAAAGGTTCTAGTTGATGGGAAAGCCTCAATTGTAACACTCTCAGATGTTCTTTACATTCCACAACTTAGCAAAAACCTAGTCTCTATAGTTGTCCTAGATGAAAAGGAGTTTGAGACAGGAACTAAGAAAGGAATTTTCACAGCCAATTTTGATAATGAGGTTTATTTCATAGCTAAGAAGGGTAGTCAAGGAATTTTCAGAATTGTACTCTATAATGAAAAGAGTGTTTTTTACTCGTGTGCAAGTGATATGATGCTTTAGCACAAAAGATTGGGGCATGTGCATCTAGATAGATTAAAGAAAATGAAAAAAATGGGAATGGTCGATGGTATTACATTTGAGGATGATGAGACCTCATATGATTGCAGTGGATGTGCCCAAAAGAAGATTCATAGACTTCCATTCCCAAAGGCAACAACTTTTAGGAGAGAGAAAGTATTGGATCTAATTCACACTGATGTTTGGGGACCTGCTAAGTATACTTCACATGGAGGGAAGAGATGGATGTTAATGTTAAAATTTAAGTATTTTATAGGTCTAGATATTGTAAAATAAAAGCCAAAACAATGACAACTTGCCTCTAACTCTTCACTTAAGTCCCCACACTTGCCGCAGTCACTGAAGACTTGAGGAGGAGTTAGATCCATGGCTGCCTAGGGTGTCCAAAACGACAAGAAGGCAAATCTTGATAGAGTTATCTAAAATATTTGACGGTCGCGTGATTTGATCCGGGTACCTGCCGTCCGTCAAATTAGCGGGTAGCCTTAACTTATAAGTCTAGGATTAATGATAAGATATATTAGGTTTGATAAATATTTATTATGTTACACGTAGACTAGTTCATTTCACGGGATATAGATACGTAATGCATTGATACAGTTTTTGTACGATTTTAATGTACTATATGAAACGGATAGCTCGCATTTGTTTCGAACACGAAACAAATACCGCGCACGTATTTATGACGGCTACGATCAAAACTCGGTTTTGATCAGACGACCAGAAAGGATGCCGAGATCGCGGAAGATGATTTCGGCGGTTTGCGGTCATCGCCACATAGGATGACACGTGGCAAAATGACATTGGATCGCGACATCTCCGAGGATTACGGGAACGAATTTGGAGATAACATATGTTGACATTTTGGCCATGTTGTATGGTGATGGTACAAAAAGTACATCAGCACAAGTACTTTTCTATTCGACACAGTAATTTAATTGGTGCCGTAAGTTAGTAGATAGAGTTTTAGAGAAAGATAGGACTTAGAAAAATTTATTAGGTAGCAGCCTCTTTCCCAAAGAGCTCCTATACAAAAGGGTCATCTTTGACCATTCATATCTATCAATTTACTTGACCATTTTCAGTGATTCTTTTTGCTGCCGACTCAAGGGAGTCCAAGCTAAACACGGATGTAGTCGATCAGAGTTTTTGCCTGCAGAGGTGGCTGCATTTCTAAGGGAAAGTCAAAGTGGGTGAATGTGTTTAAAACTTATATTCTAACTTTGCATTCTGTGGTGGAACTGAGCACACAGACGGTCTTATTTCACAGGGTGAAATTATAATGGGTTTGTGATGTTTAAGGGGTCAGTCATTTGGGTTTATATCAACTTAGAGTCAGCACTATCTAGATAAGCTTCTTTTCGATCTGCGATTTCTGTGGGTAATGGAACACATTGAGTTTAAGGTTATGGGCCCACCTAAAACTCTGAGACCTCCATTGGCCCTCTGAGTATGCAGATCCAAAAGAAACTAATCAAGATAGTGCCGACTCCAAGTTGATATAAACCCAAGTGACTGACCCCTTGACAGTTAGAACCCCAATATAGATTCACCCTTGTGAAATAACACTTTCTGTTTGCTCAGTTCCACCACAGAATGCAAAGTTAGAATATGAGATTTAGACACATTCACCCACTTTGACTTTCCCTTAGAAATGCAGCCACCCTGGCAAAAAAAACTCTGACCGACTACACCTCTGTGTAGCCTGGACTCCTTTGAGTCCGCATCAAATAGAATCACTGAAAATGGTCAAGTAAATTGATAGTTATGGCTGCCCAAAGTTAGCCATTTATACAAGGTGCTCTCTTAGAGAGAGGGTCCTATCTGCCAAATATTTCTAAGTCCTATCTCCCTCTAAAACTCTATCTACTGAAGTAGGGCACCAATTAAAACATTGTGTCGTACAGAAAAGTACAGGTGCCGGTGTACTTTATGTACGGCCATAGTACGACATGGCCAAAATGTTGACACGTGTCATATCCGGATTCGTTTCCGTAATCCCCGGAGTTGTCGCAATCCAATGTAGTTTTGCCACGTGTCACTCAATGTGGCGGTGATCGCAAACCGCCAAAATCGTACTCCGCGATCTCGACATCCTTCGCGGCCGTCCGATCAAATTTGGATTTCAATCGTGGCCGTCATAAATACTTGCGCGGTATTCTTTCTGGCGTCAAACAAACTGCGCGGTATGTATTTCGTATCCGTACCGTACGTCGTACTTTACACAACTGTTTCTATGCAGTATGCATATTGTTCTCGTTAAATGTATTAGTCTTATTCTAACTATTTAAATCAATATCATACCACATATACTCTATCATATAACTTAGACTATTTGGATAAGGTTACCGGCTACTGCGGGTTTGACGCATGGCAGGTACTAGGATCAAATCCTGGCTCTGTCAAACTCCCTTTTAGAGAGAAAACCTTATAAAACAACTGCCTGTCTTTCTCTAGGCAGCACAGGCAGCCATGACTAACTCCTCCTCCAGTCTTCAGTGACTGCGACAAGTATGGAGACTTGAGTGAGGAGTTAGAGGCAGGCTGTCAATATGTATTACTTTGCTTTTTATTTTGGAATCTCTAGACCTAGAAAATACTTGAATTCCAACACTCCCCTTATTTTCTACTCTATTTTCCATTCAACTTCGATAAACAAGTAAACAAACACCCCCTCTCATTTTTCTTTTTTTTTTTCCTTTTTCCTTTTTCTTTCATAAAACTTAAGTATTTAACACAGTGCATTAAATGAACTGAAATAATAATTGCATCACACATTTTATTTAACATCCCACTTTTCATAAATCCGAGCAAAGATTTTATCCACTTAATCACTTTTTTATCCACACACAAACCGATTTCCCTCTTGCGATCCAAACAGCCAGCCCCATCTCCAATCTGCAACATACACCCAGATGCTAACCCTTTTACAGGCATATCTTCACAAGTGACATCACACCAAGTAGTGATGTCAAATCCATCCACCCCCAAATATTCCCAAAAAACACTAGTCCGCACTAAGTTCCTCATAAGATCTACATCTTTTGTACTCATATTTTTATCCATGATAATTACCCCCATTTTCTGAACTTCCCTCACTCTCCCCCATGGAATTCTTTCCACTATCACTTTCTAAATTTAATTCCTTATAAATATTTCTTCTCCCCTAAACCTTTAATCAAATATTTCTCTTCTCCCCTATCTTTAAAAACCCCTTCTAGTTTCACTTCTCACCTTTCCTCGGAACCCGTTGAGGTCTCCCTTTCAGACCAGTTTTCTAATTCCAAAATACCTATAAAATTATCCTCATTAATTTTATTTTTCCCGTTTTTACTTATGGATCCTAGATCTGACTTTCTCATTTCTAAGTCATACACTTTACACTCCTCGTTATCCTCAAGTACCTCCTCTCTCTTTACTTCCCTTATACCTCCAAAAGCACACTGTTGCCTTCGTGGAATTTTTGTGTGCTTTTCTCTCTTCCCCATACTACTAATCCGGAGAAGCTCTAAAATATCTTCATCCTCTTTCTCCTCTTCCCCTTCTTCCTCCTCATCCACATTCCAACTTCTAAGTTTTTCCAAACAAGGGCATTCCTCCAAATAATGACCCGGTTCCCTACAAAAGAAGCAAACCCCCTTTTTCAAAGCTCCCGTTTCTTTTCCCCTCCCTCTATTTCCACCAAAGTTCCGATAAGGTTTACCTTTGTCTTTCTTCCTCTCATCACGCTCTCGCTCGTCACCACCGTTCCTCTCATCACTCTTCCGCTCATCACCACCGTTCCTCTCATCACGCTTCCGCTCGTCACCGTCGTTCCTCTCATCACGCTTCCGCCAATCACCACCAGTTGAAAATGTATTGACCCTTTCCCTTCCCCTACGAAGCTCCAAAGTGCTTTCCCTCACAAGAATTATCCCCATGGTAAAGATCTAAGTCCATGAGGAGCCATCCATTGCCTACATACGACAAATTATGTTTTCGTATTCATTTGGGAGTTTGATAAGTAGTGTATTAATCTTACTCTCCTCAGATTCTACATATCGCGCACTAGTAAGCTCAACATATAACGCAACAATATCATTGCAAAACTCTAACATGCTAGCGCCTTTATAAACATAGGCATCTATTTCCTGTTTTACTAATTACTGCCACTGAATAGTCTCACTCTTATAAATCTGAGTTAGTTCCTCCCATATGTGTGAAGACTTGGTTAGACTTAAAAGAGTGATAGCTATCGACTTAGACACATATCTAAGTATGAGATGTTTTGCTATAGTGTTTTTGTATTCCCATATTTTTCTGTCATTTTCTTCAGTTTTAATCCCTACATGTTGTACCATAGCTGAGAGCCTAGCTCCCCTCACCATAGGTGTCCCTTTTTCCTTCTAACCTATTTCCCCATCCACGGAAAGATTTTTCCCTTCACCTTCCGTTGCATCTGAACTCCGGTTGATATTATGCGCAACCTCAGATGAATCTCCATAGTAAGCTCCTCCAAAGCCAATTGGCGGACATCTCACTTGTCCCGAAAGAATTCCCCATAAGTGCTTCTCGAAAAGCAATCCCGCCATTGTAAACTCCCAATAAGTGAAGTCTGTTCCATCGATCATAGGCACCCTAGATGGTGGGCCCATAACCTGAAACTTTGAGACCTCCATTGGCCCTCAGAGTATGCAGATCCAAAAGAAGCTAATCTAGATAGTGCCGACTCCAAGTTGATATAAACCCAAGTGACTGACCCCTTGACAGTCAGAACCCCAATATAGATTCACCCCTGTGAAATAACACTTTCTGTGTGCTCAGTTCCACCACAGAATACAAAGTTAGAATATGAGATTTGGACACATTCACCCACTTTGATTTTCCCTTAGAAATGCAGCCACCCTGGCAGACAAAAACTCTGACCGACTACACCCCTTTGTAGCTTGGACTCCCCTGAGTCCGCAGCAAAAAGAATCACTGAAAATGGTCAAGTAAATTGATAGTTATGGCTGCCCAAAGTTAGCCATTTATACAAGGTGCTCTCTTAGAGAGAGGGTCCTATCTGCCAAATTTTTCTATGTCCTATCTCCCTCTAAAACTCTATCTACTGAAATAGGGCACCAATTAAAACATTGTGTCGTACAGAAAAGTACAGGTGCCGGTGTACTTTATGTACGGCCATAGTACGACATGGCCAAAATGTTGACACGTGTCATATCCGGATTCGTTTCTGTAATCCCCGGAGTTGTCGCAATCCAATGTAGTTTTGACACGTGTCACTCAATGTGGCGGTGATCGCAAACCGCCAAAATCGTACTCCGCGATCTCAGCATCCTTCGCGGCCGTCCGATCAAATTTGGATTTCAATCGTGGCCGTCATAAATAGCGCGGTATTCTTTCCGGCGTCAAACAAACTGCGCGATATTTATTTCGTATACGTACCGTACGTCGTACTTTACACAACTGTTTCTATGCAGTATGCATATTGTTCTCGTTAAATGAATTAGTCTTATTCTAACTTTTTAAATAAATATTATACCACATATACTCTATCATATAACTTAGACTATTTGGATAAGGTTACCGGCTACTGCGGGTTTGACGCATGGCAGGTACCATGATCAAATCCTGGCTCTGTCAAACTCCCTTTTAGAGAGAAAACCTTATAAAACAACTGTCTGTCTTTCTCTAGATAACACAGGCAGCCATGGCTAACTCCTCCTCCAGTCTTCAGTGACTACGACAAGTATGGAGACTTGAGTGAGGAGTTAGAGGCAGGCTGTCAATATCTATTATTTTGCTTTTTATTTTGCAATCTCTAGACCTAGAAAATACTTGAATTCCAACACCACCATCTAGGGTGCCTATGTTTGATGGAACAAGCTTCACTTCTTGGGGATTTATGATGGAGGGATTGCTTTTCGAGAAGCACTTATGGGGATTTTTTTCGGGACAAGTGAGATTGTCGCCACCTGGCTTTGGAGGAGCTTACTATGAAGTTTCATCTGAGGCTGCCCAGAATATCAACCGAAGTTCAGATGCAACGGAAGGTGAAGGGAAAACCTAGGCGTGGATGGGGAAATAGGGGAGAAAGAAAAAAAGACACCTATGGTGAGGGGAGCTAGGTTCTAGCTATGGTACCACTTGTAGGGATTAAAACTGAAGAAAATGACAGAAAAATATGGGAAAACAAAAACACTATAGCAAAGCATCTCATACCGAGAAACGTGTATAAATCCATCGCTATCACTCTTATAAACTTAATAAAGTCTTCAGAGATATGGGAAGCACTAAGTCACATTTATAAGAGTGAGATTATTCAGAGGCAGCAATTAGTAAAAGAAGAAATAGATGCTTATGTTTATAAAGGCGGTAGCATGATAGAGTTTTGCAATGATATTGCTGCGTTATATGTTGAGCTTGCTAGTGCGGGATATGTAGAATCCGAGGAGAGGAAGATTAATACACTATTTATGAAACTCCCAGATGAGTACGAAAACATCATTTGTTTTATGCTGGCAATGGATGTCTCCTCATGGACTAAGAGCTTTACCATGGGGATAATTCTTGTGAGGGAAAGCACTTTGGAGTTTCGTAGGGGAAGTGACAAGGTGACTCTATTTACAGTTGGTGGTGACTGGCGAAAGCGTGATGTGAGGAACGACGATGACAAACGGAAGCGTGATGAGAGGAAGAAAGACAATGATAAACCTTATCATAACTTTGGTGGAAAGGGAGGGAGAGGAAAAGACACGAGAGCTTTGAAAAAAGGGGTTTGCTGCTTTTGTAGGGAACCGGTTCATTATATAGAGGAATGCCCTTGTTTCAAAGAACTTAGAAGTTGGAATGTGGACGAGGAGGAAGAAGGGGAAGAGGAGAAAGAGGATGAAGATATGTTGGAGCTTCTCCGCATCGGTAGTATAGGGAAGAGAGAAAAACACATAGAAATTCCACGTAAGCAATACTGTGCTTTTGGAGGTATAAGGGAAGTAAAGAGAGAGGAAATACATGAGGGAGTTCAAAAAATTGAGGATAGTTTCATAGATATTTTGGAAACAGAAAACTGGTCGGAAAAGGAGACTTCAACGGATTCTGAGGAAAGGGGAGACGTGAAACTAGAATGGGTTCTAAAGGAAAGGGGAGAAGAGGAATGTTTAATGAAAGGTATAGGGGTGGAGAAATATTTATTGGGAATAAATTTAGAAAGTGATAGTGGAAAGAATTCCATGGGAGAGAGTAAGGAAAGTTCAAAAAATGGGGTGAGAATCATGGATAAAAATATGGGTTCGGAAGATGTAGATTTTGAGGAACTTAGTGGGGACTCTTCATTTAAGGATAAATTTTGGGGGTAATGTTTTTGACATCACTAATGGGAGTGACACCCTCTATAAAAGTGTGTCTGTAAAAGGGTTAGCATCTGAGTATGTGTTGCAAATTGGGGATGGGGCTGATTGTTGGAAATAGAAAAGGGAAAGTGGATTTTGGTTGGATGAAAAGGGGAGGAGGTGGATAAAATCTTTGCTCCAATTTTTGAAAAGTGGCATGCAAAATAAAATGTATGATCGACAAGATGAAATTGTTTTTGGTCATCTAATACACTTTCTTAAATATAAAGGCATTCGCTTCAAGCTTGATGAATGAAAAAGAAAAAATGAAAGGAAAATATATATAAATGTATTTGTTGTTTTTGAAGGGAGTTGAAAGTAAAGTAGACTAGAAAATAAAGGGAGTGTTGAAATTTAAGTATTTTATAGGTCTAGAGATTGTAAAATAAAAGCCAAAACAATGACAGCTTGCCTCTAACTCTTCACTCAAGTCCCCACACTTGTCGCAGTCACTGAAGACTTGAGGAGGAGTTAGATCCATGGCTGCCTAGGCTGTCCAAAGAGGACAGGAAGGCAAATCTCGATAGAGTTATCTAAAATATTTGACGGTCGCGTGATTTGATCCGGGTACCTCCCGTCCGTCAAATTAGCGGGTAGCCTTAACTTATAAGTCTAGGATTAATGATAAGATATATTAGGTTTGATAAATATTTATTATGTCACACGTAGACTAGTTCATTTCACGGGATATAGATACGTAATGCATAGATACGGTTTTTGTACGATTTTAATGTACTATATGAAATGGATACCTCGCATTTGTTTCGAACACGAAACAAATACCGCGCACGTATTTATGACGGCTACGATCAAAAACTGGTTTCGATCAGACGGCCAGAAAAATGCCGAGATCGCGGAAGAAGATTTCGGCGTTTCGCGGTTATTGCCACATAGGATGACACGTGGCAAAATGACATTGGATCACGGTATCTCCGGGGATTACGTGAACGAATGTGGAGATGATATGTGTCGACATTTTGGCCATGTAGTACGGTGACCGTACAGAAAGTACAACGGCAACTATACTTTTCTGTACGACACAGTAATTTAATTGGTGCTGTACGTCAGTAGATAGAGTTTAAGAGAGAAATTGGACTTAGAAAAATTTAGTAGGTAGCAGCCTCTTTGCGAGAGAGCTCCTGTACAAAATGGTCATCTTTGACCATTCATATTTATCAATTTACTTGACCATTTTCAGTGATTCTTTTTGCTGTGGACTCAAAGAGAGTCCAGGCTACACAGGGGTGTAGTCGATTATAGTTTTTGCCTGCCAGGGTGGCTGCATTTCTAAGGGAAAGTCAAAGTGGGTGAATGTGTCCAAAACTCATATTCTAACTTTCCATTCTGTGGAGGAACTGAGCCCACAAAAAGCCTTATTTCACAGGGGTGAAACTATAATGGGTTTGTGATTGTCAAGGGGTTAGTCATTTGGGCTTATATCAACTCGGATTCGGCACAATCTAGATAAGTTTCTTTTGGATCTGCGATTTCTCTAGCCAATGGAGCACACAGAGTTTTTGTTAACTATCACATATGATTCGTCTAGATACACTTGTTGAAATTAAATAGATTTTTAGAGTATTTTCTAGGTATAAATATGTTAGTATAAATTGAAAAGAAAAGGGCGGATAACCTGCCTCCACCTCCAGCCTCTAGCCCCCATACTTGTTGTAGTCACTGAAAGATAGAGAGAGTGGTTTAGCCATGGCTGCCTTAGTTCAGCAAAAAGGACTAAAGAGTGACTAATGTCACTTTGAACAAAGGGTTGAGTCCGGCTCGACTCAACCTCCGACCGGTAGAGTACGGCGTAGCCTGTAGCTCTAACCAGTCTGTCGTAGAAGTCCATTAAGTTACATAGGATTTGAATTATATTTAATGTTATATGTAGTTTTGTAACCAATTCACCAAAATGTAAACAAAGGAACAAAGAAACAATTAAAGTTTCAATGGGAACGTCATTTCGCACGAAACAAATGAATCAGACATTTGTTTCGACGACCAACATTCAATGTCGGATTTAATCCGACGGCATATATCTCTGCTGGGATCCCAAAATGGTCTCTTTGGCGTTAGTGGACATGGCGTGACCTGGCGCCACGTGGAGGGATAACATTTGGTCCTAGGAATTCCGAGGAATGTATAGACGAGTGGAAAGTTGACAAGCGTCCACTCGGTGGCCTTGTCGTACACATGTCGTATAAAAAGGACATCGGCCGTAGTACCTTTCTGTACGGTACAGTTATTTCATTGGTTCGTACTGCATTAGAAAGAGATTATGCGAGGGATTAAAACTTAGCATCTTTTTAGACAATCACCTCTCTATTTGAGAGTTTTTGCCACCGCTTAACTTATCGGCTGGTTGGCCATTTTCAGTGATTTTTTTTGCCACAAACTTAGGGGAGTCCACGCTACACAGAGGTGTTGTCAAACCGTCAATTTGTCTACTTGGGAAGTAGTGGTTATGGCTGAAAGTGGGTTAGTTAAAAACTATCTAGAGGCTTCCTGAATTGTGTAGTCCAATGGAGGACACACAATTCCATCAAGGAGAAGACTTGGCTCACTGAAAATTTGTGGCAATAATGGGTTGTCCGGAGGATCTTTTCTTCGAAAAGAGTTGCAAATGTCTTCCATAAGGTCGATACTGGAAAATGCAGGTAGAGCGGAAGCTACATGTGCCATAGTGGGCAAGGGTTTGCGGGTAGAGATAAGAGGAAGGCAGATTTTGTGTTCCGGAAAGTTAGAGGGACGGTAGGAGAAGGTATGATCATGTATATCTACTCTTCCACCGATTCGAAATAAAACAACCTGTCCCACTAAGCATTCGTAATCATTGTATTTGGTGACCAATGCTCGGACACAAATTCCCACGGACTTGCTCTCAGTTCCATTTTGGAATCGAAAGACGAGCGGGTCCTTGGTGATTCCAAGCACCGACTTTGTGGTATCGGCTGAATTAAGAAGCCGAGTAGCCATGGCTTGGAGCTTGTATGCGGCCAGACCAAGCTTAAGCGCAAATCCGGATCCGATGATCACGGGTTTAGCTCCGGTGTCCATGAGAGGGAGAGAAGGAGCAGCACCATTAACGGAA
The DNA here is from genome assembly GCA_037447655.1 of Zygnema cylindricum. Classification (NCBI taxonomy): domain Eukaryota; kingdom Viridiplantae; phylum Streptophyta; class Zygnematophyceae; order Zygnematales; family Zygnemataceae; genus Zygnema; species Zygnema cylindricum. Next base: position 12,436 of record JBBHKE010001760.1, read on the forward strand.
AAGGACTTTTGAGAGATGTCCAAGAAACTAATATGAGGGTCAAGGTTACGACGCTCATCCGCGGTAATAGGCTGAATAACCAAAAGACTACGGTTCAGCTGCAACGCCCTAAAAGCGGCGGCTGCAACGACTTCGTTAACTAGAGGAGAGGCTTTGGGAACCTCGTTAACAAGAGGGGAGGCTTGATTATCATCTATCATGACTGAAAGGATGCTTAGCCGTTCTTTAAATCGAGGCGCATCATGGATGGTGGCATCGAGGATGGTGAGCGCTTCAACCGCAATGGAGGAAGTTGTGTCTGGTAGAGGAGAAAAAGATTTTTTTTCAAACGAGAGTGGAATACGGGAATTCTATAATTTACCGTCACGATTGTGATCAGGCAAGCCCATATCAAAAGTAGCTGCCCATTGTTGGACAGTATAATCTCGCAGGATTCGGCCAACTAACGATGGCATGTGGATGACTGTCTTCACCATCCCCTTGAATTGGGGTTTCATCACGGCCATGAAGGCAGCAAATTGCTCCTTCATCATGGCGGCCATCATGACTTGCAACACGGCCTTTTCCCTCTCTCGTCGATAGATCTTAGGCGGAGTCGCCTCTTTCTCGGTCTCCATATGAGGAGTGACCGGCTTTGCTGAACGAGCATGAATTCCCTCATTCTGAATCTGATTCTGATGCGAGAAATTGGGGTTTTTAACGTGGCAACGGTGGACATAATGTCCCCACAATTGGCAAAAAGTGCATGTGGCCGACTGATCTAGACACACGCGGGCATCGTGCGCCGTGTTTCCACAACGGAAACGCAATCCGTCTCCGAAATTAAATGGTCGGTTTCCCATGGCCGGCGTCTTTTGAGGCCTATTAGGAGGCCACGGGTTCCTCGGAGGTGGTGGGGATTGGTCAAATTGCTCCTCTTGAGATTTGGGTTTTTCATGAGCATCCCACCACGCCAATTGCATCTCATACTTAAGTGCGTATTCCGCCGCTTGCTCAAAGGTAAATTTCAGTTCATATAATTGACTAAGACGAGTCTAAATGATTATTTTCGATTGAGGAGGAAACTGTCCCACAAATATTTGGACAGCCTCCGCATCAGACATAAGGTGCGACAAAGTTTCTCAAAGGGTTTCCATTCGAGCTCGCAAGGCTGGGGCAGTCTCACCTGACTTATGTTTGAAGTTCATAAACTCTTTCATTTGATCCGGATTTTGCATCGGATATTCCTCTTGAATGAGATCGAACATGACCAATAGCAAGTCATGTAAAAGAATTGTTCCCCGCGATCTACATGGGAACGCCGCTGGGGCAACCACGGCATACAGATGGGGAATCTCGGGACAGCTCGAAATAGCTCATCCCCATTAATATCTAATACTGCTGGGACAGCCGCCTTGTAGATTTCTACCCGGCCAATGACCTCAGGTACTCTACCAAACGGGAAGCATACTGTCATAGCCAGAATGGTATCATATTGCAATTTGTGTCCTCCATTGGACTACAGAATTCAAGAAGCCTCTAGATAGTTGTTAACTAACCCACTTTCAATGGCAGCTATAGCTGCCCAAGAAAACAAGTTGACAATCTGACTGTACCTATGTGCAGCTTGGACTCCGCTGAGTCTGTCGGAAAAATAATCTCTGAAAACGCACAACCAGGCGATTAGTTATGAGGTGGCACAGATGCCAAGTTTATACAAACTCTCAAAGGGAGAGAGATCACTACCTACCAAATTCTCTAAGTCCTAAACCCCTCTCACAGCCCCTATCTATTGACGTACGAACCAATTAAATAAGTGAAGGGTACAGAAAGGTACTACGACCGATGTACTTTCTGTACGGCCTGTGTACGGCAAGGCCATTGAGTAGACGCGTGTCCACTTTTAACTCGTCCATATGTTCATCGGAATTCCTGCGACCAAATGTTATCCCTCCACGTGGCGCAACGTCATGCCACGTCGTAAACGCCAAAGTGACCATTCCGCGATCTTGGCAGTGAATGTCGACTGTCGAAACAAATGTCCGATTCATTTGTTTGGTGCGAGATAATGTTCGCACTATATAACACTTGGTTCTATGTATTTTCGTTCGTCATTCCGTTAATCGAATTCATGGTCTTAACATTGTTTAAATAATTATCAAACCTAATGAATCCTAACAGACTTCTACGACAGACTAGATAAAGCTAACGACTACGCCGCGCTTTGCCAGTCAGAGGTTTGAGTCTTGCCGGACTCAACGTTTTGTTGAGAGTGACATAAGTCATTTTTTAGTCATGCCTGCAGAGCTAAGACAACCATGGCTCAACCACCCTCTCTATCCCTCAGTGAATACAACAACTATGGTGGGTAGAGAGAGGAGGTGGAGGCAGGCTATCTGCCTTTTTCTTTTTATATTTATACGGAACTACTTAGACCTAGAAAATACCATAAAAATCTAATAATTTCAACACATACTTGCAAGTGTAGAGGGTGAGGGTCGAACCACGGAGGTATCAACCAAGAAGAGAGAAGGCTACCCGAAGGTCGAACCTGTCTCGGTAACGGAATGCTATTTCTCTCATTTTTGTGTCATATAACATGTGGAAATGAGATAAAGACATAGTGTCCTTTAGACCGGAAAAGCAAAATTTCATCTTCCCCATGGATCCCTCCGAGGAGGAAGCCATGTCGTCAAGAAGTAAAGGAATCGGTCGGGACGAATTTGGACAGGCCGGGAATTGGAAAGTGAGAGGATGGGAAACGATCTCCCCCGAAAATTCTTCTTCACTTCTATCTAGCAATGACCTAGAGGAAACCGAGGACAATGACAAGGTTGTGGTCAATACTGACCAAACTAATGGAGATTTAGAGGGCGCAACTAAAACTGGTGCGTCCGTAGACTCGGAGAAACTAGAAAGCTCTAACTACGGTGGACGGAAAACTATGCCGCTGCGAGTAGATCCGGATTGATAACGTAAGCTATCCCAATCCTTGGGCATAAACGAAGAGAAAACCTTTGATTATGACTATAAATTTTGGGGCGGCTTAACCAAGGTGCGTCAAATGACAAACCAATCCACAGAAGACAAATCAACACACAAAGTCTCTAGCAAGACCCGGTGGTCATATCTAGCAAAAAACCGTATTACCATAACCTTATACCCTACAAACAAGTGGGCAAGGCCGAAGAGCCAGTTCTATAAAGGCAAAAAAATTGATATCCAAGCACCCACAGGTGTAGATCTAGAGCAACACAACAAGAGAAACATTTATCCAGGGCCACCAACGACCAGAACTAAGCAATAAAACCCACTCTAGGCAACAACAAGAAGTGCAAGGCCACTCACGACTAGGTTACAAGCAACGAAAGCCCGAAAATGCGGATGCTCAATACAATTGGGTTTAATGGGACCCAATCCACGCACGAAACCCTCTAAACAGTCAACCAGCTATCCTAACACGGGCTTGCACCCGCATGGCATTGTAATTCTTACACAGAACCTTTAATAATCTTGTGATTGTCAAAGGTGAACCGCAGCTGTTCGCTACAGCTAGGGCTTTGCAGAGCCTCAAAGGGTGAATCCGCTCCGCAATCCACTCCCAAAATTTCCTTTAAAACGGGTTTCCTCCCAGTGTCCTCCAGGCCGCGCGGGCCCTCACCTCGTGAATGTCCACACCCTAAAGAAGAGGAAAAAAATATGGAACAAAGAAAAGAAAGGCAAATAAACTTGGAAGGGAGGTAGGATTAGGGAAAAAGGTTTCACAAACCCTAATTCTACGTTGCAAAAACAAAGAATCTGCGACCAAAAGACAGTAATATGCTGAACTAGGGTTAAGAATCCCAAAAAATAACCCTAAATCCGTACAAACCCTAAATCTGCAGCCCAAACCCTAAATCTGCGGCCAAACCCTAATTCCGCAGATTAACCCTAAAATTTGACTCAAAGTCAGACATAAATCTGCAGCTCAGAAATAGAGTGGCAACAAAATAGGAGACAAAGATTGTAAGCAAGAAAGAAGAAACAAAAACAAAAACAAAATGTGTGTGTTTTTTTTTATGAAGTAAAATTTATAAATTTAATTATTTTTATAATATTTTTTTTCAAGGCAAAACTGAAAGCGAAAGCAAAAATGGAGAGAAAATAGGAGGGAAACTCGTAGAATGATAAAGCCGGATCAAAAAGGAAAAAACCAAATCAAAAATAGGTGGAAGAAAATTTAGAAATGAAAAGATAGATTTTACATTGAAAAAAATGTTTTTTTACATTTTTTTTTCCTTTAGATATTTGTTCTCCTACCAAACTGAGAAGTAAAACTGAAAATGAAAAGTTAATTGGAAAGAAAATAGAAAGACCTTCCCAAGAAACAAAACTGAAAATGAAAGGTGATTTATTTTTTTATAAAATAAATTTTATATTTTTTAATAATATATTTTTATAAAAATAGACTTTTTAGAAAAGTTTTTTCGGACAAGAATACTAAGCCACGAGGTAGCCACTAGGCTCTCGAGTCTTCAACGTATTCTTTACAAGAATTATCTCAAAAGAAAGAAACGAAGCAAAATAAACACTTCCAACCAAACCAAGAAAATCGGATTCGGTCAAAAAGGCACTTTTCCAAACAACCGAAATGCCACACAAACAAATACACTCAAACAAACCCTTCAGCTGTCTAGAGAACGGTGCATCCCAATACAAGATGCCACACCTCACGCCTCCACTCCACTAATTGCCGAAAAGACAAATTTGGAGGGAAACCTTCCAGACTTGGCTAAAGCCTTGTGGATTAAAAACGAGGCACAACACAAGGAGAGAATAATCCGTACACTAACTAGCATCTATCACTAGCTAACAAGAGGATAAAGAACTAATAGGCAATCGGTAGCAAGGAGGAAGCAAGTAAACTGCTCCGCTGCCAAGAGAAAATTCTTGTCCGAAAACTAAAATTCTCAAAGTCTGAGAACTAGCCTAAGTAGGAGCTACGCTAGGCCTAAGCAAAACTAGCTTACGTCTAGCCTACTTTACATGCATAAAACTAACTAAGATGTTGGCCAATAGGCGGCCAACATCGTCTACCGTACGCCTAACAAAATCCACCGTCCGCGGGTAAAAACCATCCCTAACTACATGAACGCATAAACCTGTTGTCCATAGCCTTTTTCAGCCATGGATTACTCACGGAAACACCCACAGACTACCTCAAAAACAGCTGTGTTTCAGACGACACAGATTACTCCACAATGAACAAAATGATCTCAAACTGCACCAATATGCAGTATACCATATACACTGTAAACTCCCAAAGTTACAGCCAAATCCACCAAGGCATCTAGAAGATATAAGCTTCAGAGTTTCCCAAATGTAGTTGACAACTTCACAAACTAACCACTTAGACTGTTCACAGAATCTTACAGAGATACTGGAACACAATGAAACTTCACACACATATATATTATATATCATAGAATAACTCCACAAAGTTTCATATGAAAGCACTAATCAGAGTGATCACACCAACAGGTCAAAGATGCAGAAAACAGTTTGCCATTGCTTTGATTAACTTGACTGCGATACATAAAATAATCTAAGTCCTGCAAGTTATACTAAGAGTACGGAGGCATACCAGCCGTACTGTATCTACTCTAATAAACTTTTTAGTCAAAAGGACAAACCTATGTTGTACATAATATATACACCGTACTCTTCGTATGTCAGAAACCAAGCTACCACTACCGTACAATCATCATTACTCGAGATCTATCCTAGTCATATTATCCGCAGCTGCGCTAGCTGCGCTGGTTGCGCTGGTTGCGCTGGCTGCGCTTGTCCGTACGGATCATGCAAATAGCCGCAGCTACGTTGACTTAACTGCGTCGCAGCTCCGCAGTACTGGCGGCGCCTATTCCAACATTCCATTTATTTTACATCGGATCGCTTCGCGATCCGCCGTCCATTTGTCACAGCTTGTTCACACCACTCAATGAGTATTTTACATCACTTTAATTATATCAATCCGTTCGCTCCCCCAATCTGTGAATCTATTCAAACCTCCATATTAAATTCAATTAGCAGTTACGGGCAAACTGTCTCGTACGCACGAAACTGACTTTTCAAAACAACACTCTCCCGAAAATTTAGTTTCGTGCACCCAAAAAATATGCAGCGTGTACTGCTATGCTGCTACGCTGCGCTAGTGTGACATCGCAGCGCAGTATGAATACAAAGTGCAGCGTGTACTGCTATGCTGCTACGCTGCGCTAGTTTGACATCGCAGTCCTAGCTGCTGCTCTTTTTCGCCTTTAACTTCCTCCTCATAGCCTCATCTACTGAGACTAAAGCTTTTAAACTCTACACTCCCCTAAAGCTTTAGACTCATTAGTCCATACTGTATGCAAATATTTCCACTCTAATGGATAAACGAAAGAATAAAAAAAAAATTTTAAAAATTCAAATTTTTGTATCAACCTCCACTGTTCATCATACAAAGATTTTAGCAAAAACAACACATTACCACTGCTTTGCCGACGTCGCCATTGCTCTTGCTGCCTTCTGCCAATTCCCATTCGCCTTTTTGAAAACTGCCACCTTGCAAATAGTGTCCTGTAATTGCTCCCCTTACGCCATAAATGCAAAACTGTCCCTTCACTATGGTAATAACACCTCTCCAGTAAATCCGTATTTCCACTTGTCTTCGTCACTTAGCCATGTTATTAAATTTGCCGAAAATCAACCACTTACACACTTTTATCGAACAGTTGTTGCACATTCTCTCTGGTTAAATACTTGTACGCCATCCACTTCCTTAGATGTATGTTACTGACGCTACTACACCAAATTCTCATGAAATTTCCTGTAAAATCATTCAAGTCTTCCCATTTTCCCGTTACAATTCCCCTCACTGTTTCCGGTTGTGTTCTTCGGTGTGATCGATTTCGTAACATGCTTGTTCTCCAACTATTTTTCCGCAATCTATCTCTCTTTCTTGGTTTTTTATGACTATCTGATTTGTTCAAAAAATTTCCATGGTTTCCCTTCCCTCTTCCTCTATATAGTGTAGTTTTTCTTACTGATTTTTGGTTTCTTTTCATAGATATGGAACTTCTCTGAAGTGTATATATATTCAATATTTTCCGTCTGGCCTTCTTTTCAGTTAGCTGCACTTTCCTCTACCTACGATTCTTTTTTAAGTTATGACTTTTTTGGCTCTCATGAACTATCTTCCTTAGCCTTATTTTCTGAACACTCTTCCTCGGTTTTTCCTGGATTTCAATAATTTTTAAACCCACAGTGTTTTCCACTTCCGATGTTAATTCCCTTTTTTGTGTCAATTCACACTTTCCTATCTGATCATTTACTTCTTCTCTTTCTCTAAGTTCTGTTTGTATTTTAGTGTTATCTTTTTCTAAGAAATATTCTTCAATCAATTTTAAGTTTACTTTTTTAACTCCCCTTACTTCATGAATCTCTTCTCCCTCTATGCTATTCTCATACACCAGTTTATCACAATAAGAAGTCACACAACCCGAGTCTTTTTCACACTCGTCTGTTTCCTTACTGTTTTCGGTGATAATAATTTTTCCAGTTTCTTCCGCTTCCATGTGCCTTTCACTTCTATCGACTTCTCGTATTCTAGTTGCCCCTTCCTTTAGTAAGTTTATGTAACCCACCAATCTGTCATAAGACATATTGAAAGTAATCGGATCCTTTTCTGTCACCTCTTTCTCCTCATTCCGAACAACACAAAAGATCGGTAAATAAATAAATTCGTCAACACATGGTGCATGCCTTTTGTCATCTGTCGAGTCTTGTCCTTCACTCACAAAAGCACTTGATTCCTTTTTTGTTGGGGTACGAACTAGGTTGTTGTCCCATCCATCTCTGAAATTTCCTGTAACACATGCACTTTTATACGATGGACATACCCTGAAAGTATGTCCTAAATCAATACAGTAAAAACAATTCTTTGGTCGATCTCCGAACTCACTATTACTTTTAAATTTCTGAAACTGAGACTTAGATTCCTTTATATTCCTTTCACTTGATAAGACCCTTCTATTATCCTCTTCATCTAAAATAACTCATCTAGCTACAATTACGCTCCAATCATTTTTATCAATTAAAATCAATCGATCTAGTGCACTCTTATATTCTTTAGGTAGACTTCTCATTAACAAGATAGCTTGTTGAGCATCTGTAAAGTTGCCTCCTGCCAAATCATTTTCTGCAAATAATACTTGTAAGTAAATACAGTGTTTCTCCATACTACCTCCTACATACTTGTGTTCAACTATATTGGTAACACTACTAAGCCAATGATATAAAGAAGTCTTTGCATACATACTTTCTAAGCACTTCCATAATTCAGCTGCCTTTTTAACACTTATGTATGACATTACTAAATCCGGAGTCAATGAGTTCTTAATAACCATTAGACACTCATGATTTTTTCTTTTCCATCCATTTGACGTTTCGACCAAGGTACCGTCCACCACGTCCATTAGTTCCATCATCTCGAAGTAGCTCTCAAGCGCACACTTCCAGTAGTGATATTTTGATCCATCAAATATAGGTAGCCATGGGTGTGGGCACATAACCTGTTGTCCATAGCCTTTTTCAGCCATGGATTACTCACGGAAACACCCACAAACTACCTCAAAAACAGTTGTGTTTCAGACAACACAGATTACTCCACAATAAACAAAATGATCTCAAACTGCACCAATATGCAGTATACCATATACACTCTAAACTCCCAAAGTTACAGCCAAATCCACCAAGGCATCTAGAAGATATAAGCTTCAGAGTTTCCCAAATGTAGTTGACAGCTTCACAAACTAACCACTTAGACTGTTCACAGAATCTTACAGAGATACTGGAACACAATGAAACTTCACACACATATATATTCTATATCATAGAATAACTCCACAAAGTTTCATATGAAAGCACTAATCAGAGTGATCACACCAACAGGTCAAATATGCAGAAAACAGTCTGCCATTGCTTTGATTAACTTGACTGCGATACATAAAATAATCTAAGTCCTGCAAGTTATACTCAGAGTACGGAGGCATACCAGCCGTACTATATCTACTCTAATAAACTATTTAGTCAAAAGGACAAACCTCTGTTGTACATAATTTTTACACCGTACTCTTCGTATGTCAGAAACCAAGCTACCACTAAGCAACTACTACGCTACCACTACCGTACAATCATCATTACTCGAGATCTATCCTAGTCATATTATCCGCAGCTGCGCTAGCTGCGCTGGCTGCGCTGGTTGCGCTGGCTGCGCTGGTTGCGCTGGCTGCGCTTGTCCGTACGGATCATACAAATAGCCGCAGCTACGTTGACTTAACTGCGTCGCAGCTCCGCAGTACTGGCGGCGCCTATTCCAACATTCTGTTTATTTTACATCGGATCGCTTCGCGATCCGCCGTCCATTTGTCACAGCTTGTTCACACCACTCAATGAGTATTTTACGTCACTTTAATTATATCAATCCGTTCGCTCCCCCAATTCGTGAATCTATTCAAACCTCCATATTAAATCCAATTAGCAGTTACGGGCAAACTGTCTCGTACGCACGAAACTGACTTTTCAAAACAACAAAACCTACATTGGTTCGCGACTTAAATATATAAAATGTGTCGAAGCGTTGCTCGAAAATGGCAATTCGCCTCCAAACGATACTCCGTGTCCATACTTCGAAATCTCGTGCATACGCACAAAACGAAGCATACCGCACGAAATACTCAAAATCCAAATACCTACGCACGAAATGAAAAGTATCGCACGAAATTAGTTCGGTTCAACAAACATCGCACGTGCGAACAAAATAGCTAGACGTGCGTACATGCATGAAATCGCGCGCGCGTGCTTTAAACCGTGCGTGCATGGGAAATACCGCGCGTGTGTGCAAAATACCGCGTGTGCGTGCGAAATACCAACACGATGCGGCATGACATTGATATATGTCGTGAGGTAACGCCAAATGCGGATAGACCTCACAAAATAGAATCTTCTTGTACCAATCACATTCGCATTTCCTTTGTCTCGTCGCAGCCGCTCTTTCTTTTTTTGGTTCCCTGTGGAATCTGACGATTGCGCCGTCATCTTGAAAATCTCTCCATTTTTTCAACAGGGATCTGACATAATTTCGCTTCCACTTTCACCGCCATGGATTGCTTCGCCCACGTCATCGCTTTTACACCGTTTTCTTACATTTTTTAATTGTGTAAAACAAAATGGCAAACATTTTGTTGCCCGTCAACTCCACCATTGATGACGTGGCAAGAGCCTACGCTCTTACTGAAGTGGCTCAGGATGACGTGGCAATTACCATTTTCCTCTAAAATGCAAATAAAATTTTTGGAGACCCATGATAGCTTCTGCTTTATTATCTTTTCACTTTTTCTGTCAATTTTTTCCAAGCCGGTTGTGTCTTTACTAATCTTTATTATTTATTCTTGGTTTATGAAAGCTTATTTGAAGGTAACTCCTATCTTTTTTTTTTTTTTTTTTTGCTTTTGTTTCCCACTTTTCACCTTTTATGTTAACCGTTTTTATTAAGCTTGTTTTTTTTCCCTCTTATAAATATTCATGTTTTGAGTTTTGAAAGAAATTTTGTGAATGTTTAGAAGGGAAATACAAATTCATTTGTTATGTTTTGGTTGAAGAATGTTGTCTTTTTTTCGGAAACGGAAACGGTATGCAACTCTTTTTCGTATTTTTTTTACTTTTCTTTACCTTCATTTTATTTTCTTCTTTTCGATTTCAGTATATATGCAAAAGTCAACTTCCAAAAATACGTAAAGGATGGCTTGAGTGTTGGTCTCAAAGTACGTTGCAAAAAAAAAATGAAAAAGTTAATACTAACTCAAACTATCCATGTTTTAGTGAACATGTTTCCGTTGTTTATGAATTGACTAAGTCCAAAGTACCTTTGTGTTATACATATGTACTTTTTTTTGAACTAGCAGCTGTATATCTGTAGTGTACTTTTTGTGAAGGACTCCTCCAACCACAGAGTTCTTTGCTGCCCTTTTATTAGCCGAAATCTCCAATGCAACTTGTAGTTATCTAGGGTTTGGTAGATTTTAGTCCCTTGCAGCTTTCCTCCATGTATTCTCCCTCTTCACCTCCTGTATTTTTCTCTCTCTACTCCTTTTCCGTCGTTTCACATTTTTTTAGGTTGGCTACCTTTATTTTTTTATGTGAGAGAAAAGTTTCTAGCATATGTTTTTCGCTTACCTTTTGAGGCAGCGTTGTAGAGGTTTTATTAAAAACCTCTGAAGGCTCTTAACTTTGTTGTTTTTTTAGGTCCAACTTTCTCACTACTTTTTCTTTTTCCTTGTTTTTTCAAAATAGTGTTTGTGTTTATCAAAATCAAAAAATTTGGAGCAAATCCTACCAAATACCAAATGATGGGATTGTAACACATCAGAGTGCCTAGCCCGCACAAATATTTACAAGCGAAAGCGAAAATAAACTCACAACAAAAAACACTCACACTCTCAAATTCACCACCATAAAGTTCTCGGGGAAATAGGTATATATATTAAGCTAAAGCTTTTCTTACTCACTTACAAAACTTCTTCTCGTCTCACACTTCTCTCAAAGCTTGGAATACAGTTCATGGATTACGGCCGCGAGGTCAAACCAACATAGTTTAATCCTAGGACACAAGTTAACATCACTTTTCCAAAACCATACTAAGAGTCAAACAATTCAATTAACGAAGATAAATTTAATTGAAGCAAAACGTGAGCAAGACCATGTGTGCTGTATGAAGGCATAACTTCATACACATACTAAAATACCAAATGTTATTTATTGGACTGAACATAAACACTCACATAGACACTTAGACGATTCTCACTATGTCAATCCTAACACCCTCTCACTCAACAATTCTGTTCTTCCCTCATTCTCACTTGCGACAATTCCCCAGTCCCTTTCTCTTGTTACCCTTTAAGATTTCTCTGATAAGCCTTTTACTCTTAACCCATTGCTCGCTTGGTCTCTTTATCCCTCACAAACAAGCCTATTAGTTGTAAGAGAGAGGAGAAAGATCTCTTTCTAGAAAAGAGATCTCTTCTACATTATTGATAATTACGTGGAATTATGTCATATGCACTATGACGTATAATGTGTCAAAACATATGCACTATAAAACCTCAATTTATATCTCACTGGCAGCTAAAAAAAGTGAGTGATCAAAACAAGTACGTCTATCCGTACATGTGGAATAAACAATATACAAAAACCTTTTAAGTGTCGACCATTTGTGAAATTATGAATGTTTCATTGAAAATGATACTATTAAGATGGCGAAGAGACATGGTTTACAAGATGGGCTATAAAGTTTAGTTTTATAGCTAAAACATTTTTTTAGGTTTAAGTTACAGTAGAAGCATCTACGATGCTAATAGAGATACAAACTTTGTTTTTTTTTTGCCGAAAACCATCTATTAATAACTCTAATAAATAGAGTGGATTACAATCTCCCTCGTCCCCTACACTAAATGAGTATTATGCGTTCTAATATCGCGTAAACGCTTATACTTCCTTTGCAATAATGGGCAGTCTTACAGTGTTCTACAGTGTTTGATACCATGGTTGGTGTTGACAGTCGCTTTTAGCAACGTTGCCATTCGTCGACATTTTCCGTAAATACTAATGCACATTTGATGCATCATCTAGCAAGACTTTATTACCAACAATGCAATTTTACAGAAATGGAAACATGATAGGACACGAGTGTCAGTAAAACAAACATCAACATCTGTCTTTTGTTCAAAGAAATATATTTTTAAATAGTCAATAGGTGCAATTATACATTTTGCACTCAAGCTGCGAATGTACTTGACTCATCAACACAACAATACAGTATAAACAAAACAAACTCGGTCATTTTTCCAAACAAGACTACCGTGGCGATGAAATAGATTTACAAAAATCCAAACTAGAATCATTCAAAGCCTAAAACCCTAATTTTGTGGTAAGGACAAGAATGTCTGTTGTTCTATAACCACCGTTGCAGGTGGAGGAGCAACAGTAGTAGTAGAAATAGACATGATACACTCTCAAAAGCTATCAAGAATCATACCAAACAACTGTTCTTAAGTGCTCACCAATTCTTATAAAAGAATCCAAACCTCACAAGACTCTATCAGAATATAGAGTAGCATAAACACTGATAACTCCCAAAGTTTCAGCTCAATTGACCCTACAACACTCAAGATATAATACTCAGAAGTTTCCTAAAAACTGTCTGCAGTTTTACTACTTGGAAGTCTGGATACATAATATGTTCTAAGTCCTAAGTCTTATACTTGTGTTGAACTGGCAACACCAGTGTACTTGAGAGGTACATCAAACCACCAAGCTACCACTAATCTGTCAAGCTACCACTGAGCTATCACTAAGCTACCACTGAGTTACCCACTAAGCTACCACTAAGTTACCCACTAAGTTGACTAGAATCGTATCTATCGCAGTTGCTCTATCCTGTACAGAATCACATTAAGAATATCAGACGATACCTTTTCCGTACGGACCATATCAAATATAATCATGGTTGCGTTGTCTTGTGTTGGATTGGCACGTGAATGCCGGTTCAATACGGGGTAGAATGTGAAATGTCACACTCGAATCCGCCTAAAAGAAATAGGTACGGACCCGCCAGGCTCTACATCGAGCTGGTGGCACAGTGGTTAGTGCGCTGACAGCTCAAGTCAGAGGTCCCAGGTTCGAGCCCTGGCCGGCTCACTTTTCCCTAGTATGGGACATACCGAATCCCGGATTTCACGGAAATCAACATGGTATCGGAGCCAGCGGGATTGCGGATGGTGTGACCGGCCTTCCCGTGAGGGGGGGTGTTGGATTGGCACGTGAATGCCGGTTCAATACGGGGTAGAATGTGAAATGTCACACTCGAATCCGCCTAAAAGAAATAGGTACGGACCCGCCAGGCTCTACATCGAGCTGGTGGCACAGTGGTTAGTGCGCTGACAGCTCAAGTCAGAGGTCCCAGGTTCGAGCCCTGGCCGGCTCACTTTTCCCTAGTATGGGACATACCGAATCCCGGATTTCACGGAAATCAACATCTTGGTTGTGTTGCAGCTTCGCTGTTGCGCTGCTCTGCCGCAGCGCTGCTGCGCTGCTCTGCTGTTTAGCAGCTGCGCTGCTCTGAGACTGAAAGCTTTCCAAAAAGACAACACTCCCTTAAAGATTTAGACTCAGTATACCGGCGCAGCTGCGGTTATAAACTACCGCAGCATCGCAGCATAGCAATAGAGCAATTAGCAAGTCACCTAGTCCCACTACATCTCAATGGTGGACTTATCGCGTAGTGGCACTATAACAATGCAGCAATTCAACTATTCACTTAATCCCACTGCGTCCCTACAATACTTCAGCTTAGGAGCAGGAAGAGCTTTAGTGAGTTTATCAACAATCATTTTTGTATCTCGCAAATAACATAATTTAATAACTCTAGAGAACACTTTTTCTCTTACAAAGTGTAATCGTTCATCCATGAGCTTGCTTTTGAAGTGATTACTTGGGTTAGAAGCAATGGCAATGGCAATGGCAACCTGGTTATCACACCAGATCACCTGTGGACCAACTTCTATGTATCCTAGTTCTTATAACATGGATTTTACCAATAAGAATTCTTTGAGGGCCGAGCTTCCTGCCATATATTCTGACTCCATTGTCGATTGTGCTGTAACCTTTTGAAGTTTGCTGCTCCAGCAGCAAGTACCGTTCCCAATTTGTAGAACGAATCCCGTGGTGGATTTCCGGCTTGGCATGTCGCCATAGCTTGCATCACTCCATGTTTGTAGCTTGACTTCTCCTCCGCCTAGAGCGAGTTTGAGGTCTTTAGTTCCTGCCAAATATCTTAAGACTCTCCTTGCTGCATCATGATCAGATTTTCTTGGATTTTCTAGACTCCTGCTCAGTACCCCGACTGCTGGAGCAATGTCAAGACGGGTACAGTTCATGAAATATATTAGGCTTCCCACTATCTGTCTATAAGGTATTATTGTCATAGGATCATTCTCCTCTGACTCTAAATACTTGCTAAAAATGACACCTGGGTCTGTCTCTTCTCCCTTTTACTTCTGCCAAATCTTCATTGGAGTTAAACATCCTTTTGCCCCCCGTATTCTGTACTCATCTAACATGTTTCCAATAGCCTCTTTTTGAGTAAATTTTATTTTTTTCATATTTTTGTCCCTCTCTTCCTGGATACCCAAAATATATTTTTTCCTCACCGAGGTCTTTCATCTTGAACCGTGAGTTTATAGCAGTTTTGATATTGTTAATTTCAGCCATTGATTTGCTAATTAATAGCAAATCATCTACATATAGTGTTATATACACTATCCCATTTTCACCCTTTTGAACGTAGATAGAGTGATCAAAACTTATCCTTTGAAATCCTAGGCTAGTGAAGAATTCATCAAGCTTCAGATTCCACTGTCTGGGGGCCTATTTTAGGCCGTACAAAGATTTTAGCAACTTGCATACTAAGTGCTCTTTTCGTGGTTCCACATACTTTTCAAGCTCCTGCATGTAAATGGTCTCTTCTAGTTCTCCGTGCAAAAAGGTCGTCTTTACATCCATCTGATGTATTTCCTCAGTAAGAGTCTTAATGATCCTAGGAAGAGATATTGGGAGGCAGCCAAGATAGTCATGAGATATCTGGTAGGAACTAGAGAGTTGTGGTTATATTCGGGAGGGGAGCACAGTGATATCACTACTTGGAGTGATGCCAGTTATGGGGATGAACCTATGAGAAGATGCACTTCTGGGTATGTGTTGTATGTGGGGGAAGGTGCTTGTTGTTGGAGTAGTAAACAACAAAAGGTGGTTACTCTGTCTACTATGGAGGCTGAGGATATGGCCTCTTGTTTGGCTGTGAAAGAGTTTATGTGGGTCAAATCCTTGTTGCAAGAATTAGGGTACATGAACGTGGGAGTGCATGAATTTTTTTACCATAATCAGGCTGCCATTGCCATTGCAGCCAATCCAAAACATCATTTCAAGGCTAAACATATGGACATAAGATTGAGCTTTGTGAGGGAAAAAGTTGAAAATAAAATTGCAAATCTTGTGTATAAATCCGATGAAGAAATGGTGACTGACATGATTACCAAACATGTGCTCTTTCCAAAGTTAAAATATTGTAGGGAAAAATGCGGGTTGAAAGAAAAGTTAAAATTAGACTAGAAAATAAGGGGAATGTTAAAATAAGTAGTTTTTGGTATTTTCTAGGTCTAAAATAATTAGCGGAAACAGATAAAGAAAATGCAGGCAGTCTGCCTCCATCTCTTCTCTCTTACCCCTATACTTGTTGTAGTCACAGAAGGAGAGAGAGAGCGATGTAGCCATGGTTGCCTCAGCTCCATAGGAAGGACTAAAGAGTGACTTAAGTCACTCTCAACAAAAGGTTAAGTCCGACAGGACTCGAACCATCGACCGGTAGAGCGCTGCGTATCCGTTAGCTCTCACCAGTCTGTCGTAGAAGTCAGTCAGGAGATATAGGGTTTAATAAGTATTTAAACTATTGTATAATACTGAAACCATTTAACTAAAATATGGACAAATGAACATAGAACTTGTTAAGGTTTAGTGCGAACGTCATTTCGCACGAAACAAATAAATCGGACATTTGTTTCAACGGTCGACATTTAATGTCGGATTTAATCCGACAGCGCACATCATCGTCGAGATCGCGGAATGGTCACTTTGGCTTTTATGGACGTGGCATGACCTGGCGCCGCGTGGAAGGATAACATTCGGTCGCGGGAATTCGGGAGAATATACGAACGAGTGGAAAAGTGACACGCGTCCACTCAGTAGCCTTGTCGTACACCGGCCGTACAGAAAGTACATCGGCAGTTATACTTTTTTTTGTACTTTACAGTTATATGATTAGTTCATACTTCAGTAGATAGGGGTTGTGAGAGAGGTTTAGGACTTAGGAAATTTTTGGTAGATAGTCGCCTCTCTCTTTAAGAAAACTTTGTATAAATTGGCATTTTTGCCGGCTCATAACTTATCAGCTAGTTGGTCGTTTTCAATGATTTTTTTTGCTACGGACTCAAAGGAGTCTAGGCTGCACACGAGTGTAGTCAAAGTGTCATTTTGCCTTCCTAGACAGCAGTGGTTGTGGCTTGAAGTGGGTTAGTTAAACACTATCGAGAGGCTTCCTGTATTTTGTGGTCTAATGGAGGACACAGAATTCCATCTACAAAATGTGCGACAGTCTACGAAACGAAATGTAGACGACTACGAAACTATGAAACTTTTTAAAAACGGCGATTGTTGTAGAAAACGAGGTTTTTGTGACGTTGTAGATGTTTAGGGTTTTGTGACGTAGCGAAGTCATGCTACCATGTGACGTCTTCAAAACGTACATTTTCCGTCATGGCTTCTCGATTTCGTTTTCTTATATTTTATCATTCGATATGCCATCAAACTTAGACCAAAAATATTAAAAAAGGAAAAAGAATACAACTTTCATTTGATACTATTATTTTTACATCTCGTGAAATATGAGAGAAAGAGGAGTGGTCGAGTGAGAAAGTGGGGGAGAGACGAGGACGACATAAAAATTTGCAAAGGACCTATGAAGGAAAGTGGAGGGCCGAGACCCCTGGAATTTTTTTCCGTACATGTTTGTCATTTTTTTATGTGCATGCGCGTGACGAGCAGTGAAAAAAATAGCGTGTACTTGTCTTTCTTGCAAATTTTTTTCGAAAACTTTTGACACGTGCAATCCAAGTTTTCAATTCGTCAATAGGGTAGTATTTTGATTAGAATCAGGTCGCGATTTGATTCCAGTGCAAGTGTGAAGTTGAGCTGGAAGTGGGTCGCGATGATAATAACGCCAAATTGCCGTACACTCCAAGTTTCAAGAAGACGCAAAATGTACTTGTGTTTTTGCCCATTTTTTGTACGGCGTAATATTTTCTCGTTGCTGGTCCCATTTTTTTTGAAAACGACGAAAAAAAAACCCTTACTTGAACACATGGGGACACGCCCTAATAAAACCAACAACAAGCGACGTTATTAGAGTTCAAAAGTACCTTTTTTCATATGAAAATCAAACAACGTAACGGAAGTGCAGTTTACACTCGACTTACAAGCGTAATACATTTGTTCATAAATGGGGATTTTTAATTATTTAACTGCGCACAATTTATATGTAACCTTTGACGGTGGTCCGACGTAACTGACATTCAACGCGACAAATAGTAATAGCGTCATAATGACGTCAAACTGTACTGTCTGTCAGTTTTTTTACGTCTACATAATTTAGTGATCATATTTACAACGCGGATAATTATTACTGACATAACCCAATACTGAGTACTTAAACAAATTAGAGTAAACTTCCTCTGTGAAGAAGTTCTCTCATATAAATTAGAGTTAATAACTCTAGTTTTTTTTTTACTCTAATTTTTTCATTACTCAATTACGATTCGTGGCATATTGTCTTATAGTGTTGTGTATCGAAGTCTCCTAGCCGCTATTCAATATGTACCAAATTTTGGGTACCCGATAATCGATATATCTCTTAGATATTATCAAAAAGCTTAATATCGGAGTATATATCCGATATACACTTCGATATTACAACACATTACCATTGCGACGTATCGAAGTGACCCTGGGTCAACAAGATTCCCCCTCGTCGTGGCGCGCTTTCGAGAGGGGGGGGGGGGGGGGGTTATCTTCTTTACAATTTGTCGTACAAATATGTACGGACCCCCACTTCCTACAACATATATGGCTATAATTTTTTATGGTCCCTCAGCAAATATCGTGCTCTATGACCTTTCGTATTCAATGTTTTGAATATCATATTTATTGCGATAGGTTTTTACTGTTACACAACACTACTGTAGTGATAACTACACCATGAATCGTCATTAACGTTAATGTTTTCCTTTACCACTTAAAAATTATTTTTTCTTGCACTCTTAGCGATTTGAAGGCTTAGATTGGGAAACAAAAATCTTGCACTCTTAGCGATCCGAAGGTTTAGATTGGAAAACAGGAATCTTTCCTTCCAGTGTCGATTAATCAGATGTGCGTGCACATAGAAAAACTAGCGAAAATGGCGAAAACGCCATTTGACTCTAATACCGATTTAAGGGGTAGTCAATAAGAATGCGTGATGTAGTAATCGTAACAAAAAATTGTATCATTTAGGGTACGGCACATTATGGCTAAGTAAAGGTTTTTTTCTGTCGTTTTCCTCAAAAACTTAGCGTCTTACTGCTAAAGTTACAACCATACAAAAAAATCGTTGGAATGCAGATTATTTCTTTAGTTTCGCTTACATCTTATACCGGAATTTCTTTATAGGGGTCTTTGTATAATTAATGGTTATTTTTAGTATTTTCTAGGTCTAAAATGAAAGGCAAAAAAGAAGCTGAGGCAGTTTACATCTAACTCCTCTCTTCAGCTCCCACACTTGTCGCAGTCACTGAAAGTTGAAGAGGATGCTAAAGCCATGGCTGCCTATGCTGCTTAAAAGATAGAGAGGCATGTGGTAGATTTTGGTAGATTTACCAAAATATACTTGACGGACCCATTATTTGATCTTAGTACCTGCCGCCCGTCAAGCCTGAGATAGACGGTAGCTTTATCTTATAGTCTAGAATCGGTGCTGAGACATATAGGGTTTGACAAATATATGAACTGTGAAGCGAGAACTATTTCATTTAACTGAAACTATAGACGTCGCCCATGGATACAGGTTTGTAAAGTACGTAGTACGGTAGGGTTCCTAAATTGATACCGCGTATTTTGTTTTGACAATGAAACAAATATCGCGCAACAATTTATGACGGCAACGATTAAAACCCGATTTTGATCGGACGGCCGCAAAGGATGCCGTAATCGCGGAATAGGTTTTAAACGATTTTGGTCACGGCCACATCGATTAACATGTGGCACGACCACATTGGATTACCGCATCTCCAGGATTACAGGAACAAATCCAAATATAACATGTGTCGACTTGTTGGCCATGTCATACAATGTCCGTACAAAAAGTACACCAACACCTGTACCTTTCTGTATGACACAGTATTTTAATTGGTGCCGTAAATCAGTAGATAGTGTTTTAGAGAGAGATAGGACTTAGGAAAATTCGGTAGATAGGACCTTCTCTCCCAATGAGCCTCTATACAAAATGTCAACTTTGACCCTCCATAACTTACTACTCGAGGAAGCAAATTCAGAGATTCTTTTTTGTTGTAATTTATAAATCTTTATTTCAGTCAACAGGGGTAAAAATAACTTAGGATATTTTTTCTAGTAGTCTACTATAAGACTTACCTTAATTAGTGTTACAGTAGCGAGAGGTACAGTAGAGTGTATCGTACTGTATCGTACTTTTGCAGGGACACGTGTCGGCCAAATAACGTATGCAGGTTTTTGGATTAGCGCCGACAATCAGCCATACGCATCAAAATGTTGACGATGCGATTCACATGATCGGACGAACAGGATCTGTCCCGAGTATTCCGGAAACATATGGTACATCTCGACGGTACCATCGTCGATCGAATTCGTTCCAACGGACGCGATTCACCTGGGACCACAAGCGCGATTCACGAGGGACCACAAGCGTGATTCGCGTGGGACCACAAGTGACGAAGCACTCAGGTGCTTCGTACTACATGACCACATTGGGCTGGACTTTAGCGGTCACCGCTGACTAAGCATTTGGAACGTTTTGTGTACGGTTAGAACGTTTTGTGTACGGTTCAATTTCTGTAAATATCTGAATAACATTAGTTTGTAGTTTAGTGTGATAAAAAATAGTGTTCCGCTAATCAAGTTTTAGAAATAGTAATTAGGTTTTTAAAGTACAGTAACGTACAGGTAGGATGCTTTGTCGTTAGTCAGGATAATAACCGTAGTAACGGTTACCCGAATTAGTGTAGATCAGTAGATACACACTGTGAGTATATAACTTAGAACTTAGACAATTTTGTAGTATCCAGTTTTGGGAATATGATTTTCTAAGGGCAGTTTTTGGGAAACTTCTAGACATCATATCTTATGGTTAACTGGGTCATTTTGGCTGCAATTTTGGGAATTGTCAGTTTGCTGTATTGTGTATCACTGTGGCAAATTTGAATCATATTGGCTTTATGAGTCATATTTTGTGTCAGATCTAAGTTGGTTGTTGAGTAGGTACTTTGATAATTTCTGTTGTTTTTCATGTCTACTTCCACTACTACTACAGGTTTACCGCCTGCAGCGGTGGTTGTAGAACAATATTTTTGCTATCGACTCATGGGAGTCTTACCTTCACAGGTGTCGAGGCGGTTAGAGTTTTAGTCTGCCACGGTAGACGTTATTTTTGCTGAAACAAAAAGGGTTCAGGGTTATCCTAGAGGCTTCGTGTGAGCTGCTTATTCTGAGGGCCAATGGAGGTCTCAGAGTTTGGAGAGTAAGATGACAAGAGCTCTATGTGAGGAATGGTTTTGGGGAATACTGAGTGGATGGGTGAGGCGCCCATCCAGTCTTGGCATCTCTCCAGGGTTTGGAGGAAGCAGATTCACTAGAGATACAAATCCATCTCCAACAGAGGAGACAAAGGAAGGAGAGGTGGTGGACAAAGGAAAGGAGATAGAGGAGATCACACCGATAGCAACCGATGCGGCATTCATGTCACCTTTTTCGAGGAACGAGGAGAATGATACCGATACCTAGGACTACAACAATATGGTGGCAAAGCACTTCATCCTCCATCATCTCACTCAAGGGTTTGCATCTCCTCATTTACAGGTAGAAAGGGTATCCGATCTTTGGGTGGCTCTCATACAGATGTACCAAAGTGGTTCGATTCAGCAACAGCATTTGGTTGATCAGAAAATTAACGCATACGTATACAAGGGGGGGAAGATGTTGGATTTATTTAATGAGCTCGCAACACTTTTTATGGAGCTTGAGAATGTTGGACTGGCTAAAACCTCAAAGATGAAGGTTAACTGCTTGCTCATGAAGTTACCAGATGAGTTCGAGAACATAGTCAACCGTGTGATGGACTTGCCAGATTCAAAGTGGATATAGAATTCAGTGGTAGGGATGATTCTAGTTTGGGAGAACACGATTGAGATCCGAAGGGGAGGAAAGAGTGGGCAAGCCTTGACAGCTGGGACCGATTGGAGAAACAACGATTCTAGGAAACCGGTCGGAATTATGGAGGGGGGGGGCAGAAAAACCAGACCAAGGAGTTTGGACCAAAGGCTCCGAAAGGTTTGTGCCATTTTTGTAAGAATCGGGGCACTTTATGGCGGAGTGCACTAAGCTAACCGAACTTTGGTTGAAGGAGGGGCAGATCGGTGGACCTCTAAAAGGAAATAAAAAGGTTCTTGTGACTCAAGTACACGAGGAGGAATCCAAGGACATGGACACTGAGCTCTTGTTGGATGAGGAGTTGGAGGCAAAGATCGAGGTCAAAATCCCCGAAAGCAGAAGTGTGTTTTTTGAGGTTTGAAAGGTGAAGGAGGTTGGATTGTGGATTCCGATGCCTCCATGCACATGTGTAAGGATAAACACCTGTTCACTAAGATGAGAAAGATTCCCACCATAGAGATAGAGTATGTGGATGGGAGGGTAGTCATTACTACTATGGTTGGATCCGTAGATCTAAAAGTCTTACTGGAGAGAAAGACATCCATAGTGACATTCTCTGATGTGGTGTTTATTACATAGTTAAACAAAAACATCATCTCAACGTTTGTGTTAGATGATAAGGGTTTTGAGAATAACACTAGGAAGGGAACCTTTACTGCTACCATTGAGGAGGAAGTTTATTTCACTGCTGAAAAGGGTAGCCAATGGATGTTTAGGCTTTTTTTAAGCAATGAAAAGACAAAACTTTACTATGTTGGTGTTCATGATATTATGTTGTGGCAAAAGAGGCTTGGACATGTGCATTTAGATAAGTTGAAAAAAAAAAAAGATGGGAATAGTGGAAGGAATTTTGTTCGGAGAAAGTGAAAACCTAAGTGACTTTAGTGGTTGTGCTCAAGGTAAAAGCGCATTGATTACCCTTCCCAGAGGAAGCCACTTATAAAGGGGAAAAGGTGTTAGACTTGGTACACACTGATATTTGGGGACCGGCCAAAGTGCCCTCATCCGGTGGTAAAAGGTTTATGATGACAATCACAGACGATTGGTCTCGATACTCTAGAGTGTATTTTTTGAAAAATAAATCAAAGGCCTCACAGGTTTTTAAGGAATATAAGGCATAGAGTGAGAAACTCCATAAAACCCCTATTATGAGAGTAAGGAGTGATAATGGGGGAGAGTATACCTCCAATCAGTTTGAGGATTTTCAGAGAGAAGATCGAGTGCAACACCAAAAGACAGTTCCTGAAAATCCTGAGCAGAATGGTGTAGCCTGGAGGTTAAATAGAACACTAAGTGATAGTGCCAGAAGTATGCTCTCATATAAGAAGATACGAAAGAGATTTTGGGCCGAAGCTATGAACTGTGCATTTTATCTCAAGAATAGAGTTGTTACCTTGGCAGTAAAAGGCCAAACTCCTTATGAGAGATGGACCGGCCGAAAACCAGATGTTTCATACTTAAAGGTTGTCGGTAGTCAAGTATTCAGCCTAAACACAGATCAGTCAAATTGGAAGTTGGATCCGAAAGGATAACCAAGATATCTGCCAGGATATGATGAAGATGTAAAAGGATATAGAGTCTATGATCTCAAGAGAGAAGATATAATCCTAGTAAAGCATCTAGTGGTCATGGATGAAGGGAAATCGATAGATCCCTTTAAGCATATAAAGACAATCAAAATCAGATTTGAGTCACAAAATTCTGTTGACTTTGAGCTTCCTAACTTTCCAAGTTTTCGAGAAGATGATGAACTTGCAGGTACAAATCAAACCGAGGAGGATTCGACCGTGGAACCCCTAGTGCCAACTCTATCCGAAGCGGAAGACGTGGTGGAAATAGACCCGGAATCGAGGGATAGGGGAGAAGTCGCAACTATTCGAAAGAAGTAACGAGAGCCATCCATTTCGGCATCAAAGTTTGAGGGTGGAACGAGAAGCAGCAAAAGACTGCAAGAGAAACAAGTTAACGACAAGGTAAGCAAACTATCTCATCCTGATGAACCCTAGACGTATTGTGAGGCAATGAAATGTCCTGAGAGGAACCGGTGGAAGACAGCCATTAATGAGGTGATGGTTTCGATTATGGCAGCCAATACGTGGAAATTGGTGGATTGTCCCCCTGATCAGAAACCAATCGAGTGTAAGTGGGTATTCAAATAGAATCTCAACCCGGATAACACCATTGAGCGCTACAAGGCTCGGTTAGTGGCGAAGGGATTTATCTAAAAAGAGGGAATTGGCGATGAGGAGACTTTTGCTCCGGTCATCAAGTTTCCCTCTGTTCGGATACTTCTCAGTATGGCGGCAGCAGAAGACATGGAAGTGCATCAGATGGACATCAAGACGGCCTTCCTACATTGAGAGTTGGAAGAGAAGATCTTTATGCAACAGCTCGAAGGATTTGTGGAGCAAGGGGAGGAGAGCAAGGTATGCCGATTGATCAAATCTTTATATAGGCTGAAACACGCGCACAGCAATGGAACAGGAAGCTCGATGGGTTTCTTACAGGTTTGGGATACATTTGGATCAGCTCAGATCACTCAATTTATTTGTTTGAAGATGAGGAATGAAATATTTTTATTGCAATTTATGTTGATGATTTGTTTGTTTTAAGTAAATCTATGGATAAAGTAAATAAGTTGAAAAATGATCTAAAAGAAAGATTTGAGATTTAGGATATGGGAGAAGCAAGGTATATTTTGGGAATTCAGGTAGAGAGAGACACAGAAAGAAAGATAATAAGATTAACTCAAAATGAGGCCATAGGAAACATGTTAGAAAGATTCCAAATGGACAAGGCTAATAGTTATACCACTCCTATGGAACTAAAGAAATGAAGTGAGGGGAGTGTGGAAGAGGGAGTAATAATCTTGGATGATAAGGTAGGCTCGGAAATTGCACGAAGGCAACAGTGTGCTTTTGGAGGTATAAGGGAAGTAGAGACAAAGGAGGTACTTGAGGATGTCGAGGAGTGTAAAGTGTATGACTTAGAAATAAGAAATTCAGATCTAGGATCCATAAGTGAAAACGGGAAAGATAAAATTAATGAGGATAATTTTATAGATAATTGGGAAACAGAAAACTAGTTGGAAAGGGAGACTTCAACGAATTCCGAGGAAAGGGGAGAAGTGAAAGTCGAAGAGGTTTTAAAGGATAGGGGAGAAGAGAAATATTTGATTAAAAGTTTAGGGGAGAAGAAATGTTTATTGGGAGTTAAATTAGAAAGTGAAAGTGGAAAGAATTCCATGGGAGAGAGTGAGGGAAGTTCAGAAAATGGGGTAATTATCATGGATAAAAATATGAGTACGGAAGATGTAGATCTTATGAGGAACTTAGTGGGGACTAGTGTTTTTTGGGAATATTTGGGGGTGGATGGATTTGACATCACTACTTGGTGTGATGTCACTTGTGAAGATGAGCATGTAAAAGGGTTATCATCTGGGTATGTGTTGCACGTTCGGGATGGGGCTGACTGTTGGAAATGCAAAAGGGAAAGTAGATTCTAGTTGGATGAAAAGGGGAGGAGGTGGATAAAATCTTTGATCGGATTTATGATAAGTGGGGTGCTAAATGAAATGTGTGATGTAATTATTATTTCAGTTCATCTAATGCATTGTTTTAAATACGAGAGTATTTTTCTTAAGTTTTATAAAAGGAAAAGAAAAAAGGAAATAGGGGAAGGAGTGTTTTGTTTATTTGTTTGTAAGAGTTGAAAAAGTATACTAGAAAATAAGGGGAGTGTTGATATTTGAGTATTTTCGAGGTCTTTATAGAAAAAGAGCAAAGGCAAGCTCTCCCTGACTCCCTTCTCCAAGCCCCCACACTTGTTGTAGTCACTGAAGGCTTAATAAGGAGCTAGAGCCATGGCTGCCTAAAGCTCACTAGAGAAGACAAGGGGTGGATTAGATATATTTACCAAAAGTATTTGACGAACCCAAGAATTTATCCTGGTACCTGCCGTCCGTCAATTTCCATTAGACGTTAGCTTTAACCGTTAGGCCTAGGACACGTTAGGCTATATGGGATTTGATAAATATATAAATCGTCACATGTAGATTAATTCGTTTAACGGCGAATAGATACTTAGTGCATGGATACAATTTGATTTAGTACCCAGTACGGTATGGGGACAGAACGGATACCGCGAATTTGTTTCGATAGCGAAACAAATACCGCGCGTCGAATTTCAGCGGTTTTCGATTATAGCCGGTTTTGATCGGACGGCCGCGATACGCGTCGCAATCACGGAAAAGGTACTTTTGGCGTTTTACAATCTTTGCCACATCAGATGACACGTGGCGTGATAACATTGGATTACGGTAATTTCGGAGATTACAGGAACTAATTCTGATTTGACACGTGTCGACATTTTGGCCATGTCGTACAATGGCCGTACAGAAAGTACACCGGCACCTGTACTTTTCTGTACGACACAGTAATTTGATTGGTGCCGTACTTCAGTAGATAAAGTTTTAGAGAGGGAATAGGACTTAGAAAATTTTGGGTAGGTAGCTGCCTCTCCCAGAGAGCACCTTGTATAAATGGCAAACTTTGGCCACCCGTAACTATCAATTTACTTGACCATTTTCAGTGATTTTTTTTGCTGCGGACTCAGGGGAGTCCAGGCTACACAGGGGTGTGGTCGGTTAAAGTTTTTGTCTGCCAGGGTGGCTGAATTTCTAAGGGAAAGTCAAAGTGGGTGAATGTGTCCAAATCTCATATTCTAACTTTGCATTCTGTGGTGGAACTGAGCACACAGAAAGTGTTATTTCACAGGGTGAATCTATATTGGGGTCCTGACTATCAAGGGGTCAGTCACTTGGGTTTATATCAACTTGGAGTTGGCACTATCTAGATTAGCTTCTTTTGGATCTGCATACTCTGAGGGCAAATGGAGGTCTAAGAGTTTCAGAGAAAAAATTTATGCAGACTATCCTTTATAGACAAGTAGTAGGCAACCTAATATATTTCATAAATTGTACCCCTCCGGACATAGCCGCAACTGTAGGAGTACTAAGTAAGAGTCAGAATGCTCCCACTAAGAAAGATTGGGAGGCAACTAAGAGAGTCCTTAGATATCTCATAAGGACTAGAGATCGAAGGTTCCATTTGGGTGGGAACATTATTGACATCACCACTTAGGGTGATGCCAGCTATAAGGATGCTCCTATGAGGAGATCCACGTCTGGGTATGTATTATATGTGGGTGATGGGGCTTGCTTCTAGAGTAGCAAGCAACAAAAATTCATTGCTCAGTCCACCATGGAGGCTGAGTATATGGCCTCTTGCTCTGCTTTAAAAGAATTGATGTGGGTTAAGTCTTTGCTTGGTCAGCTTGGTCACCTTAACAATTGTGTGCAAAATTTTTTTTGTGATAATTAGGCAGCAATTGCTATTTCTGCAAATCCTAAACATCATTTTAAAGCCAAACACATGGACATTACACTCATTTTTGTAAGAGAGAAGGTAGAAAACAAAATAATCAATTTAGAGTACAAACCCAACAGCGAGATGGTAACGAATATGATGACCAATGTTGTGCCTTCCCCTAAGCTAATTTTCTGCGGGGAGAAGTGTGGTCTGAAATTAAAGAGTGAAGAGAAAATAAGGGGAGTGTAGAAATGCATGGTTATTTTTAGTATTTTCTAGGTCTAAATGAAAGGCAGAAAAGAAGCCGATGCAGTTTGCTTCTAACTCCTCTCTTCAGCTCCCACACTTGTCGGAGTCACTGAAAGTTGAAGAGGAAGCTAGAGCCATGGCTGCCTATGCTGTTTAAAGATAGAGAGACATGTGGTAGATTTTGGTAGATTTACCAAAATATACTTGACGGACCCGTGATTTGATCTTGATTCCTGCCGTCCGTCAAGCCTGAGATAGACGGTAGCTTTATCCTATAGTCTAGGATCGGTGTTGAGACATATAGGGCTTGACAAATATACAAACTGTGAAACGTGAACTAATTCATTTAACTGAAACTATAGACGTCGCGCATGGATACAGGTTTGTAAAGTACATAGTACGGTATGGTTTCGAAACTGATACCGCGCATTTTGATTTCCACAGCGAAACAAATTTCGCGCAACGATTTATGACGGTTACGATTAAAACCTGGATTTGATTGGACGGCCGCAATGGATGTCGAGATCGCGGAATATGTTTCTGGCGGTTTTCGATCACCGCCACATTGAAAGACACGTGGCACGACCACATTGGATTACGGCATCTCCGGGGATTACAGGAACAAATCCAGATATGACATGTCTAGACTGATTGGCCATGTCGTACAATGGTCGCATAGAAAGTTCACCGGCACCTGTACATTTCTGTACGACAGAGTATTTTGATTGGTGCCGTACTTCAGTAGATAGTGTTTTATAAAGAGATAGGACTTAGGAAAATTTGGTAGATAAGACCCTCTTTCCTAGAGAGCCTCTGTACAAAAGGTCAAATTTGACCCCCCTGTTTATTCACAAATATCGCTAGTTTTAGCATATAGCTAATTCAGAGTTTTGTATCGACTATAAAGTTATTGTGATAATCGATACCGATAGTTATCGATTATCAAACGGTGAGGGGTCATGATGTATCGTTGTGAGACCAACAAATTCCTTATCAACGATAATTAAGAAAAATGTAGTACCTTATATAATAATACTTTATAATATATCGTATTATATGATTGACCGTATATAGCATGGCATGTCATGTATCACAAATTGGTTCCGTACTCTTTATAACGAGAGTTTGATACGAACAGCGCAACACATTAATGTTACAAAAAAAATTTAAATCGGTTGTTTTTTGTACTAAAAGAATAGTACAAAAACTAAGGAACTGTCTCGATTTTTTTCCAAAATCAGGGGGAGAAGGGGTTGGCGGCGCGTCCGTGGAATTAATTGTATAAGTGTAAGGAATACATTACGAATTATCGCCGATACTATCAGACTGGTGTTATCGCGATGAAAAACCGATATAATTTGTTTTTTTATCGCAATAACACTGGTACCGATATACCGTGCCAATACATCGATTATTTGTAAGCCAAAAAACCGGGCAAATCGTTTATCGGCAAATCCCAACCGATACACAACACTACATCGTGTATCGCTATCAGCGTTAATATTTTTATTGTCACTTAAAATATTTTTTCTCTGTTAAGACCGCCAATTGGAAGTTGAGAACCTTACCTTTCAATTTCAACCGTCATATTGAAAATCCAACAAGTGTGTGTGGATAAAAGATGTTTTAAGTGGGGAAAAAAAACATCAACACTAAGAGCGATGCAGTATGTACAGTATTATATTCTAATATGTAGTGTTGTGTATTGACAAGGTTTTGTCGATAATCGATTTGTACCATTTTTTGGCTTGCCGATAATCGATGTATCGGCACGATATATCGAAACAGAAATTATTGACGATAAAAAACCGTTTATATCAGTTTTTATCGCGATAACACCGTTACCGATAACTATCGGCGATAATTGTACTGTTCATACCGTACATTTGTACGGATTATTCCGACTTATTGCATCGTCGTTATCTCATTACACAGAGTACGGAACATAAGGTTACACGTGGTATGCCACGCTATATAAAGTGAAAAATGTAATACAGTATATTATAATGCACTATTATATAGCATACTATATTTTTTACGTTTATCACCGATATAGGATTTGGTTGTCTGGGAGCAATATATGGGGACCTCTAACCGTTTGATAACCGATAACTATCGGTATCGGTGTTATCCCGATAAATTTATTGGTGATACACAACGCAAATAGGCTATATGTTCGATGTACGGCGATCAGCTGCAATCATTGTGTCAAATTAGTAAATTTTAAACGCACCGTGAGTCGTTACTGACACTAAAGGTGGCGTTCCACCAGTAAATTCTGTAATTGTACGGCGAACTTTACAGGATGCTACATTTTGAACGATGTTCTATCGCGCAGTCTGATTTTTATGTGCTCAAAATTAAATGGTACCTCGTAAGATAATATCGTATATTAAAAATCGTCAAATATTTTTTTCATCGACCAACTTCAACTTGAAATCTTCATTTGTGTACCATGTACGTGTGGACCGGGTCATCATACGACCTAATTTTTTTACACTTTGCAGACGCCTTGTCAAATACTAGCTCAATTTTTTTTAGGGTTTTTGGACCTTTTGTTTTGGGCGGATAAAAGCACTCAAATAGTGTAGAGATAAGGCATTAACAAAAAAATAAGCGTGTAGCTTCGTTCGATGTACTTATGATTTCGGTTAGGATTTTTGAATGGATGTATCATGTGCGATATTTTTTGATTTCTGTTGGTTGCCGTCTTGACAAGCATGTTCATTATCCAGCGTGTCGCGACTCAAATTTTTATCTAAATGGCCATTTATAGAAACTTTTGAAACGAATGCATCGCGAAAAAAAATCCAACAGTCATTGTTACTTCCAAAACTTTGGAGAATATTTGCAGGATTCTTTGTAATGTTGTTCGCGCATAAAAGCAAAATAAGCGGTACAACCTGGTACGGATAGTCGCCGATTTCCGTAAACTACCCCATTTTTCGTCTGATGGAACGCCACCCTAATTCGGTGCCGGATCTTGTATTCTTCAACATAAAATAGCGTTAGCAATACTAGTTGTTTTATCTAAGTGTTGATTGTAGAAGCGGTTAAAATTCAATCAAAATCCCAAGCGAACCGATATACTCATGAGAAAAACTCTACACTTTCTACGGTAAAAAGTCGAATATGGTGTACTGTCCGGCTCGCTGTTTACGACGTTGTTATACTACAGTGAGGTAATTAATCTAAATTAAATTATGGCCCCATGTGGCTAATTTCGAGTTTTTTTCTATCGTTTTTCTTTTTAAGTTGGCGTCGTACTGCCTAAGTTGAAACCGTACAAAGAAATCGCAAATTTGTAAGGTACAATTTGCGTCATTCTCAAACTTAGGATGTACGAAATTTGTCGTCTTGTGTTTTTTCGACCCACTGTTACGTCATCTTCAAACTTATCATAAACCACATCAGGGATGTGTTTTAAGTTACTTAAAACCGTCTACACCAATAGAAAAGCATATTCCCACGTGTGAAAACTTTTCACCGACTGAAAAAAGTACAAGGCTGCTCGTTTTTGTCCGCATTCACCTTGTACAGTTTTTCGTTTTTGTGCGCATGCACCTTGTACGGTTTTTTTTTGAAGGAGTCTCGATGGTGCAGTGTCATTTCACGTGAAGGTGAAAAATTTGCGAAGGTGAAAAATCTGCGAAGTTATGGCGGCCGGACAGAAGAGGTTTACGCAAAGGCATGTCGTACAGCCGCGGCTGCAAGGCTGTACGTCTACGATGTCACGCAATGACATGCGACCATAGTTCACAAGTAGGTGTTTTTATGGTAGGATTTTGGTCGTCGCCTTTATCGTAAGTTGTGTTATGGGCCTTTCATGTGATCTTCTTAGATCGCTACTTTGATCAGCGACCGTCCGATCGTCCGAATTTGACGGTGTAAATAATTTTTTTTGTCCGAATGTTTTAATTGGTCCAATTTTTGGTTCAAATGTTTTAATTGGTCTGAATTCATTATGTGTCTTAAGGTCATATTGTATGTTTTGCATACAACAAGGATAGGGTATGGGCCTACTTTCACCTACTTTTGATCTATGCATGCGACATGCCAAATCGTTTCAAAAATTACGAGGTGTCTTGCAACGCTTCAAAAAGTTTCGAAAAGTACGGTGCGGCATAACCTATTGTACACGTTGACAGCCGTCACGGGCGTTGTCGACTTATACAATAGTCACAAAGTTAAGTAACAATTTCGATTAAACATATAGAGACACCCAAAATCCGTGTCCGCCGGATCCGCACTAAAATACAAAGTAAGTTCGCTAAGTTACAATTAGGGTAACCCTCCATCAGGCGAAAAGTGGGGTTCTTTACTAAAAAAAGTGTACGAGATCTAGCTCATTTCCATACAGAGACGTACTGATTTTTTTTTATTTTTTTTAGACATGATTACTGTCGGCGCGTCAAGATTCTCCAAACTTTTGGGCGACAACGTCGACCGTCCGATTACGAGTTTTCGAAGCAAGCGGTCGCGTCGTCCAGTGATTAATTACTCTCCTCGGGAGGAGAGTCATCAATCACCGGGCGTGTTAAATGTTTACGCGTGGAAAGGTGACGCACGGGCCGCGCGCCTTCGGACAGGGGGGAATCAAATCCCACGAAAACCACCAAAAAAAATCTTTGTTGAAGAATGTGTCGTGGCGCCTCCTCCATGATCTGTTGACATCCGGAATTTATGGCGCCACGACGAAACACGAACAACAAAACAGCTACAAAAAAATAAAAAACACGAACGTACAAATTGTACATTCACGTAATATAATTTTGCGGTTGGATGTACGGATACAAGTTCAGATATTGTGCTTTTGGAATCTTTGACTGCTCATCGTCATAATATGAACCTACGTGCGTCCAATCGAAAGAAAGCACGTACGCGATAGTTTCCATCGCTGACACGACCTGATGGAGAAGTGAACGAAGTATTAGGGCACTTTCCCATGTGCTAAAGTTACAGTTATTTTCTGTCGTTTTCCTTTATAACTTGGAAAAAAAGGAAAAAATCTGCAGCCGTACCCAAAAAATTCAAATGACCACCGTACAAGTTACGTTCCATTAAAACTTTAGTTGTACCGCAGTTTGTCGTCTATCGCGATTCAGTTTATCGTTTAGCGAGTGTCGACCCACTTTCAGATCATCTTCAAACTTTAATAAAACCACCTCGCGAG
Organism: Zygnema cylindricum; assembly: GCA_037447655.1. NCBI lineage: Eukaryota > Viridiplantae > Streptophyta > Zygnematophyceae > Zygnematales > Zygnemataceae > Zygnema > Zygnema cylindricum. The sequence continues at coordinate 45,388 of JBBHKE010001760.1, forward strand.
GTGATTTTAAATAAAGTTCCACGACGTGGCCGAATATGCATATAATTTCGCACGCGCCGGAGGTTTTGGACAAAATTTTCCTCAAAAAAAATCAGACTGCACGTTTACAGCCTGTACGTACTTTTTTCCGTGCACCTTTTTTAGTACAGAGGCAGTGGAGGGGTCTCGACCAACGGACGCCATTTCGCAAAAACGAAGTCCGTGAAAGGGCCTCTCTCTCTCTCCCTCTCCCACTAACGCTTATATCTCACAATTCTTGCAATGAAAAAATGCAAGAAAGGTATCAAATGAAAGATCTATGAAAACGATTTCTTTTGACTATCTTTGAGCGTATTTTGATGGCAAGTAGAGTAAGAAAAGACAAAAAACAACAATCGGAAAATCATGGCGGAAAGTTTTAGAAATTGTGACGTGGGCGCTGTCATAGTTGAGCATTACGCGCGTGACGTCACAATGTAACAAACCCTAAACAGCTGCAATACCTCCACGTCGACAATGTGGCGTGCAGATACTTTGGAAGTGAGAGAAACTGTTCAACGTGCGGGTGGACGTCTGAAATCGAAATTGAGTGGAAGTTTCGCAACATTTTGTGTAACCGTTTATGTGTCACATGTTTCGTACACGTCTACGCTTGTCACTTTTTGAAGTAACAAGTTATTTGCGATTACATCGGAATGCTCATAAATATGTACGGAGAATCTTCACTAGAAACAAAGTTACAAGATTAAAGTTTCGGTTACATGGGAAAGTGCCCTAACTGCCTGTAAACCCTTCCGTACGATTACTGTCGGCGCCTGATGGAGGGTTACCCTTACATGGGGTCGTACCCTTACTGTGGTGCGCGCCTGTCTTGGACAATCCATTTATGTAGCAGCTACATGCACTTAGTTCTAAAGTTGTAAACGTTAACCGCACTATATATACGGCACGTAGCCACAAGGGTCTGGCTTGTTCAGCGCAAGTTTTTTTTGACGGTTACACAGAACAGACCAGAAATGTTGGTGCTGTATCGAAATGTCTTAATGTGGTAACGTACAGTACAATAGTACAGTGCGGACTTTACATTACACCGTGAATCGCTATTAGCGTAATGAAATAGATAGCGTAATGAAACAATTAGCGTTATTTACGCTAATTGGGAATGTCGTCTTTTATGGAAATAATTTTTATTCTAATTTTTCGTACACTCTAATTTGCAAACTGCTTTGTAAAAAATTTCGGTTCAGAATATCTCCACACTACAATATGTGCATGTAAGAAATTGTTCAAATCGTACGCCGTCGCATTTTTTTTTCATCCGCGAATGCCGGAAAAAATTTACGCAGTTATATGTTAGCGCGATTACGGGACAGCGTGAATATCTTTTCTGTACTTTTCTACTTACAAAGGTACAAAAAAAGTACATCTCTGACAGACCGTACACCACACTATTTACGATGGCACGATCTTAGAGTCATGAATCCTATTTTATGTAACACCTCAAATAACGTGTAGGAACATTTAGAATGTCTAATTCTATTTGAGAATTTGCCCAAAAAAACAGGGTACCTCAATTAGCGACCAACACGCTAATAGCGATTCACGGTGTACCAGTACACCGCGAATCGTTATTAGTGTCAAAGTTTAAATAGTGTTGAAGAAAATTTACTGTAATTGATGCTAATTAAGAATTTGAAATTTTTCAAAAAAAGGGTGTATTCTAATTTCGGCGTTTATTCTAATTTGGGAATAGCAAAAATGGAATATTCGCCGTACGATTATGTACATTAGTATATGTATCCGTACAAAATATTAAAAATAGTACGCCGTCGCGAATCTAAAATATCCGTACATGCTATACTACACCGCGAATCGTTATTAGCGTTGTGAACTCTATATCGGCACCCCAAAATTTTGACATTAATACCTTAAATATATAAACTACACTATTTAAATACGTGGACCATAATCTGCCACGTCTCCTGGCACTAAATTAGAATGAATGACGCTATTTTTTAATTTACACTAATAATTTCTCAACGCTAATAACGATTCGCGGTGTACTTTACGTGACAGACTAATCACGTTTTTTGGAGCGCACGTTCCCATGGGTGCTCGTCTGATTTAATTCATTTTTTGTTAACTTTCACTTGAAAAGGTACAGTTATGTACGGTCTAACATCGACCGTACACCACACTATTTATATTTTATTGTAATTTCGTGCTTTACTTTATTTTGTACGGTACCTTAATTAACGTCAAGGAAAAATTAAAATCATGTATCCTGTTTGAAAAAAAAAATCAAAATTTTAAGAACCCAAATTAGTGACTTTGACACTAATAACGATTCGTGGTGTACTGTAGTCCAGTACAGTACATTGCCGCACCGTACTAGTTTCTGGATGAAAAATATTCAGTGAACAGAATTGAATGCAGTGGAAGTGGACTACAGTAGAGGAGATCAGAGTGTGATGACTTCGGATTTCCCGCGTTAATTCATTGTTTTCCTCTTCCTCTTCCTCTTCCCTCTTCCCGTCTTTTTGTCACGCCATCTTTCCACACCAGAAACTAGAAAGCAGGGTAGGGTTTAAGACGCCTTAAACCCTACCCTGCAAATCTGCATTGACTTGATAGCATAGCTGAGTTTAAACGGTAGTCCTTGTGAACCTGGTGAGATTTACAATGTTGACTCTAAAAGGTTATCCCGAAGGTGTGAAGTTTGAGCCGACTGATGAACAGCTTGTGAAGCATTTGGCGGCAAAATCGGGAATGGCTGGTTATGTGCCTCATAAGGACTTAGGGATGTTTATTCCTACAATCGATGATGAAGGTGGCATGAGTAGAATGCATCCTGAACATCTGCCAGGTGAGCGAGTTAGAGAGATAAGAGGGTATCGATATGTACTCTACAACCGAATTTACTACTTGTGCAATATCATAATAATTATACAGAATGCTGTGCGATTTTTAAGAAACGTTCACTTTTATAGGATTACGCTGATTTACTGAAGTAATAGCGTACGTGGAACTGCTATAGGAGATGATAGGCAGCTGAAGGCCTTAGGAACTGGTAATTTTGGCTCCATTTGCATGGTATATTCTAGCTGCAAAAGGCATTCAAGTTAAGCCATAGATTGACATAAGAAAGATGCATCTAACATATGCTGTTGTGTTTGATGTCCATACTGGTGTTGTTCTTCTAACAGGGCAAGCTTTTGGAATTAGAGAATGATATTGCTTTTCTCCTGGAGATTTAAAACTGATGATTTTGTAGATGTTGAAAATGTAATGAAACTGGCCTGTGGTGGCTTCATTTTTCTGAAGTCCTTCTCCATCATGATTCAGGAATGTTAACCAGATTTTATCCCCATTCCTCCCCCCCCTCCTCCCCCCTCTCCTCTTTCCCCCCCCCTCTCCCCCCCCTCCCTCCTCCCCTTCCCCGTTTCTAGCCTCCATTCGGTATCTCCCTCTGTGGCCAGTGACCCTTGCAGGGTTCCAGGGATGGTGTAAGACGCCATTTTTTCCATCACCCGATTGGTCCAGTCTTAGCTGGGACACGCAAGAAAAATAAAATACAGAAATTAGAGGATGGGGAAATTCAACAAATGCGGTGGCATAAGACGGGAAAGACGCGACCTGTGAAGGTCAATAATAAACAGGTGGGTTAATGTGCTTATGATTGACAAATTGGGTAATTGCATGTTTTGGATTAGTTCATCAGACAATGTTCAGGTGTGTGATTTCTTGCTTTAATTGTTATGTCTCAGCTTTTTGGTTGTCGCCTTTTGAGCTTTTTGTGCCCTTCCATTCTTGTGTGCAGTTGGGTTGCAAAAAGATTCTTGTACTGTACAACAGCAAGGGCAGGAAAGAAGGAGAAAAGAGTAAAGAAAAAGATGAGAAAACCAATTGGGTGATGCATCAGTATCACTTGGGTGAGGAGCATATGGAAAAAAATAACAAATGGCTTGTTTCGAAGGTTTTCTGGCAAACTGAACGCCGTAAATCAACCAGCAGAAAACCTGCAACTAGCAGTGAGTTTGAGCAAACTGTTGTAGAAGACCAATCTCCGAGTGCTGCAGTGAAGAAAGGCGATGAATCTTCGGTAACATTTTCGGTCGAGTTTGCGCAAGAAAGGGCCATTAAAGGTCATTCTGCGTCGACAAGAGTGGAATTTAAGACACATGTACAAAAGCGGCTCAAGTTGGGAGATGGAGTGGGTGACAGTGCAATAATGAATAGACAGGGTTTGAAGTCATGCGAAGAGACGCTCACAACAATGGTACGCACATTTGCCTAGCAAGTTCTGTGTTGGGCTTAGGGTCTCAGTTAACATTACTTGCTGTAGAGTTGTTTTTTTAACGAATGCTGATGCTGATGGTTATGCTTATTTGCTGGAGTTTGCGTAGGAACACATTGTGTTTGCTTGCGTCTGGCTGGACTCAGAAAGAGTTATAGCTAAAGTTGTGTGCTTTTTATTACAGGAGGTTGACAGGCACTCGACTGGTGATAGAGTGGCCTATGCAGACGGGAAGAATGGACCGGCTCCAACAGACGAAGATGTAATAGCCAATTCTGTTTGACTCTTTGTTATGTTCTGGGAATTCACCAAAGTCAGTCAATGTTTTGTTTGTTTCCACAGCAATAGGCCTGCCATCATCAGGATGTTATGTTTGGAAAAACGCGATAATCTGCATTCACGTGGTAGAGTTGCATGGTGTTTGGTTTACAGATCCTTAAGCATTGGGGCTTTATTGTCTGTGACAAATGGATATTGTGAAGCTCAGCCAGGCAATAGAGTTATGTAACTTTCACCTTCATTGAGCCTTTCTTTTTCATTGACGGCAGTTGGTGGGCCTATTGTTTGGATTGCAGCCCTTCTTTGGAGGCTGGAGCAATATGCACGAAGGGAAAGACGCGACAAGTATTTCTGATGTTGGGTCATCCCAAGAGGTAAGGCTCTGTTTCATCCACTTGAGGTTCATGGCGCATTCTTCTTTAGATTTTAATTTCCTATCAAATGATTCTAAACAGTCTGTCTATTGAGATGAATGTAATTTGTTGATTTTTCTTCTGCAACTTTGTCTTAGGCTCTGGTCTCAAGTAGATTGTTAGCTTCAGCACTATTTCTCAAGGATTTAAAGTGGAAGTGTGAAATTTGGGTGATTTCCTTTCTGTAATTTTATCTTAGGCCATCCTCCCAAGTATATCAGGTATGCCAATGAAGGTATTTAAAGTAGTTTTGTCATTCTGTTTTGTTGTGTGGTCTCCTTTGATTTATAACCTCCCTGGGTTGCTTTCTAGCAAACTCTTTTCTCTCATTTTGTCGCTGTCAAAACAATTGCTGTAATTGCTTTACCATCCGTTTGTTTGTTTTTGTTTTTGTTTATTCTGTTTATCATCAGCCCCCAGCTTACGGTGAGTACGATGATGTGGTTAGCAAGGAGACTCAACCTCAGGCTGATCGATTTGAAAACTATGAACCAAGTGGAGGAAATATCGATGATTTTCCGTACAGACCAAACACAGACTGCAGAAATCTGATATGCCATGAAAATGGGGTAGATCTTAACTATTTGGACGATGTAGATGATGTAAGACCTCTAAAGCGATTGCCAATGAATCTTATCCAGTCTACTTTGGAGACTGTTCCTAGTAAGGAAACTATGGAAACGAAGGAAGACACTTTAGGATCTCAAGGAGCTCTAGCATGGCCCCCTTTGGATCCTTTGGTCTTTGCCGATGATTTTATTTGCACTCCACCAGACGATGCACTAATAACTTCTCAAGGATTGGAGAAAAGACTTGCTTTTGTTCAAGATGAAGGTCGTGAGAAGGAAACAATTGTTGGGGAATTAGCGGCGGACGGTAAGGACATTTATAACGACCCACGGGGAAAGGAACACCAAAGGGTTTCGCAGGAGGAGGAGCCGTGCAGTTTACCTCTCTCAGACTTTCATCTTAGCCAATCTTTACCGGTTCTTGACAGCCAAGAAGCAAGGGACATATTTGGTGGGTTCAGCCAATCACAAGGGAATAATAACAGTAATAGCCTGGGAAAACAGCTGGAAACGTTAGTGGAAAAACAGAAAAACGATGAGCCACATTTTGGCTGTAAACAACCAGTGTCTGGAGCAACACAAAAAGAATCGCAGAACGCTGTCTCAAATAAAATTTTATTGGGAAAGAAGAAGAGGGAGAACCTTCCGACTCTTCGTTCCAGGACACAGCCGAAAAGGGAGGCAAAGAGTGCATCAAGGCCGATTACCAGCTTCTTTAGTACGTGAGTGTTTTCTAAAAAGTTGAGGTGATAAAAGAAAAAAGGAGATTTTCTGACTAAAATCGTGAGTAGTATGTGGCTGTTGATCCTGTACTGATCATTTGTTTAAACTGATTGGAGACTGCAAGTAGGGATGTGAGTAAGATATGAAACAGTTTATCACTCTCTATGTTCAGGCTTGCATAAAGTTGTAATTCTGTTTATCTTCAGAAACTGCAACGAAGTAAGCTAAAGTTCTGAGATCGTTGTTGCTGTCAAAGTGAGCCGGTATTTTTCTTTCCAAAGGACAGTATATCACTAATTCTGTGCCACTTTTCTTGTTTCTGGCCACAAAATAGCGCCAATATACGAAATCTTTTTTTCTCAACGCTAAGTTTTTGACCGGTTCAAAAACAGCCTTGCCTTTCAGAACGAAAACAGGATCAATAACACTAATGTAATCCCCTCGCTAACACTATCTTTAATAACGTTCAGCAGTGTCATTTTCCGCGTCAAATTTTTTTTTTTTCATTTATTATTTACAGGTTCCATATTTTTTGTGTGTGGTTTGCAGTACTCTCGGTCGTTGAACCAAGATAGCAAAGTGGAGCTTTGGAAGTGTGTGGGAACCGCAAAGACTTGGAGTGTAGGAGTTCTGTTAGAGATGTTTTGACTCATGGTGAGATGAAAATTTAGACTTAAGTATTCGATGTCGGATAGGACACAAACTTGGTGTGTCAGTTTTCCAAGGAATCAAGTTTCTTTGGTTTATTAGTTTGGAGGGCTATTGGTTCCTTCTTTGTATAGTAATTATGGTGCGCATGTCACTGTTTCAAATTCTCTGTAGTGTTTATTTAGACTTAAGTGACAAACTGCAAAGCTGCACAGTGTAGTGAAGACTAAAAAACCCTAAAAAAACCCAAAAAAACCCTAAAAGAAGTGGTTGCTTTGAAATGCCTATTAAAATTCCTGCTATGTGTCGCACTGTCCGTGGTTGCGACATACAGTATGCAGGTGGTGACATTGGTAGCCTGTAAGGTTGTACAGGGATTGGAAGCAAAGTGAAACGTGTGTTTGCAATGACACACTGATGGAGTGTTTTTTTGGAGCCTTTTTTTTTTGCCATTGCTCTTCTTTGATATTTGTGTGTCATATATCGCTGTAAATGGTGACTTGCACTTTTGGACCTTGTATGCCATGGTTGATTTTTGTAACTTTAAACTTCTTGCTTGCAGTTTGAATTTTTTTTGTTTAATGTCAAGACCTTAAGATCGTTAATCTTGGTTTTAGCAAGGCTGTGTTTAATGACCATTCTTACCATCGTGACTTGAAATTCTTTACCTGCAGTAGACTAATACATAACTATTGCGCGCCTTATTTTTTAGCATCATCATAGCCAATATGCATACTTCAGCATTGTTATTGCAAGGTCCACTATTTGGAAATTTTGTTGTTTAACTATTTCAGCTAGTGTGGCATGTCCACAATGTTTCGTTTTTCCACTTAGAATTAACAAAGCCGCAATGGTAGCTCTACGTCAACGTCAATGTTTTCTTGTACAACAATCAATTTTGGAGAAATTTATCTGTTCTGTATGAATACCGTTTGTTTCATGAGACTGTTAAACGACGATGTGTGCGTGATTTCGTCAAATAATGCCTAAATGAGGCAGTAAAGGTGCCACAGAATGCCAAAGTTGTCGTAGGAAATTGTCTGCTGGCCAAGTTCATACAACACGCCACAAGTTCATTGTGCGAAAACTATTTGAAAAGCTATACAGTACGCGTACTATAGGACGCGTACTGTAATATTGTACTGTATCCGCTCTTGTTAAAATCGTGCGATTTTTTCAAATTTTCCGATTTCTACGTATAATTCGTGACTGTTGAAAAAATTGCCAAAAAAGGCAATGTACTTTCTGTCCGGTAAACTGAACGGAAAATTTACGAGTATTTCCCCTAAAATGTACGGTTTTTTATTGCAATGTATGGAAATTGACAAAAGCATACGTCGCAGTTATTAGTACTTTCTGTCCAGTAAACTGACCAGAAATTTCATGGAACATGCACGTAACTTTAACGAAAATGTACAAACATTTTTGAAAAGAGACGTTGAAATGTCACACTATTTGCGAGCGGTAAGTTTGAAAACTGTACGAACGTCTTCCTCAATATTTTTCGAAAGAAGCCGCCATGGAATGTTGAGAATCTGCCAGGAATCTGCCTGTCAGATAGTATCAGACAGACGGACTTTGACAAAAATCTTGCATTGGCAGAGACTTGAACTTGGCACTTTGCCATCTCGCAGTAACCTGATCCGAAATTGTCTGATACCAGTCGATGCGGAAACTGAAATGATCCCAAGAAGTGTGATGCATATCTAAATATTTAAACTTGTTTAGCAATCATCAAAACTTACAAACTCCGCTATATGTAAACTTCATTTTTTTTAACATGCATGGAATAGTACGGATGAAAATTCATTAACAATTTTAACGGTTTTTTTCAAATCGTTCAATGCGTTCGCTACGCATAATTCGTCGCGATTGAATCGTTCGCACTAAACGGTTTGAATAACCATGACAATAACGTTTACAATTGTTTTCGTACATTAAACCTATGACGGTATATAGTATTGTATCGTAGTACGCTTCTTATTATGCATCGTAAAATGGAACAACACGATATTGAAACTTTGGCGCCTGCTATTGTACCCAGTGTACTGTAATGAACTGTATAGTACTGTACTATACCTGCTACTAGTGTCGGGTATCGGGTAAATTCATATCGAGATAATTTTGATATTCGATACATCGAATATCGATCGAGCAAACTTCTCGATATATCGTACCAGGACCAACATAAATTATCGCGATATAGATCGCAATATGTAGTATTTTTTTAAATTTAATATTTTATAAATTACGTTTTTTAACTTAAAGGACAAATTGTCAGATACGCCACGTACGACGTGATTTTCGTTTCGTGGTTCGTTCGTTTTGTGCCATTTGCCGCAGAAATTTTTGGTACTTTGGACAAGTCTTTTGATGATTTCCTTCGTACCTATGCAAAGAAAACATTTGAAACCCGGGGTTTTGGGAGCCCTCCCCCGAGCCTTCTCGTTGCGTTTTACCGTCAACGAGTATCAGTAGCTCTTCAACGAGCGCAAGCCGCGGCCCTTCTACGACGGAGCACAGTGGCGGATGACAGGCGTGGCCTCCCAGATCTTCCACCTAAGGATCCAATCCACATCCACGATCTTCGGGGGTGTGGAGTTTAGTTTGTTAGGGTTGTGTAGTCGTTTTGTATAGTTTCATCTTTAGTACATTTGCTTGGTTTTGGCTGTTATTCTAGTTAGATTTGGTGTCTTTACATGTTTTCTTTCCCTAGGTTTTGTTTGGCTATTTTTTAGCATTAAACGTTTTTTCGCTTTTTTTTGAAACCCTTTGTACCTTGATGGTTTTTTCCATCGCACTTTTTGAAATAAAAGTACTTGTTTGTTTTAAAGGAGACGTCGCAAAATGTAACCGACGAAAAAGTACTAATTCTGTAGCACTAGTACTGGCAGCAGCAGCAGTACACCGCTAATCGTTATTAGTGTTAATAACTCTAATTTTGACGCAGCTTTTTTCGGCCCAAAATCATAAGTTTGTGTTATTAACATTATAATATAATTAAAGCTAATATGGAAACTATTTATTTAGTGTTAACCATTTTATATTACGTTCGTCAAAATTAGTGTGATGTACGAGAAGCTCGTTTACGTACATTGCGTCGCCGTGACATCTCAATTTTTACAACATTAAAAGCTATTTCAGTACCAATTAGCCGCCGGAAAGAGCGGAACATTACGAAATATGTAGCATAAAATATCGTTATTTTTACTCTAATTTACATGTTTCGTACGATTTCCAAACCTTACAAGTACGTATTTCGTCGAAAGCTGTCAGGATAGTACACCTGAACTTGAAATAGTATCAATGAAAGCTCAGCGTACAACCTATGAACCGACACACAAATTGGCGTTTAGTGCCAAATCAATGTTAATGCTTTTTTTTTTGGGACACAAAATCACAAATTAGCGTTATTAACACTATTAGCGTTTCCGCTAATCTTTTTTTTACACTAGTAACGATTAGCGGTGTAGTACTAGCAGCAGTAGCAAGAAGAGTTTCTTTTTTTTTAAAAAGCCTCAATATATTGGCAATATATCGCGATATTTTCCTTTTCGATATATCGGAGCGATATATCGATTGTCGGGTACCCGAAATTCAATATATATATCGAATATCGGCAAATGGTCCTCGATACCCAACAAGCCAACACTACCTGCTATGCATCGTCGCACCCCCTCCCCCCTTCGTGAGCTCGTGACTTCGTGGCCACTGCCTCACGCCCGTGCCAGAGGTCGCAAAGGTCAAAATTTTACATAACCGAAACCGACCGTTTTTTTTTTTCAAAATCTGAGTAACCGACGCCCGACCGAGTTATGTCACGCTCCAAAATTGTTAACCGTTAACCGACCGGCGTTTACGAAAATAAAAATTAACCGAATCTCGATTTCCCGCGACTAACCGTGCCCGCCCGTAACCGAAAAAGTACAAAATTTACCAATGTTCGACGTATGAAAGCCAATAATTACGATTTGTCGCGTTCCCTAAGATTTGTGAAATAAATAGTGTACAGTACCGTGTCAGATTTGCAACGCTAATCATGATGTCACGTACTTCCACGATACCAAAGAGTACAAAGTATTATGATGTTTTCACTACGCGGTTTGTAAAAATGCATTCCGTCAAAACGTACAGTTTCACGTCATTATGAAGTTTGCACTACGCGGTTTGTGAAAACCACAGGTACATCATAACTGCATGTATTAAATCATTTTTTGTACATTTTCATTAATACAGTTCTGTACGTGAGCCACACTATTTAAAATAGAAACTTACTACACCGCGAATCGTAATTAGAGTAAATTACTCTAATTCAGTCGCTCGAAATTTCGACTCTATCACATCAAATAGAATAGACGATTCTAATTTTTCCATTATACTAATTTTTAGTGTTGTGTATTGGTAAAAAACTTATTGCGATAACACCGATACCGATAGTTATCGGTTATCGAACGATCACAGTTTCCGATATATCGGTCTCGGACCAACAAATTCCATATCGGTGATAACTTAAAAAATATATAGTATGCATACAATAGTACTTTATAACATACTGTATTATTTTATTGATTTTAAATAGCGTGGCATGCCACATATAAAAATCTGTTCCGTTACCGTTTAACTGGAATTTATTACGGACAGCGCAGCATACAAACGTTGGCCGGTTAACTGGAAAAAAAATTTACGGCGACGTATATAATTTTACTAAAAAAACTGGTGAACATGGAACTGGAAAAGGACGGCGGACACAAAAGTACAACGGATGCAAAATAACATTCTGCACGCCGCTGAAATCGAACGGACGACTTGGAATGAGAAAACACGAGCGGACGGGCCAGCGTGAGTGCCGACATCCCGGAATGGCTCTTTTGGCAGCTTATGCCAAAAAAGTCGACAGATTGACACGTGGCAGGTCCCCGGTGGATCTCAAGGAATAAATGGACAAAGCCATGACGTCGGATGTGAAAGGTACATCGTTTTTACTGGATCCGTATCAAGGCTGTACAGATCTCATGGCGCCTACTGTACTTTCTATGCTTGTACACGTCCGGGGAATAAGACGTACAGTTGAGTGTACAGGCCGTACATTTATCTGTACGACCCGTACAGTTATCGCCGATAGTTGTCGTTATCGACATTATCGTCGATAAGTACCCGATATTATCGGCTACTTATCGGCGATAAGACTGATGTCGATATATTGTACCAATATATCTATTATCGCATACCCGAAAAAAGGCCTATATCGGTTATCGGCAAATCCTTACCGATACACAACACTACTAATTTTGGCAACTTTTATTAGCGTAAAAAATTGTAATATAGGTTCGTTTTAAATAGTGTGGAATACGGACGACATTCGACCGTGCAAAATTGTACTTTTAAAGTAAAAAGGTACAAATAATGATTTAATAGAATTGTGCTCACACGTGAAATCGCACTAAACGTCAAATGAATCACATCGAAAAAAAAGTCGTTCGCATAACTCTAGTTCGTCAACAGCATCGTTGTCAGTGTGAACACTAACTGACATTCACCGCGGCAAATATTACTAACGTTATAACGACGTCAAAACTATACCGACTGACAGATTTTGTACGACTACGTAATTTAGTGTTCATAATTTCAGCGCGGAAATTTATTGCCAACATAACCCAATATGTAGTTCTTAAATAAATTATAGTAAACTTCCTCTGTGAAAAAGTTATATCACATAAATTAGAGTTCATTACTCTAATTGTTTTTTTTTTGTTTTTTTACTCTAATTTGTTTACTACTCTAATTACGATTCGCGGTGTAGAGTTGTTAACGCTGATTCAAAGAGTACCTTGAATAATGTAAAGAAAAATTTAGAGTTATTTACTCTTTTTAAGGTTTTTGGGTCAAAATTCGTGGTGACGGAATTAGCGTTAATAGCGCTAATTACGATTCGAGGTGTAGTGTAAATGGAAAATTATGATTCATAATACTATTTAATGCAAGGAGACGTGACAGGTTATAGTCCACGTATTTAAACGGATAGAAGGGCGGCCGAAAAACTCAAAATCTGGACGGTGGAAGTTTTACAAAAAGTTTGGAGAATCTTAACTAATCCCTAGTTAACATCTTTTGTAAAAAAAAAAAAAAACAGTACGGCTTAGTACGGAAATGTACTTTCTCCAGTAAGCAACCCCACTTTTCGCTTGATGGAAGGTTACCCTTAGCGTTAAATACGTTAATAGCGATTGGCGGTGTAGTGTACAGTACAGTACTGTACTGTACAGTACACCGTGAATCGTTATTTGCCTTGTGTACTCTATATCGGCACCCCAAAATTTTGACATTGATACTTTAAATAGAATAAATTACACTATTTAGGGAAGTGGACTATAATCTGCCACGTCTCCTGGAACTACATTAGAATGAATGACGCTAATTTTTTCTTTACACTAATAATTTTTATACCCTAGTAACGATTCAAGGTGTACTGTTCCTGCTACGCACCTTCGCACCCCCTCCCCTTTCGTGAGCTTGTGACTTCGTGGCCACTGCGCGATTCGCCCGTGGTCAGTACCTTCGACCGCTTACGCTACACCGCGAATCGTTATTAGTGTCAATAACTCTAATTTGGGTTCTTAAAATTTTGATTTTGTTTTCCAAATAGGATACATGATTTTAATTTCTCCTTGACGTTAATTTAGGTACCATCCAAAATAGCGTAAAGCCCGAAAGTACAATAAAATATAAATAGTGTGGTGTACGGTCGATGTCAGTTCGTACATAAATGTACCTTTTTAAGTGAAAATTTACAAAAAATGAATTAAATCAGACGCGCACGCATAGGAACGTGCGCTAAAAAAACGGGATTAATCTGACACATAAATTAGTATGGCATGTTTGGATATTTTAAAAATAGCGACGGCGTACGATTTCTTATATTTTGTTCGGATACATATATTAATGTATATAATTGTTCGGCGAATATTCCATTTTTGCTGTTCCCAAATTAACATTAACGCCGAAATTAGAATACACCTTTTTTTTGAAAAAAATCAAATTCTTAATTAACATCAAGTACGGTAAATTTTCTTCAACACTATTTAATTTTTGACACTAATAACGATTCGTGGTGTACTTGTATTGTACTGGCTTGTAGCGTATCGGAGATCTTCGACACTTCTACGATACGTTACGCATCACTACAGTACAGTACTGTACTGCACTGGACTTTACCGTTAAGCTATGCAGTTATGACTAGGCCATAAGCCCACAACCAATGGCCATAGCCAATGTGCTCTCGGTTTTAGAGCCAGACATTAGGGCTACGTCATGCATCTCCTCAGAACTCATGCGCTTAGCGCCAGCTGGCATGTCCCTCAACCTATCAGGTTTTCTTCTCCTCTCTCCTCTTCTTGTAGCTTTCGTCAAAGCCTGCTCAGTATCCGACATTTTCGCTTCATTTGTCCTTCCCGCCAAGCAACTCTTTCATCACGTACAACTAGTTCAACCTTTGGCTCTTCGCTCTTCCCCTCTCCGTTGTCTTCTACCACCGTTTTTTCTCTCTCTAGTGAATCTGGACAAAAGAAAGATGCTTCTGAAACTGCGTCCAGAGAGCCACCTCCGAGATTCTTGGAGGAGCTTCGTCTCCTTCTGGCTCTTCTTCCGGAACGAGTGCGAGTACAGCTCGAGGCTTTGGAGGAAAAGACAGAGAGAGGAGAGGGAGAGGGAGACCAGAGAGGGATGCAGATAGAGGAGCTGGTGGAAATAGTGTTGGACTTAGGGAGACGGCCCTTGGCAAGGTTTCCGAATGGCGATTGGCACATAGCGGAGGAGGTTGTGACAGCTGAGGAGCTTGAATTTGCTTCAAAACAGGCTAGTTCTATTCTGTGTTTGGCTGGGTGCATGTATATGCCATAGGTTTTGTGTGCAAAAACAATTGGAAACGCTATATATTGTAAACCCATGCAGTATTGTACTTTACGGGTACTGGCTAGTACTCGTACTGTACGGGGTCGCTGTTAATAGCGTTTCCAATTGTTTCGTGCATTAAACCTATGGTATAATTAAAGAAATCATTGCAAATGCTGCACAAATTGGTGCAGCACAGACTGCTACACTGCCCACCCCTATTATAGTTCCTGAAGTATTAGCATAAACACTTTATATAGTCAACTACACTAAGTTGTGTTTTGCCACATGGTTCATTATGGGCCGCTTCCCTAATCAGTGTTATTAACACTAATTTATGTTTAAAGACTCACGCGAATAAGAGTATCTAACTCTAATTGCAATGGGCAATTTAGTATATAAGATAGTTGACCTATGCGTAGCCAGGTAATGATAATATCAACGGTAATAAGTCATTGTGGTGGGTACGATAATGTTGGCTCGATTAGTTTGGATGGAAAACTATACCGCCTATCGCTACTTGAGGAAAGAAATTATTAGTGTAAATGCGAAATTATAATGTATAATTCTAGTTTAGTGTAGGGAGATGTGACAGATTGTAGGACACTCCCTTAAATAGTGTGATGATTTTTGGCAAAAAAGGTGCAGAGTACACTGGATACGTTTATTACGTAAACACATTTTTTTCCGTTTGTTGGAATGTGCATCCAAAGTTTGCGATGAGAATGTAAGGTTCTCGCCTTCCGATTGATGGTCTCCAAATGAAAACCGGGCTCTTGTGCACAGAGAAAAGCGGATTTAAGTGGCGGAAGGACACTAGCCTTAATAGCGATACACGGTGTAGTGGATGAATCTTGGTCTAGAGTTGAGGCAATTGAACACTATTTCCTTGCCACTGCATAGACTTGAGCTTATTAATTAGTTCGGACGCTTATATTTAGTGTTAATTGAAAAAGTATGTGGATATTAGATTAGTGTAAGATAAGCAGATGGACGAATATGTACATGCAAAACTTTCATATAGAGTCTGCACATAGAATGAGCATTTCCCATTGTGGAAATAAAACAGGACCCGAAGAAATTAGCCGTTAATAGGTTTCACTATGGAGAATTTCTGCATGGTTTGCTGGTCTCGTGCGACCCAAACTTTTAGAACATAGGTGTAAAGACATCCTTAGAACATAGGTGTGAAAATACCCTAAGGTTTGTGAAGAAATAAAGAAGCACAAAAAAAAACTGTTGCTGCTCACAAGACAAGTCTATGATTGAGAATGAACGAAGTAGGCTTTTAAAAGAAGTTGGTGCCAATGTACTTGATGTGTAAAGTGTCTTATCAGTCCTTGAGCGTCCCTTTATACTTGGGCCTTAGACTTAAATGGGGAAATGAATGTGGAAGAATGCCTTGGCCACACTTATGGTTGTACTAAGAACCTGTTAAGACCATCTTCCTTTTAGAACCTATACAATCTTCAACTTTTAGTTGAAACGGGTTCGGAAAGTTTGCAATTTTCTGAAGTTTTAAATAAAAAAGGAACTTGTAAAAGGATTCTTTGAAATGCTCTGCAGAGTGGTGTAGAATGTTGAAGAACTTCTACATTTCCTATCCAGTTCTACTTTAGAATGTTGTTTCCATTTCTCAAAAATCTAAAATGAATGATTTTTACACTCTCATATTTGGAGCGTTGAATCCCTCTCTCAAAGTTTACTTGTGCAATTAGTATAGGGCTAACTATATATATATGTGTACACCATGGAGCTTATAAACTGTAAACCATGGAAATTGATAGGACCATGTGACTTTTAGTTTCCACATTTTAGTCCGTGACATTTAGTTTTGCGTGGACCAGGCTTCTTCTTCATGCCCATTTTATTTTTTCGATTTCTTTTTGGTGTGGACTATTCTTTACCATAGTGATGATTGCAATGTATTGTGCTACGATTTTGAGTTGAGTTTACTGGGACCATTTATGTCAAACTCTACACGAGACAACTTGTTCCAGTAGAAATCAATTAATACAGAGGTGAGTTAAATGTCAGTGACCACTTGTTGGGGAATTACACTATCGAAATCTACTTTCTAGTAAGTAACCGTACGTATGATTGTTCATGAAATTGTACAAAGTACCCACAACAATTCATACAATTTGTACACTTCGTACAATTATACTCATGTTTTACCCACAAAACAAGGATAAGTTCCGATAACTGGAATTCCCCTATCATCAGAAACCACAAACACGGTTGCAGGTTATTAGCATTTGTTAGGAGCATCTATGAAAATTTATGTGTACATTTTAGATCCTGAACGACTATTTAATATTGCTTGTATCAGCGTGCATTTTGAAACCAACACTAACAACAACAAAGATTAGAGAAATAGGACATAGACTACGTATTATAGCCGATACACAATGTTTATGCACTGCACACCAATTGTTCATCGCCACTGTTAGTTTGTCCATACTAATTTTTAGGGAGGTTGGATTTACTAGGGTTCCACAGGATTCTGAAATTTGGATGTTAACAACTCACGAAGTTTATGGGATTATCTGCCTTTTTCTTAGAGCACATGCAGTTTGACTCCTGCTATTCTACTGACATTTAAATTATCATTTGGTCAAACCTAACAGTTATCATGATCAATAATGCATAGGGGCATTATAATTAGAGACAAATGGTATCGCTTTGCAGTTGTGACCGCCACCAGGTTGAAGTAATGGAGTATAGGTCATGGTGAATTTTATGGGTTGTTCTTGATCCTTCGTTAACACAATTGATTATTTCTTGTTTGACATGATCCAGCAGATGCTCTGCATACTTACAAATGATGTACAAATAAACTTAATTACAAATAAACTTAGGAGTTGATGCTTTTCTGGTAGGTCAACTAAACCAAACCATTCCTCATAATTTGTCTGGACCGTATTCCTTCAGTAGAAGCTTGCAGAAAAAAATGATATTCATTGGCTAAAATGTGATGAACTACATGCATCCTCTTCTAAAAAAACACCCTATGTAATTAGGTTTGGACTGTGCTATTTGAATCCAGTGTTTTTATCTTCGGTCTATTTACTATGAAAGATGAGATGTTTTTGGTTGCATATTTCAGGTTGGAGAGTTTGGAGGAGACAATCGGGCCGGAATTGACAGAACTCTTCATCGTGTGAGTGCAATTAGAAACCGATCCGGGAAAATCGTGGGACTCACATGTCGAGTTGGGAGAGCAATTTCCGGAAGTGCGGAAATGGTTCGGGATCTTGTAGCAACTGGAGGCTCTCTGCTTCTGATGGGTCCTCCTGGGGTGGGCAAGACAACAGCGATCAGGTGTGTCTAGATTTTTTTTTTTTTAGTTTTTCCCGGTGTCAATATTATAATTGACCGTATGGTTGTCTACTTAGGTTTCAAAGCTGTAGGTAAATTTCGATCAATTGGAGTGTTGCTTGAAAAATTTCGAGATTTTTTTTTTCTTTCGCACAGATAGAACTGCGGTTTTATTCATATTTGTGAGGTTGTGAAACTAACTGCTGGGCCAGAAAGGCTGCTTGCGCACCTTGTATCGATATTAGAGTTACTGTTCTTTTTGCCTTTCATTTTTTCTCCATGCACATATGGCGGTGTCCAATTGAACGGTAAGAATCTTTCCTCTGCATTGTAACCCGATTTTGAAAAACAATAGGTGCGCACCAACAAAAATGAGTTGAAAGAGTGGCAAAATTATCGACTCTAATAACGATTAACGGTGTAGTTCTCTGGGTTTAGGTTGTTGCAGATATGTCAATGGTTTACTTTACGAGTCCGTTTATAGGATAATTACACATAGACGGAAAACTGGCGATCACAGTAACTTCAGTTATCATGATGTATGAACATTCGAGTAACTGGTGTACTGTCATTGCTGTTAAGTAACGATGGTTATTTTTAAGTAATAATGGTCGTCGGGTTATTTTGATTTTCATCAATTAACGAAGAAGTGTCGCACAGTCGTAACCTTTTGGCATGTGTAATTACCGTACTAAAGGGTAACTAACGAATTATGCGTGCGTGACTACTGGCGATACTGGCCAGTAATCACCGCAATCGTACATTAATTTGTACCTTTTTTACAAAATTGTACAGTTTTTCGTACGAATACTATGATTACTGCGCCAGAAACGCCTGTTATAGTGCTCGTACACCTACCCTATTACAGGACAAGTGGGTAGTTTCTCAACCAGTTGTCGGACCTTTTGCAGGGAAGTAGCCCGTTTGCTGTCTGATGAATACTTGAAGAGGGTGGTGATAGTGGATACGTCAAATGAGATTGGAGGGGACGGAGATATTCCACACGAGGGGATAGGGAGGGCGAGGCGCATGCAAGTGCCTCAAGTGGAGATGCAACATGAGGTGACATTTGGTAACTATTTACATTAAGTAACTCTTTTAGGGCTTGTGGGGATCTATGTTTTTTTCGTGAGCCAAGGAAGCAAGAAAGGTTAACTGATTGGGAGCTGCTGTTTTCCATATCCATTTCAGCTGTGGATAGTGAAAAGTAGAAGATATCCGCATGATATTCGTTTGTAAGAATAGGACATTTGGTGAAAGTGAAATTGTTGACAGCGGTCCTAATGTACCATTTTGGCTTGCTCTCTCTCTCTCTCTCTCACTCTCTCCCTCTCTTTCTCTCCCCCTCTCTCTCCCCCCCCCTCTCTCTCTCCCCCCTCCCCCTCTTCCTCCCTCTCTTGGGCAATGGAGCAGGTAATGATTGAGGCAGTGGAGAACCACATGCCACAGTCAATTGTGATTGATGAGATCGGTACGGAATTGGAGGCACTTGCCGCCGGTACTATTGCTCAACGCGGGGTTCAGCTTGTGGGGACGGCCCATGGGATGACAGTGGAAAATCTCATAAAAAACCCTTCACTGCAAAACCTTGCAGGCGGAATTCAGGTTTGGTTCAGAATTCTAAGGACTTTGGAATCTGTAGGTGGGAAAATTAGGAGACACTTCTTCTTCTGTTTACCGTAGTGGGTGGAAAGTGAATGGCGAATGTTCTCTCTTTTAGGAATCATGTGTCAGAAATGCTTGTTTACACAGGAAGGCATACTGCCAATCCCTATCATTGTCATTAACACTAATTCGGTCCCGACTTTGAAAATCATAAAAAGAGTGTTAATAGCACTATTTAAGGGAGTGGTCTTAAGCTGGCCACTTTACTGCCCTGAATTAGTTTTATTGATATTATTTCTCTTTAGTGCGTGTAACTTAGAGATGGGCAGAGTAGTGGGCGGGTGGATGATGGAAGTCAGACCTCTCTTTAGTTCCAATTGCATTGGTGAGAAAAAAAAATGGATCAGAAAACCTAAGACGTTATGTTTCAACATACGGATACTAGCGTGCGTTTACTCCGTTTTAGTGTAAATGAGCAACTGTTGTACAAGCTATGTTAAAACCTTTTAAAGTCATTTATGTGCGTTTTTTTCCATAGGTTCAATACTCCAAATTGTATTGTTATGGTTGTACCAATGTTTAACAGATTAATTTTTTGTCTTTTCTGAACCAACTGTTCTACGCAACTCACCAATGACTGAACCAACTGTTGTGCAACAGGATCCCATTATATGACAAAATGTGTAAACTGATCGGTTGTTCTGTTATCTGAAATTTACCATGTTTCTGAGCTTTAAAACGACCCACATTTGACAAATTGACCCACATTGGTTTTAGCAAAGACATATCCTGGTTGGTCTTACCTTCTATGCCGTACTATTTTAGTGGAAAATGAATTCATTCATTGGTTGTGTTTGTGACAGAAGGAAAATCGGATCCCGCATCATCGAACCGATGTGTCAAAGAGATTCTGTAGTGTTTCACTATGAATTTAGTGCGTCTTTCAACCTGCTGAGGTATTTCATCTGTTTGTGACAGAGTGTGACGTTGGGAGACGAGGAGGCCAGAAGGAGAGGTGTCCAAAAGAGTGTGCTTGAGAGACAGGGTCCACCTGTCTTCACAACAGCTGTGGAGATGGTTTCTCGGACAGAGTGGAGAGTTCATCGCAGTTTAGCAGTTACTGTAGACGCCCTTCTTGCCGGTATGTATGACATGGAATGGAAACTGTCATGTTTTTTATATAATACTGTTGAATTTCAAAAAGAGTGTCATGGTTTTTTATATAGTACTGTTGTATTTCAAAAAGAGTGAAGGCACTTGATCGTTTCCTTCTTGCCGGTGTGTGATCTGAAATGAATACCGCCATGAATCGTTTCCTTTTTGCCGTATGTGACACATGGTATGAAAACTGTCACGGTTTTTTTGTAACGCTGATGCATTTCATTCTTAAGTGACATGGAATGAAAACCGCCTTGACTGCAGGGAGGAATCCTGCGGTGGAGATTCGGCGAATGGATGACCAGGGCAGGGTTGTGGTGGGCCCCACTAGGGAAGGCATAGAGCCTGCCTCTTGGGCTGGGAGACTGGAGCGAGAGGCAGAGGGAGATGGAGAATTTTCAGATGTCAGCGACAGTGATGGTGAGGAGGATGTTGAGAGAGAGGCAGAGGAGGCTCTCTCGCGACTTTCGGCTCAGAGCAGAACTAAAGGAAGTCCTCCCCTTCTGTTGTACACATACCAGGTGAGATGGGAGGAGGTTATCCCACATTGTTTGGCTGACAGAAAGAAACATTTTTTTATTGCGGTTGATTAAAAAAATACAACATTCTGAGTTATGGAAGTTGACTTGCATTGCGGGTCAAAATGAGTTTGATCCGTATTGGTTTACCTGGTATATTGTATTCATCCGCATAAGAAACAAATTGGTACCTCTGAATCACAAATTGACATAACACTATTAGAAGTTCAAAACTCAGACCAAATAAAACGGCTAAGTACCTTTCCAGAATCAAACTGGTGCTCATGAATTACAATTTGACAAGGACACTATAATAAGGTAATTATAAGTTTGCGACTGGCGTTCGTTGCAATCTTACAGAAAATTGAACGAATCGTTAGAGTTTTCTGTGAAATTCCTATGATTACGGGCCAGTTACGCAAGTAATAACCTTTTTAGAAGCTCAAAATGTACAACTATACCAAAGGTTGAAGGCAAATAAAGAACGCTAAGTTCCCTTTTCACAAAATGGGGCCGAGTGAACGCAGATTGCCGAGGGCCCTCTGGAGCAAGTTTTGGTGGGAATGGGACTTGGGTCAACGGTGGAACTGACGGAAGACATAGGAATGGCAGATGCTGTCCTTGCCTTGCGGTCAAAACTGAAACAAAATACATGGGTTCGTGGGATGGCGAAGTATCGACAATTACCAATTTTTGCCATCAAGGTGAGGCCCCGGCAAGTGTTGGGAAGGGAGATACGTGTGAGAGTCATTGGGAGTTTGTTTTATGAGGCGGTGACATAAAATTCATTGCCGTTTGTCTTACAAAGACAGAATAGTCCAGACAATTGTGTTATACCACCTTCACACAAGACATGATTAATTGGTCACAACACCTTATGTAAAGAACTTACTGTAATTATGTGCTGCGGTGTACGATAGTTATCAATGTGCGTAAAATGTATAATTAGCCAGAAATTAGGTTAAATTGATCTAGTTTAACCTATTCCAAAAAGCATATAACTGACCTATTGTGTGAGATTCTATATATAGCACTCCATGGGTTACCGGTGGGTCTCGCCATTTGAAATCCACAAGACAGTCAAATTTGTGAAATTAGCTCCATGTTGTATCTTTCTGTTAGTACACACTGTCCATCGCTATTAATGTCAATAAAGTAATGTTACTAACGCTATTTAAGGGAGTGGACTACAAGCTCACTACATTTCCCTACACTAAATTAGCATGATACACTATAATTCAGCATTTGCACTAATAAATTCTTCACATTAATAGCGATGACATCAAAGAGTAAGTCGGTGGTTCCAAAAGAGTTTGAAGCATTTCTTACGCTGAATGCCAATGTTAGACAATTTCTTTTGACAGACGTTGATGACTTTTGATAAGTAGTGTTACTTCTTGTCAAACTAGCAATATTCTTCACCAAAACAATCGTTAGAGACAATAGACCCATATTGTATTCGGACCTATTCGGACCAATTAAAACATTCGGACCAAAAAAAATTATTTACACCGTCAGATTCGGACGATCGGACGGTCGCTGATCAAAGTAGCGATCTAAGAAGATCACATGAAAAGCCCATAACACAACTTACGATAAAGGCGCCGACCAAAGGCCTACCATAAAAACGCCTACTTTTGAACTATGTTTTATTCTCAAATAGCGCAGCTTATTCTATTTTTTCTGTACGCCATTTAGGGTTTTTTGTCCAATTAGCGTAAAAACGTGAGTACGTTTTTGTTTAAATAGTGTGGTGTACGGTCAGTGTCAGACCGTACAAAATTGTACCTTTTTAAGTGAAAAAGTATAATTAATGAGTTTTAGTAACCGCGGACGCATGAGAATATGCGCTCTAAAAAGGGGATGAAATCGGGCTGTCAAATATCCCGTTCGCACATATTCGTCCAACAACCGCGTTTCGACTGTGTGAACGTACGATTTGTGTACGATTTGTCAGATTTTGTAAAAATCCCTTATTAGTGTAAGCAGGTTTGCGACCGACATTTCTTTATCTTAGACTGACACTTTCGTAGGATAAAGAGACTATGCTCTCAGACCAACTCTTTGTAGGCTACAGAGTGGAACTCTTAGACGAAGATTATGATACTCTTGACAAAGAGACTGTACTCTTAGACCAACACTTAGTAGGGCAAAGAGATATTCTTAGACGAACACTGTAGGATAAAGAGCCAGTACTCTTTAACTAACCTTTAGGACAAAGAGACTACACTCTCAGACCAATACTTTGCTGGATAAAGAAACAGTACTCTTTGACTAACACTGTAGGACAAAGAGACTATGCTCTCAGACCAATACTTTGTAGGATAAAGAAACAGTACTCTGTAGGCTAATCTCCAACAATCTCCCCCCTCTTGCAGGCCAACACAGCAGCTCAGATGATCCGAGCCATGCGAGCCATTACAGGTCTAGACACCATAAATAGTGTGATTGCCAAAGGTGGTAAGGGACACCTCGATGAAGAAGTCGAAGGAACTGTGAAGTGGCTTGCGGTGGGAAGCAGAGCGACTTTGGAGGATGGAGGCGACGCACTCAAGGTGCGAAAGGAACCCTAATTCATGAAGGGAGACTGGTTTTTGGAGATAACAGCTGATTTTTGTCTTAAGAGAATTATGTCGAGGAATGAGGCAGCAGTAAGAGCAGTAAGGGGAGCAGATTGGGGGCAGGTTACCGGTGTACAATATTGTTCTCTCTCTCTCTCTCTCTCCCTCCCTCCCTCCCTCCCTCCCTCCCCTCCCTCCCTCCCTCCCTCCCTCCCTCCCTCCCTCCCTCCTCTCCCTCCCTCCTCTCCCTCCCTCCCTCCTCTCCCTCCCTCCCCCTTCCTCTTCCTCTTCCTTTCCCTCTCCATCCCTCCTGACCTTTTGCTGACCTTTTGCTGTTCATTTTTGCAGGAGGCGAAAATGGCTGTGGAGCAATTAGTGTTGCCTCTGGGTCAGCCCGTGGAGCTTCTTCCAAGGGCCGTTGTTGTTTTGGACTTACAAACAAAACTGATAACAGATTACGGTTTGGACGTGGAAAGGGTCGGTTTGCATCCAAATTGTCGTCTCAGGATTCTTCCTCGCTACTATGTAAAGTCAGGCAACAGTTTAAATTCGGGAACGGGTGTCCCAACCTCAACCCCGGGGTTTAAAGAAGAACCGGAAGATAGGGATCAGATTCTTCTTACAAACACGTCTGGAGGGGCGGGATTTAGTGTGAGTCGTCTGCCGGTGTTGGACGATTGCTGATTACAACTGTTGTTGTTGTTGTTATTATCATTCTTTTTTTTCTACTGGTCGTGGGAGGGACTCATTCTTTGTATTCTTTGTGTCTTTAAGTTGTAGAGCTAGTAAGGGTACTACCGTTTTTTGTTGGTAACGTAATTTTAAATGTTAGGTAGTATAAAGATATGGCATCAGCTTCCTTGAGTAACAGTGTTGTGTTCAGTTTAATATCGTCACGGACAATAAATGCTACAAATGGTTTACTCTTCCATTTTCTCCGGTGAATTTACATCCACGAAATGTCACGTGTGTCATATATTGCTGCCTTCTTGTATTCGGATCATGATCAAAGTTCGCATATGTGTTAAGTTATGTATGTTAAGTTGCATATGTCAAGTTAACATCATCCCTTGAAGCATAGTTGACTTTTTTTTGTTTTTAGGTTTTGTTTTGGTTTATCGGCTCATGTTTATTACCTTAGGTCAAATATTTTTGCGACTGCTTATCTGTGCATTGTATACTGTTGTAATGAAACTGATGTGAAATTACATCATCAAGGCAACGGCTTAAAATTTTAGGGATAACTTAAATTGTTTTATTGCGTTTAGAGTTAAGCGCCATTCAAATTGTTGCATAAAACAAACACTTAGAAGAAAAACAACTTTTTAAGCTCAGTCTGAATGTGACCTATTAGGAACTCTGTTCTTTCTCTGGATGGAGGCTAAATACTTCGGAACCTGTTTTCACCATTCAGTCTAGGAAGGCTTATTTGTCATGTGCTTCCCTCGTCCTTTATTATTAGTATGTTACATTGTGTCTCGCTATTGACATTAATGTTCTTTTCGCAATTTTCTCTGTGTACTCATGCCCAATTTACTTATGGAGACCGCCGATAAAAAGGTAAGAATCTTATTTTTCCATCGCAAGCATCTGAATGACAATCCAACTAGTGTGCACAGAGGAAAACGAGTTTAAATTCAATGAAAAAAAATTAACCCTGATAACGATTTGCGGTGTAACTCGTAGCCTTGATAAAGACATGCCCTTGTAAAACTCCAGTTGTTGTTGTTGGGTGCTATCGATTTGTTCAACCACTTGGATAACATCGTTACGGTACTATGTTTTATATCATACTGTTATTGCAATAGTATATCGTCTTTTAGAAGTTTGGCCAGTGTTTTTGACTTGCGCCGTTGAATGACCCGAACAGTTCTTTTAAGGGCACTGTTTTTGGTGTATAACTTCATACGTAAGTCAGTTACATTGACATTTTTAAACGCTTAGATGACAAAATATGGCAAAACAATGTGGCATGTAACTCAAGTTCTCAAAGTGGATGGTAGATTGGAAGTACTTTGCGGCATTAATTTTTTTTGTTGTACATTGATATACCGTGTATCGCTATCAACGTTCAAAAATGTATGAGATATTTAGCCTTATTTACTAAGAAAGCACGATGGTGAACCGTCTATGGTAACAAAAAGAAGGGATAGCCAGTAAAATGTCCTTAACCCTAATAGGAGGTCGAAAAAGGATGGAAGCTCGCAAACGCTGCATAGCCATAGATTATTATTTTATGTTCAAATTATGCGGACAATTCTCAACCGATTATCATATTTCTGCTATGAACGGAAAATTTGTATTATTGGAGTTATTATGTCCTGTTGACGGATTTAATCTTCTTCATGGCAATAGTTATCCCCGATGTCAAATGCATTGTCCCATCGCTAGTAAGGTTAATAACACCAACTCGAGGGAGTGCTTTTTGACGCGAAATCCTAAAATATTGTTAGTCTCTGTTTAGTTTGACTGGCCTATAATGAGCCATGTTGGAAAACATAATTTAGTGAAGTGTAGCAGATATTAAGTCCTCTTTAAGGCTAAAATTTACTAAGTAACCCCGAGTTCAATTAATGTTTTCCAACCGATCGATACGAGAATGTACATTCTACAATATTAGTTCGATGAAGAAATGATTGCGAATCGAGATCGGATTGACTCAAATCTTTTTACACGATTAAAATGTTGAAGCATGCATCAGAGCCAGAATTACAACACTGTACTTACCTGTACTGTCCTGGTTGAAATGTAAATTTTACATCATAGTACAAAAGTAGGTGAAAGTAGGCCCATACAATATGCCTATTGTACGCATAACATTCAATATGGCCTTAAGACCCATATTGTATTGGTGGCAAAATGAAAAAAATAGTAACAGGGTTGAGTTGCACATCGATCGATAGAAAATTAAATGTCATGCCTAAATTTTGAAAAACATTCGAACAAATTTTTATTTTTCCGTGAGTTTTGAGGTATTTTTTATTTAAACTGTCAGATTTGGACGATCGGACGGTCGCTGATCAAAGTAGCGATCTAAGAAGATCACATGAAAATCCCATAACACAACTTACGATAAAGGCGCCTACA
>JBBHKE010001760.1:75645-182845 GCA_037447655.1 Zygnema cylindricum
ACTTGTAGTGTAACTTACATTTTCACTTTGTAGTGTAAGTTGCATTTTTCTCTATGCATAGCTTGCTGCATGATTTCATGATTTTCATAACATTTTAAATGTATCTGAATGTACTTTGTTTTTTTTTTAATATTCTTAGCTTTGCGTTTTCGTATTTTCAAAGAATTACTTTGATTTACTTTTTTTACCCAAATGTGAATATGCGCACAACTTTGAAACTCTGGAGGTATTCAGGAGTCTCACCTGTCGAAGCTTCTTCGGAGATCCTATTGGGACTGGGGAAACACTAAGTCGTTCTTGTTGACGGTGGGAGCTTCTGTTTTAGAGACTGGTTTCTGTACAAAAGGTCAACTTTGACCCTCCATAACTTACTGCTCAGGGGAGCAAATTCAGAGATTCTTTTTGCTATCGACTCAGAGGAGTCTTGCCTTCACAAAGGTGAAGTTGGTCAGAGATTTTGTCTTCGAGGGTGGCAGTTGTTCTTGCTGAATCACAAAGGGGTCAGGGTTATCCTAGAGGCTTCTTCGAAGCTGTCCACTCTGAGGACTTATGGAGGTCTCAAAGTTTCAACACGCGTATAAGTGTAAACCCATTTTTTTCATTTAGTTTCATTAAGAAACTTTTATGCTTTTGCGTTTCGATTCTTATAATTTTTTTTTTGTTTCATGTAAGTCTATGTAAATTTTACAATACTTTTAGTACTTTAGTACGTCGTTCGATACGTATCTCTTTTTACGTTGAATGTGATGTTTCACTTTTACATTCAATGTGATGTTCACGAATTAAAATTATATTTTGCGGCAAGTTAAAAGTCAACATGCGTATAAATTGTGTTGTTCAGAAACCCTTTGTCCATTAATTTGGTGAGAAAGTGAGCTTGCTCACAATTTTATTTACATGTTGTCATCCTTGTTTTGTCAACGTTTAACCTGGCCGGCCGTGTGAATTGTTGATATATTATGACGGTCGATGTTCACAAGCGATGCAAAATTTCAACCGGTTGACTTCCTTTTTTAGCAAGTCAAAACTGTTCAACGGATTATGTGTCAAATTCAATTCAAAGGCACCAAGCTTGTGGTAATGTGTACGTTAAATGTAAAAATGTTAAATGTATTATCTTTGTCAAGCTGACGTAGGCACTTGCTTCCAAACAAAAAGATGTTTCGCTGATCATTTTTTTCTTTTAATTTGGTACCAGTAAAGTGCAAATCAACATGTACTCGTATCAACATGTACTCGTGCCTACTTGACAGCTATTGCATGTGTCGGCCGTTGAACACGCCACATCCAGTTCTACATTGCGACGTGGTAGTTTTTACTGCTCGTAGTTTCAAACAGTTCAACCAGTTTCATATGGGAAAGGCTCTGAACCATAGTTCAAAAGTAGGCGTTTTTTGGTAGGCCTTTTGTAGGCCGCCTTTAGCGTAAGTTGTGTTATGGGCTTTCCATGTGATATTCTTAGATCGCTACTTACATCAGCGACCGTCCGATCGTCCGGATCTGACGGTTTACATAAAAAGTCCCTCAAAACTCACAGAAAAAGATTTTTTGTGTGATTTTTTTTTTCAAATTTAGACATGATGTTTAATTCTTTATTGATCCATGTTCAACTCAACCCTGTTACTATTTGATTTCATATTGCGGCCAATACAATATGGGTCTTAAGGCCATATTGTATGTTTTGAATACAATAGGCATATTGTATGGGCGTACGGTCACCTACTTTTGAACTATGCTCTGAACCATAGATGTCTCATTCGTACGGATTTCGACATTTTACGAAATTTCATTAATTTTTTCAGTTTTTGAATCTTTCGTATAATTAGCAAACTTTTCCTACGGATATCATGTAAGGGTTAGATGTACAAAAGATTCCAAAAAAGAGACGTCGCTTCATTTCCGTGTAGGAAGACAGTCTCGTCTTATTCGTAAAGATTTTGACTTTTTACGAATTCGTCGCGTTCTTACTTTCGTAAATTTTGTATAGTTTTTGCTTTACGAAAATGAAACGGAGATGTACGAAGATATACGAAAGTGTCACCCACAAGAAATCCTTAAAAAACGTGAAAAAGAATTGCAAAAGTAAGGTAATGTACAACATTATACGGAAAGTGTATTGTTAAAACCCTAGAAGTACGGAAAAATTAAGCATTTGTACTGCAATCAACGGGCAAAGTATTGGAATGTACCTTGAGAGTTGAAAACACTAATATTCCCCCCCCTGAAATAACCCTAAAATGTAGGATCATATACGGATACCGTGCGTAAATGTACCACAAAATGAACGGGTGCAAAGATGTTATCAGCATTTCAAAATCGTTCGATGCGCACTGTACGTAATATTGATTCGTTTACTCCGTGCGTAATATGCGCACGGGACATCTACGTTCTGGTCGTTTGGTTTCCTTTATAACTTTTGTCATCGTATTAATCATTAGTGATAAAATAATTAAATGATTTTCACTTTTACTATAAAGCATAGTTCAAAAGTAGGCGTTTTTATGGTAGGTCTTTGGTAGGCGCACAAAACTTGGCACAAAACTCGCGCAGAGTAGGCATACTGTATGTGTGTGTGTTTGTGCACACTTTTGTACGAACGTACGAATCTGACGTACGATCATAGTACAGCGCACGCCGCTGGACGAAATTTTAGCGAACTAACTCAGCGTAGGATGAGTTGTGTTATGCGCTTTTCATGTGATCTTCTTAGATCGCTACTTTGATCAACGACCGTCCGATCGTCCATATCTTACGGTTTAAATAAAAAATGCCTCAAAACTCACAGATTTTATTTTTTTGGTCCGAATGTTTTTCAAAATTTAGACATGACGTTTAATTCTCTATCGATCGATGTGCAACTCAACGCTGTTACTATTTTCTTTCATTTTGCGACCAATACAATATGGGTCTTAAAGTCATATTGTATGTTTTATATACAATAGGCATATTGTATGGGCCTACTTTCACCTACTTTTGAACTATGCTCTAAAGTCATAGTTGTTCAAATCGCGCAATTTTTTCCTTTTTTCCGACTAAAACGTATAATTCGTGACTTTTGAATAAATCGGAAAAAAACACGATGTACGTTTTGTCAGGTAAACTGAACGGCTAATTCACAGAAACTGTACGGTATTTTACGATAGCTGTACGGTTTTGTACGGTAAATGTACGGAATTTGACGAAAAGATACGTTGCACTTCGTAGTACTTTCTGTCCAGTAAACTGAACAAGAATTTTACGGATATGTACAGAATTGTACCAAAAATGTACGGAATATTACGAAAGATACGGAAAATGTACGAAAATGGTACAAACTGCGATATATGTGAAATTTACTTTTGTTTACATGTACGGAATAGTACGGACGAAAATTCATTAACGATTTTTACTATTTTTTCAAAAGGTTCAATGCGTTTGTTACGTATAATTCGTCGCGATTAAATCGTTCGCACTAAACGCCGTGAACAACTATGATTCAAAGTCTGTCAACGCATTTTAAAAAATGTGAAATTTTGAATAATGCGCATATGCATTTTTTTTCAAAGTTATTTACCGTGCGCATACTACGAATAAAACCATTAAGGATTCCACGGAATCACAGGAACTATAGAATAACCAGCCGGATACATTACAGACAATATGACCGTAACGCCAGGCTGGAAACAGTATTGAGTGTAAATTCTAAGCACCAAAAAAAACCCTCGTTCAAAAGTTTAAAATCCTCGTAAAAACTCTTAGCTTAGGGTGTGAATTGTGTACGCACTCCTTTTCAATTTGATGTTAGGGTATTCTTACATCAGGAGGTCTTTGTAATATAACAGATACATCGCTTATCGTCTGTTAAAAAAAAAAATACATACGTGTTCTGATTTGAGTGGCTCCACGTAAGTTGACGATCAAATCTCTAAAATCATGAAAGATTTGGAAACCGACCATTTTCATATGGAAATCCGTACTTGCGTATTACGTACGTGTACTTCGCAAGTGTACCGCGTCAATGTACCTCAAAGATCTCCTTCACTCTGCTAACTTTTAGGAAAAAAACGTATTTATTTTAAGCAAAGATTTTACTGTCACCTTGTCCGAAGGCAGGGGGGACGGGGAAGGGGGAATCGGGGGGAGGGATGAGGAATGTCGTTCAATGACCGGGGGTGCGAGGAGGGAAGAGAGATGTTGGGATATCACGAGGAGAGGGATGGGGGAGAAGGTTGAAGGAGTGGAGTGGGTGAATGGAGGAAGGGGAAAGGGTGAGGGAAAGGGAGGGGAAAGGGTGAGGAGGGAGGATAAAGGACAACGCTAGGTGAGGGGGGAGGGGAAGGGAAGTGGAGGGGATGGGGGTGGATGTAGTACTAGATCTTCTCAGAGAAAGTCAGTGCAAGGGGAGAGAGGAGGGGGAAGGGGAGAGAGGCAAAATATGGAGGATTGGGGAACCGTAGGGTTGGCGAAAATCTCTAAGTATAACTTTAAGAGGTGGAGGCGGAAGAGGAAGGGGAAGGAGAGTGGGGAAGAGATTCAGAGATGGGTTGGGGTAAAGAGTGATAATGTTTGAAGGAGGATGGAGGTAGGGGGGGTGGGAGAGAGATGGAAAGGGGGGAGTAGAAAACGATTGATGTCACTGGGTGAGGGATGATGTCATTAGGCGAGAGAGGGGGGAGGTGGAGGGGGAGCGTGAAGGAAGAGGATACGGCAATAAGGGAGATGATTAGGAGAGTCAAGAGAAAAAGGGAGGTAGAGGAGAGAAGAGAAAGAGCTATGTTGTTTGGAGAGAAGGGAGGGGAGAAGTGAATGGAGAACCCCGAACGGGGATGGAGGCGGAAATGGGAGAGAGAGGGAGGAGGGAGTTGGAGTGAATGAGGGAAGAAGGGTAGAGGAAGCAGGGAAAGAAATGGGGAAACTTGTTAGGAAAGGGAAAGCGTGGGAGAAAGGGGAGAGAATATGGGATTTACTTAAGAGAGGGAAAGTGGGGGGGAGGGGGAGGGATAAAGGTTAGGGAGTGAACGAGGAATGTTATCTAGAGGGGGAGTGGGAGGGGAGGGGGAGGTTGAGGGAAGGGAGATGGAGGGGCGATGAAAGAATGTGGTATGTCTTGGAGAGGGGTTTAGCGGATGGATCTTGTTCAATGGAAGAGGGAGGCGGTAGAGAAGGTAGTGAGGCAACAAAAGGTTTTTTTCAGGAGAGAGACAAGAAAAGGGAAAGGGGGGGAGGAAGGGACGGACTTCTTGTGGTGTATAGGATGAGGGGATCACGAATCTAGTAAGGAAGGGGGGGCGGGTAAGGGAAAGGGAGAGAAGAGAATGAGGGAATTCATGAGGGAGAGGAAGGGGTAAGGGATGAGCGAGAGGCGGACGGGGAGGTAGAAAGGATTTGGGAGGAGGGAGTGGGGGAAGGGGAGGGGTAGAGGAAGCGGCAGGGGGGAAGTAAGAGAACAAGGGATCTCGTGAGTACAATGAGGCTATACGGCTGGGGTAGAAGGATTGCTTATTTGAGAGAAGAGGGATGGGGCAAGGAGGGTGATAAAAAGGAAGTTAAAGGAAATCTGGAATATCCTAAGGTGATGGAGGAAAAAAAAGGGAAAGGGAGTGAGGGGGAAAGGCGTGGAGAGGGAATGAGGGATCTCGTAAGGATAGGGAGGGATGAGGTGGATATTATGGAGACAAAGGTGGGAGTTTGAAAGGTAACGATTGGCAAGGGGAGGGGGGAGAAAATGGGGATTTTTTTTAAGAGAGGATGGGGGAGGAATTAAAAGAGAGAGGGCAAGGGGAGAGAGAGGAAAAGAATGTCGGATGTCGTTAGGTTGGGTGGGAGGGGGAGGGGCATGGGTGAGGGAGAGGGAAAGAGGGGGGAAGAAGAGATCGTTAGGAGAGGAAGGTGGTTTGTTGGGAAATTTTGTTCGAAGAGGGGAAGGAGGATAGAATAGAATCAGCATAGCCGTGAGAATTGAATCAGGCGGTCAAGAGTGGGAGGGATGAATGTGAAATCGTTGGAGAGAGAGTAAATCAAAGACTATGTCAAGACAGAGTGGTGAATGGAGGAGGTGGAAGTAGAGGGAAAGGGGTTGGGGGGAGGGAATGAGGGACTTTTTTAGGGGAGGTAGGTTGGATGAGAGAGGGAGATAATTAAGGATCCTATGGGGAGAGGGGTCGTAGTGGAAGGAGGTGGGTTCGGGAGAGGGAAAAAGAATGAAGGATTATTTTTGGAGTGAGAGAGGGGAAGGGGAGAATAAAGGCCGTGGGAGGAAAATGGAGGAAGTTGTCAAAGGATCTTGCTATTAAAGATAATGGTGAGCTAGGAGAAGAAAGAGAGGTGGTGGGACATGGAAGAGCGGAGGTGGGATGGAAAGATACTTTGAGTGGAGTAATGCTCAATTTGGTTGTGAGATCCGCAGGTTACGCAACTTAAATTGCACTAATCTTACACTAAACTCTATATTGTCTTTGTTGTGATGAATTTTGAGACAGATGAGGGGTTATGGGGGTGAGTGGAGGGAGAGGAAATGGAAGGAGAGGAAAGGTGTGAAGATGGAATGAATGGCTATTGACAATCGGGAGGGGGTGTAGTGGTCTTAGTTCATTAGATTTGCAGGGGAGCATTGCGGTAGAAATTGGCAACCTCACACGACTGAAAATCTTGTGAGTGTAGGCTGAACGGGGAAATGTATCTCATATGGCAATTTGTTATAACACTAATTCTATAACCTTTCTTAGTGTCCCTTATCTGAAAGGGATGGAAATTGTTGACTATGTTTGTGTTCCCTTTAAGTACATAGGATTAGGGTGGTATTGCAAAAAAATGGAAGTGTGGGAAAAAGGAAAAGTTCTTTTTCTCATAATAGCTAAACAAATGCCGATGAAACATTGTAAGATCGAATGAAAACTTGTAAATGTTTTATTTTGGAATTACTTGTTGCTTTCAAGAAAATCCTTTTTAACAAAGAAATGAAAAACTATGTACTCATCCTTGCTATAGGGGAGGCGTTGGTAACTCGGGGCAATCATCACTTAAATAATTAAATCTTTGAAATGAAAAAAATTTGACCCAAAGTCTAAGTGTTTAAAAGGCTAGCTTCATTTTTTGTATTTTTCTCATTGTTATTTGATTTTGGTAGGTGGTGGGACAGAATAGAGGGATTTTGTATCATCGGAAACAAAAATTCAGCTTTATTTTTTATTCGCGCAAGTTAAATATTCGATAAGTGCAACTATATAGGAATTGGCCAGATTATTATTAGTAGGTTTTTTTACAATTACTTTGAGATGAAGGCACGTGGGAGTTGTATGGGTGGAGATGCGATGTGTCACAGAGCTCTATCAGACAACGGTTTCACTGGAAGAATTCCAACATCAATCGGTCGACTAACATCCCTCGAAGCATTGTAAGCAATATAGGAGACGTTTTTCTCATTGGAAACACCCCTCGAAATATTGTAAGGCAGATTTAAATGATAAAAAATACAATAATGATGTTTAAAAAAATATTATCTAATTTACGGGTCGGGGATATGGAAAGGCGAGAGGGTGCTGCGGGGGGGGTGGGGTGGTAATTGGCCAACAACTGGTTATGATCATAACAATTTAAAATTAAAAAAGAAATTTACAATAAACACAAAATTTTACAACTAATTTAAAGTAATTAAAATAATTAATTTTATGAACACTTAATTCCAAATTATAACAACACAAATGAAAGAAGTTTTTTTTAAATCGACAAAATTAATCAATTATAACAACTAATTTTCATATTAATAATTTATTAATATAAATATAGCAAATACAATAAACCGATAAGTTACTTATGAGTATGGATTATAAATATTTAATAGGAAATAATGCTTAGTAATATATAGCAGTTGATTTAAACTAATGACAAAACAGGATGATGATAATAACTTCATACACAACAATATTAAGTCGGTTTGACTTAAAGGAGTTTGTGAAGTTTGCCTGTGGGGATGCGAGGAGACATAGTGCTCTAAATCAAAACCATTGGAGTGTAAGCATTCCATCGTCCATCTGGCAATTGGAATTACTTATGACAGTAAACAAGTGATAATAATTAGTATATTCAGTATAAAAATAATCATTAATAATAATTGATAGTAACAATAACTAATAATCAAATATATATTGATGTTAAGTATAATTAATAAATGTAAAACAATAGTAAATTATCAATAAATATTGGAGATAAATAATTGATTGCAAAATAATCAAATATAAGTGGTTATGCTAATATATAATTGAAGTTAATAAAATACAAAAATAAAATGATAATGTTAATTCATAATAATAAGAAGCTAGTTTGACCACAAGGGGTTTCTAACATTTGTGGTTCGGGATGGAAAGTGCCACAGAGAGTTGGATGGAAACCAGTTGAGTGGAAGCATCCCATCGTCCATAAGTCAACTAAAATCTCTTCAAGAATTGTAAGAAACACAAAGAAAATCACCTTTTTCTAATTGGAAACACCTCTCAAAACGTTGTCACACAGATTTTGTAATGGATATCATGAAAAAAACAAAAAATACCTTATACAAATTATTATCTATTCTACGTGTTAATCTTGTTGAGGGGTATGGGTATAGAAAAAGGGGCTTAGTGGGGGGTGGGGAAAGGGTGGTGTCCCGCCAAGGATTGTAAGAAATTTCAGAGATTTATTTTGTTTATAAATTTGAAACACCCTCGAAGACATTGTTACCCAGATTTTGTAAATTGGTACCATTTAAGTATAAAACAAGAATAATTCTTTTAAATTATTTTCTATTCTTTGGGGTATCAAAAGTGGGGGGAAGGGGGAGAGGGAGGGAGGGGTTGTTGTAATAGGTAAGTAAAAACTAATTATGATTATAGAAAATCATAGAAAAAAAAAACATAAATTTTTAGTTTTTGACAAATAATTATTTTTTTTATTCAATTCTAAATCAATTCTAAACAATATTTTATAAGTCATGAGAGTAACTAGCAGAAAAAAAAAAAACAACGATTATTGATAAAAATAATAAGTTATAATCAATAATTTATCTATATAAATTAAAAAAAATAACATAAACCGATAACAAATTATAGCCAAATATTAACGACAAATATTCAAGAGATAACCTTGGAAAAAAATTATCAAAAATAATAGTAACTAGCATTGCTAAATAAATTCTAATACTGTAAATATGAATCATAGTTGTTCAAATCGCATACTGCGCATGAAGCGAACACGCGAATAATACGTGCATTTAACGATTGAAAAATTCGTTAAAATGCGCTGTACGATTATGCATCCGTACTACTCCGTACATTTGTCAAATTTGAATGACTCATGTGCCGCAGTTTGAACATTTTCCGTTAAATGAGCGCTCTCCAATTGTAAATATTTATATAGCTATCGCACTCCATGTGTGTATCGGCTCTTCTACATCAACTGGTTACGGGCTACCTATCGATAGGCTAGTACGGCAACTTGTAGGGCCAGGTTCAAGACCCGGCCAATACTACTCATTTTGGCAGTTTCAGTGGCCTTTTCTGTGGCGTCAGCAATGGCGGCTTCTTTGTAGAGGAGTTTTAATGGCGGCTTCTCTGTGAAAAGATATACGTACAGGAATTTAATGGCGACTTCTCTGTGAAAAAGACACGTACAGAAATTTAATGGCGGTTTTTCTATGAAAAGGACACAAGTACAGAAATTTAATGGCGGCTTCTCTGTGAAAAGGACACACGTACAGAAATTCAAACTTACCGCGCGTCTCTTTTCGAAAACTGGTCCAACGTCTCTTTTTCAAAAAAAATCGTACAGTTTTTCCGTACAGTTCCCGTTCAGTTTACCCAACAGAAAGTACTAACAAATTTTCAAAAAATTCCGTACAGCTTTTCCGTACATTTCCCGTTCAGTTTACCGTACAGGAAGTACTAAGGGAATTTTAACGAATTTTTCAAAAGTCACGAATAATACGTAGTAAACGGCAAATTTGAAAAATTCGTGCGAATTGAACAACTATGATATGAATTAAACTCAGAAATGGATCAAAATAATAATTCAAAATTATTAATAAGAATCTAGATGGCCGAAAAGGATTTTGGGATGTTTGATTTTAGATGTTTGAGGGCGGGAATGCGAGGCGTCACATATAACTAGATTACAATTGATACTAATTAATCGTAAAACGTGGATGATTTAAACATTAATAACAACAGTCAACCAGTCTGACAGGTTTGGAGTGGGGATGCGTAATGTCACAGAGTGCTAGATAAGAACCAGTTGAGTGGAAGCATTCCATCGTCCATTGGTCAACTCACATCCCTCCTGTATTTGTAAGATATATCGAAGTATTTTACAATTTTGAATTGGTAGAACAATTTTGTAAATTAATACAAATAATGTAGAAAAAACAAACTATCCTTTTAAAATATTATCTATTCCATGGGATATCGAGGGGGGGGGGAGGAGGGGAGGGGCAGAGCGGCTGGTGTTAGATGCATGTTAAAACTAGTTACGATCATTGAAAATCATAGAAGAAAAAGGACAATCACCTAAAAATCCAACTAATTATATTAAGTTTTTATAAATAATTAAATTTTTATTCGTATTATAAATCAATTGCTAACAATAATCAATAAATCACGAGAGTGATTAGCATAACAAAAAAAGAAAAGCAACAATTATTGATCATGATAATAACTTATACTCGGTAATTTTTCGATATAAAAATAAATAAATAACAAAAACCAAAAACAAACTATAACCGATTATTAATGATAAATATTCAAGAAATAAATTCAATAATAACAATGAAAAATAACAGTAACTAGCATTGCTAATTAAATTCTAATACTGTACATATAAATTAAACTCAAAAATGGATCAAAATAAAAATTCAAAAATATTAATAAGAGTCTAGATTGATTACGAAGAAGTTTGGGATGTTTGATTTTGGGATGTTCGAGGGCGGGAATGCGAGGTGTCAAAGAGGTCTATCTGAGAACCAGTTGAGTGGAAGCATTCCATTGTCCATCAGTCAAATGACATCCCTCCAGTATTTGTAAGATATATGAAAAAATATTTTGGTTTTCTAATAGGAAACGCCTTTAAAACTTTGGTAAGATAGATTTTGAAATCGATAATAGTAAAAAAAAAACACACGAAAGATCTTATAAGAAATGTTATCTATTCAATTGGTTAGGGTTGTAGATGGTTGGAGCGAGGGTTTGGGGGGGGTGGTAATAGCCAAAAAGAACTAGTTATGATTTTAAAAATCTATATCAAAAATAAATTAATAACCAACAACAGATATTACAACTAATTGATAGTCATCTTGATAAATGATAAAAATAGGTAATCATATCAATAAAAGATTATAAAAAATAACATCAAATAGATGACAAGAGTAATTTTTAGAATCATTAAAATTAATTAGCAAAACAATTGATATTAAAATTTAGTAATTCATTGAAATAAATAGAAATAAATAAAATAATCCAATAATTTAATAATCATATTTATTTAAAATATTTATGAGTATAGAATCTTAATTAATATTAAACAACCCATATTGATTCATCGTAGAACATGGATGATTTATAAATTCATTGTCACAAAAGACTATCTACGAACAATTTGAGTAGAAGCATTCTATTGTCCATTGGTCAACTCATATCTCTCCAGCACTTGTAAGAAATAAAAAGGAAATGTATGCTTTTATAACTGGAAACACCCCTCGAAACATTGTAAGATAGATTTTGTAACAGATAATAACAATTACAAACAAGAATGTTTCTTTGCAAAAAACTATCTATCTTACGGGTTAGGGTTAGTGGATGAGCGGAGGGGCGGGGGTCACCTCCTCTTCCCATATAAAATAAAACGAACAAAATACCCCACTTTGCGTTAGATCAAATTAATAGATAATTGTGAGGTAATGATAGATTGTGAGCAAACAATCTTATCTAAAACATTACACTATTTTGGTTAAATTACATGCTTGAGGAAAAAAATACACATTTATGTACATATTGACACTTAACTAAAATCAATCCACATTAGAGGGGTAAGTAGCCAAAAGAAAACTAATTTTGATCATAAAAATTAATATGAAAAAATAAATCAATGTAAAAAAACATATGTTACAAATAATTTATTGCAATATTATAAATGATTAAAATAGCTAATTTTTTCAACATTTCAATCCAAATAATTACCACAAATAGTTGATACAAGTAATTTTTAGAATAGAAAAAAATAAATTAGTGATAATAATTGATAATAGTAGTCAGTATTTATTAATATAACAAAAAAAAAAAAAACCAATACGTTACTAATACTATCTAAAAAAATTAACGAGTAAGTGAATTTTAATTAATACTAGACAATTGATATTAATTAATCGTAAAAAGTGGATGATTTAAACATTAATAACAAAGTCAGCCAGTTTGACATGTTTGGGGTGGGGATGCGCAATGACACAGATATCTAAATTACAACCAGTTGAGTGGAAGCATTCCATTGTCCATTGGTCAACTCACATCCCTCCAAATATTGTAAGAAATAAAAGGGATAAAGACGCTTTTGTAATTGGAAACACCCCTCGAAACATTGTGGGATAGATTTTGTAACAGATAATAGTGAATAGAAACAATAATGATCCATTGGAAAGTATTATCTATATCACGGGTTAGGGATGTACATGGGGGAGGAGGGGGGGGGGGGCACCTCCCCCTCTCATAAAAACTGAATTAGACGAAAAAACCAACGTTGTAGGAGATAAAAAATAGATTGTGAGCAAACAATTTTGAAAAAATTTACAATATATTGGTTAAATTACATGCTTGAGGAAAACATTATATATATTCACACGCAAGTATATATGTATATATATATATATATATAGATATATATATATACATATATATACATATAAATACATAATGACACCTAGTAAAATCTAATAACGCGCAAACGTCAACAAAAATGGAAATAATAATGAGCTGAGTAAAGTAGAAAGCTATCGGTAATGTGTCAAAGACATAAAATTAGAATAGAAAAAAATCAGTTAGTGATGATAATTGATAATAGTAGTTAGTATCTATTAATATAAACATAAAAAGTTAAAATAACTAATACGTTACAAATACTATCTATAAAAATTAATGATGAAGTAAATTTTAATTAATACTATACAATTGATATTAAGTAATCGTAAAACGTAGATGATTTAAACATTAATAACATCAGTCAGGCAGTTTGACAAGTTTTAGAGGGATGCGTAATGTCACAGAGCTCTAGGTAACAACCAATTGAGTGGAAGCATTCCATCGTCCATCGGTCAACTGACATCGCTGCAATACTTGTAAGAAATAAAAGGGAAAAATACGCTTTCGTTATGGGAAACACCCCTCGAAACATTGTGGGATAGGTTTTGTAACAGATAATAGTAAATAAATTCAAGAATCATCCTTTGGAAAGTATTATCTATTTCACAGGCTAGGGATGTGGATGGGCAAGGGGAGTGGTGGGGGTGGGCGCCTCCCCCTCCCATAAAAACTGAATTAAACGAAGTAACCAACTTTGTTGCAGATCAAAAGAATAGATTGTGAGCAAACAATTTTCAAAAAGTTTACAATATATTGGTTAAATTACATGCATGAGGAAAACGTGATACACATATATATATATCTTTAAATCTAAATACATAATGACACCTAATGAAATCTAATAACGCGCAAACGTCAACAAAAATGGCAATAATAATGAGCTGAGTAAAGTAAACAGTTATGGGTAATGTGTTAAAGACATAAAATTAATTAGAATAGAAAAAAATCAGTTAGTGATGATAATTGATAATAGTAGTCGGTAATTATTAATATAAAGATAAAAAATTAAAATAAACCAATAAGTTACTAACATTACCTATAAAAATTAATGAGTAAGTAAATTTTTATTAATACTATACAGTTGATATCAAGTAATCGTAAAACATGGATGATTTAAACATTAATAACAACAATCAACCGGGTGGGGATGCGCAATGTCACAGGTATTTAGGAAACAACCGGTTGAGTGGAAGCATTCCATCGTCCATCGGTCAACTAACATCCCTCGAATACTTGTAAGAAATATAAGGGAAAAGTACGCTTTTCTAATTGGAAACACCCCTCGAAACATTGTGGGATAGATTTTGTAACAGATAATTGTAAATAAAAACAAGAACGATCCTTTGAAAAGAATTATCCATTTCACGGGTTAGGGATGTGGATGGGCGGGGGGAGAGAGGGGGGGGGCACCTCCCCCTCTCATAAAAAATGAACAAAACGAAATAACCCGCTTTGTAGCAGATCAAAAGGATAGAGCAAACAATTTAAAAAAAGTTTACAATATATTGGTTTAATTACATGCACGAGGAAAACATGATACATATACACACACACACACATATATATATATTATATATATGTATTTATATCTAAATACGCAATGACACCTAATAAAATCTCATAACGCGCAAAATTCAACAATCATGGCAATAATAATACGATGAGTAAAGTATAAAATTATTAGTATTATGTTAAATGCATAAAATCAATTGCTCTTTTCGTATAGCTCAAGGTGGTACCACAATGGTTTAGAGTAGGCTAAGATTCTACCTTTTCCTTTTATTTTATGATGTTCTATATATCGGTGCTAAGTTTTCACCGTATGGAATTTTATTTTTCACCAGTCTATATCAGTTCCAAATTTCACAAAATAGTGGTAATTAATCGTTTTCTCATTATTTTTGTGTGCAGGTATTTGAATAATAACCTTTTAAGTGGCTTTATTTCTTTCCCCCTCGATTCTTGGATAACTATGCCTGTCTTTGACTTTGCCAACAACTTTCTTTCCGGTTCTGCAATAGTGTATAGAGTTAACCCAAATGTTTGCAAAGCCACTCGTGGGAATTGCTTCAATGTCAGCGATCCTTTGCTGAAAGAATGTTCTTCAACCGTGCAAAGGAATAAATCCCTATGTTTGCAATTTTGTAATGCTTCTCAACCAATGGGTGCATGTGGTGGCCGCGGCATCTGCCCCGGTTTGAAAAGATCATGCCTATGCGATGATGACTATTCCACGGACGTGAGTAACAACACGTGTACTTTCAGTAAGTCTCTACACTATTCACAATATCCAATCTAATTGATAAGGTGATTGTTTTTGTTTATGGCCCTTTGTCATAACCAACTATGAGAGCAACACCTGTAGACTCATGTTTTGTGTATTGTGAAGCTTTGTCCACATAAGAGATACTAAGCGGTAGGGAGTTTGTTTTTTATAACGTCTATCACAAACATGCAGAATAATCAGAGAAACTTATTTTATGTGTTGTAATAGCTTCCTTTACACAACAAGCCTCCCAAAGCCATGAAAATAACTAGTGATTTGCCACTCTACGTGTGTGGAGCTGAGTCAATGAATTTCTCACATATGCCTATTTTTGTTCGTTTCTCGAGTCTACGATTAAGTTTTAATAAGTTACCATTGCCTCTTGCATGAATTGTTGCCTGCCTAAATTGTGTGAGCTGTCCACAATTTTATAGATAGTTGATTTGTGAAATAATTTGGTTATTTTAAATTTGTAGAGCTAATATCTTAGCTGGTCAACAAGTAGGACTTGGGCATTTTTAAGGGATCACATTTCAATGCACTATACACCATCACGGACAACAACGTGTAAATGTATGTTTTTTGATGCAAGCCTTTAATCTTTAGTTCTTATCCTTCTTATAAATTTTGCAGAACCTCGTGGATTAGGATTATTAACACCGCCGCAGACATTGTCTAACAAAACAAATCAATTTTTCCGTTACGCAAGTTCTGGATATTTGTATTCTAAGGATAAAAAACCATCATGGCTGGTGGCGACCTCATGGAATTGGGTTGCTC
The DNA here is from genome assembly GCA_037447655.1 of Zygnema cylindricum. Taxonomy (NCBI): domain Eukaryota; kingdom Viridiplantae; phylum Streptophyta; class Zygnematophyceae; order Zygnematales; family Zygnemataceae; genus Zygnema; species Zygnema cylindricum. The sequence continues at coordinate 91,543 of JBBHKE010001760.1, forward strand.
AACTTCCTCGCAGCATGGTCAAGGACCAATATAGCTGTAGTAAGCACTAAAACACCTTAAATTTCACCCTACATTATTATGGTTGAAATCAAAACTTATTTCATTCTCTTAAAACCAACTTTCATAAATGAGTTAAACAACAATTAGGATTAATATAGCGTCACAACCATCGTAGAATGGATTTTCTTGTCTTCATGTTTTTGAGATTAGACACCAAAGCACACTATGCCAATAGTTGCCGATAAGAAAAGGTTGTTTGTCCCTGTTGTTTATCTTTTGCGATGTGTAGACATATGTTGGATCGTTACCGCTTTCACTGCCATTGAACATGCATTTTACATTGCAAACGCGGGAACGCAACCTCTCCTTGACTTTCCAGCCGAGCAAATGCTTAATTGCTCTAAAATTAACTGTGCTAGAGGAGGATGGCCAAACGAAGCTTTTGATTACGCAGCAAATATTGGTCTTATACCATCAAAAAGTTTCATAAATGGAAGTACGTGCCAATTGGTTAGTGTAAGTCAATGCTAATGCCCTTCTAAACATCCTCATTCTTCTCTTGTCTCTTTCAACTTGTTCCCCTATAAGTATTTTGCCCTCTTTCCTTTTTTTTCAAATAGATAAATGATATACCAAGGGACCACATAGTTTGTGATGTTGCTTCCTGTTTTCCTTCATGCTTTCTTTGAAGTTTCTTTTTTAATATATTTATTTTGATTTTCTTAATGATCTTTTGTGTACTTCGTTCTCTCTCTATGCTTAAGATTACTTTTTGTAATTTTTCAACGACCTTTACAACATAAGATTCATGGATGAATTTTGCAGAAATTAAACGGATTAAAAATCTTATCGTATGATAGAATTCAAATGAATGGCTGGAAGGGCCTTTTATTGGCTCTTCAACAACAACCAGCTGTGGTGGCTATCGAGGCTAGTTCTGATACTTTCAACAACTATGACCCTAAAAACGTGAGCACTATGCTCAAATGTTTAAGTTTTTAGAATCAACACATGCCGTTTGGGGAATATCTATTTGATGTGGGACCAGCTTGAAAGTGATGTTGCAAACTTTTTGAAATGCGGAATTTAAATCATTTCGAATATCAATGGGATATCCTCAGATGTTCATTGTATCAATCTTCACGGGGTTGTGTGCATTTCTGTGAACTAATTTCACGTGGTACACTATAATTTGTTGTAACATGCATGTGTTTTTGATTGGTGTAGGGTGTCTTTGATGACGAGACTTGCTTCTCAAACGGTGTGGACCATGCGGTGTTAGTTGTTGGTTACGATTTGACAGCCGAAACGCCATATTGGCTCATCCAAAATTCTTGGGGAATCAATTGGGGGGATAATGGATACATGCGTTTAAAAATTTCGAGTGGTTATGGAATTTGCGGAATAAATACACAACCAGCTATCATACCAATAATAAAGCCGAAACGTAAGTTTGTTGAAAGACATTTTTTCCTTCAAGTTTTGTATGAATCCAAAAGGCTGTTTAGGAGCATGTAACTATAATCGTAGTTGCTTATTAGTGAATCAAATGAATTTGCGCAATATGAGATAAGATAGATTTGCAAGTTACGTCAGTGGGTGGAAGTCAAGGTGCGTGATTGGATCCTTACGATTTTTTCCTTTTATACCTTGGGAGCATTTCAGCCAGCGATCTTTGCAACGTAAGAAGTTTTGCACAAATACAACAGAATGCTACTTCTGGTCCTGGAAGCATGAACCCATGTGGCAATGGTTTATGTACATCGAACAACAAAACATATACTTGTAAATGTATGGATCAATTTGTAGTCGTGAACAACTCAGATGGAACACAAACTTGCGCTCCAGGTGCGAAACAGCTTAGTTGCTTTCAGACTCTGTTTTCAAGCATGTAGAATTAAAATTGAAAAAAATAATGAAATTACACACTAAAGTTTTTGGTAATGGTTGAGATTGAGTAAACAACAGAGTAAAAAATCCATAGATGGTGGCGTGAAAGTGCATTTAAAAAAGCAATTCGTCCTTCTTTTTATTTTTTTTGGTTATATAGTACTGCAAAATGCATGTTTTTTATTGGAAATTGTTGTACAACTGATATTGGAATACAATTTCACTGGCGCGTTAACTAAAAAGCCGTCTCGCATATCCCATATAATTTTTATGCTAAATCAATCACTTTTAATTTTCGGACCACGTGGACTTTAGATTGTTGCCTTCATTTTCTTATTTTTCTCATGTCACCTGTTTTATTTACTGAACAAGGCCTACGAAATATTCGAGAGGATTATTCTCTAAATGACAAAAAAAAGCTTCTTGCGAAGGAAAAAACCAAAGAAAAATATTTTTTAATAAACAGTGCATAATCTGCCAACATAACTTCTCCTCCTTGATATTTGCATTTAACACAATATCAATCTGCACATACCTTCTTTATTTTGGCTGGTGGAGTTCCTTTGACGAATCTACTTCTGCAAAGAAAAAAAAAAAAAATTCCTAGCTCCCGTTTGTGCTTTTCAAGCATTATTTTTTTACCCTATTATGGACGTTTGTTATCAAATGAAATTTATCGCACCTTTTTTAACGGCAATTGGCACCGGAACATTTTAGCTTATTTGTTGCGAGTATAAGTTCAGCGATGAATACTTATATTTGATACATATAGGTGATGACGTTTTCTCCAATTTGTTTACCTAACATAACATTATTGTTTGGTTTTGGGAAAAAAATGATATTTGCTGATTCTAGAGTTAAACTTCGCGGCACTTGAATCAAAGGAAGGAATTTTTTCTTTTGGTAAATTGCCGTTCACACTTTTTTGGGATATAACGCTCAAAATTTATATGTATTGTATCGGTAGATTTCCTATCGCGAATTAAGATGACCTATATTATCGCTTATTGAGAGGCGAGGGGGCCCAATATATCGCACGAGACGAATAAGCTTTTAATCATCGATACATACGGAAACACATTATAAATATATACACTAGGACTTAATAATATAAAGTATTCTGTTGTATACATGTCACGTATCACAATCCGGTATGTACCTTGTGGAACGAATGCATGGAAATATATTATGGACTGTGACACTTAGAACAAAATATTTGTACTTTTTAAGACCAAAAGTACAAGCCAGATTAGAACAGGTGTACGGTATGTATTGTACAGTTATCGTGGTAATTTTTTATTTGCATTTCGAGCCAATATGTTGGCAGAATATTGTGATGAATTCCTTTCCAATATACCCAAACAATAAATCTATTACCGGTAGGTCCAAGAAAGGTAATATAGACTCTGGGTATGAGCCTACCGATACACAACACTAGAAAAAATAACCATAGGCTGGTTGAACATTTTTGGTTATTGGAAAGTTTATCCCTAAAGAACCAAGTGAGTGTAATCAAAGTTGAAATCTATATTTTCAAGAAAATGGGGAAACGTTATCAGTTTACAAAACACAAGTTCTGTTTAGCCCAAGAAAAATGGATCTGGAGATTTCTTCTGTAATTTAAGTATTAAGAAGGAAAACGTGCCTTATTCGAAATAGACATGTGTTCCATAATCAAGAATGTGGTTTTCAGCCCGTAATTCTAGCTGTGTGAGCTTGCTTTGTTCAAGAAAAATCTCAATATAATTTGGTTTCAACACTAGCAATTTTAAATATCTATTTTTCGTTCTATAGGAAGTCTACTGAAACGTAGAGCGGACTGTTCTCAAGTGGTTCAAGATTGTTTTAATGGCCCCATATTTTTTTTTGCTTAGCCTCTCCATGTACCTTCACATCGCGCAACCCTTGTGGTATGGGAACATGCGTGGACACGAAGGACAAACCGGGAGCATATGCTTGCGTTTGTGTGATTGGATATGCTGCGGACGATTCACACGGCTCTCTTTCATGTATTCCAGGTGGGTTTTGTGTAATTTCGCCTTGTTGCACATGGTTGGTAACGACTTTCACTCTCACACCATCCGGAAAAGGAATGACATCCTTCAATGATTATGATGAGTTGATTATTCCAACAGCTCAAATAGAGAATAATATTTGATCAAAATTTCTACTAATCTAGTCTCAGAAGCAAAACTTATCCTTGTAGATAATTGAATGGCCTTGCAGACATATATGTTTTCGAAACTCTTTATAGAGTTATGGTTGTCAATTTAAACAAACTTAAGTTCCAAAACGGCCGTTTTATTGATGAATCAAATGAAATTTATTGCGCTCTTCAAAGACGCAAAGAAAGTCGTGTGTACATACATTTATATATTTGCTCATTGTTGGGTGGTGACTTGAATTAATTTTAGGTTTATTTAATGTTGTGAGAGTCTTGTGGTGGATCTTATGTAAGACCCATTTGGTCCTAAAAGAATATGTATGGCAGAACATTTGAGGATAATAACGCCTCTCGCCTCCCTTTGTCGCTGCCTCTCTTCTGGGCACATTGTGCTAATCAGCGGATCGATAGAAGGTGCATTAGTCTGGTTTTTATCGGTTGTCTGTCCGTCTGTGTATCGTTTCGTTTCATGCGATCTGATTCTTATTTAGTGCGAAGGACGTGGTATTTAGTCTTGGTCCAGCGCAATCTTAGTTTGTGTTTACTATGGCGAGTGTCTATCCTTTGGTTAGCTCTCAGTGAGTGTTCGGTGAAGGTTGTTCCCTCGCTGGTAGTAGAGCGTGTGCACTAACGTACCTGCCCTGTCAACATGTTCATGAGCGAACCTGATAGAAGTGTATTTGGTTAAATCTTCTTTGTCTTATGGTGATGCAACGAATCTTCTGCATACGCTTGTGTTGTGCATATCTTTGGATTGATCCTATTACCACGCTCTCTCTCTCTCCACTTCCCCTCTCTCTCCCTCCCTTTCTTTTTCTCTCTCCTATTGTCTCTACCTTCTCCCTCTCTCCCTCTCTCCCCTTTTCCCTTATATTCTACCTCTCTATCTCTCTCTAGTTCTCTTGCCTCACCTCCATTCCTTCCTCCCTCCCCCTCTCTATCCCTCCTCTCTTCTCTCCCCTCTCTCCCTCTCTATCGCTCCTCTCCCTAGTTGTATGAAATGTAACTGTCAGTCGAATCATAAGTTTCCAAGATACAGACGAACATACTAGTACGGTAATTTTATGTGGTTCCTTGCACTACTTATGTGGTTGGTAGAATGTTGTATCATATGCTATATAATGCCATAGATATTTTTGTTTTTCCTTACTCTTGAATTATTCAAAAATTATAGGAATATTGATGGTCTCTTTTGTTGCACGAGGATAAATGATAACAAATGACCTCATTTAACCCTTTTTTCTTTCATTTTGAAGGGTATTGCATTGTTGAAGAAACAGTCATTTAAGATAGATAAACCAAACTGTAGAAACATTCACATTCAGGTAAAGACATAAAAGAATAAATAATATGTTGAATTGACGTCACATGTAATTGCATTACCTGAACTTGTAGAGATTCTAAATTGAAATGCTTTCTTGGATATTAAAACGTTTTAGTAAGATCTAACTGATATCCACCAATGTCTTCACTTTAACTGGTTTGCTGCAGCTGCCTCTACATTAGGGGCAAAGGAATATGTTGTGCCCGTTGGTGGATCTATTTCTTGCTCGACCATCTTCACAACATATGGCATCTCACAACAGAAGTTTCTACAACAGAACAAGGTTTCAGTTCTCTGAATTTTATGCACCGTTGTTTGACTTTCCTTAGTCAAACTCCTGGTTTTGTTTTCCGATGATGTCTCAATAGAAATTGTCATGATTTTTTGAGAAGGGAATAGTGCAATGGTAGTAGTCTTGATTTCACAAATTTATTGTATTTGAATGCTGGCCTAATTCCACTGGGAAAGTACATTTTGGCTGATTTTCAGAACTTGAATTGCAACCAACTTCTTCCAAAAGGTGCCAAAGTTAATGTCACCAACGCTGTGGAATGTTCTCTATATTATGCAGTGCAAGAGGTAAGTTTTTATTTTTGTGAACCATTCCTAATTCAATTTGTTTTACATTTTTTTAAAGCTTTGCTTGAGCCCTTTTTTCGGTTGATTGCTACTTGTTATGTTCTTGAAATATAGCAATTCTATTATAGGATTTGATTACTTTTGGATAGCTGACCTATACAAATTCGAACTTTGTAGGGCGATACATGTCAATCCATAAAGTTTGCTTTTAAAATCGGCAGCAGAGTAGATCTCGGAGGCCCGAATTCTCCAAATCCGGACTTGGATTGCTCAAATTTGGTACCTTTTCAACAGGTGCGTCTGGAACACTACAATTCGGAATCTTGTTGCATGAATGGACATTGAAAGAGAGTACGATGTAAATTTCCCTAATATTTAACGAGGCCGTGTACTTTTGTGTCAACATATCATCATTTAATCATGCAAAACTATTAATGATTTTACCCTCACTGTTTGTAAAATAAATCCATCTTTGCTAGATATGCATTACGAAGGGAAAATTACCATTTCGTGGACCTTGTACGCGTCCATACATCCTTATGCGCGGGGAAACGTGTGCAAGCATTATTCGTGATTATATGGGTGGGGACGTGAAAACATTTTATACTCTAAATTCTGGTGTTTATTGTGGTCGTATCCGGTTATATTCGAACGATGACAGCACTTTTAAACAAGAGGTGAGATTAATTTGAACACATTAATATTTACCCGATATTGTAATGTCCATAACCAATAGTCATTCTTTCGAAACACACAAACTATGTTATTTCCCTTTTTGAAGTTTAAAAACAAGGTTGTTCCCATACATTGCACGTATTTTGTATACCATACCCTGTGATTAGGCTTCACATATTACTATCATGGATGTGAGAATACTATGGTCTTTGCAATCTTCTATAATAAATGATTTTGGCCCTTCTGGTTGCCTTTTCTTGTTAAACTATGGCTAGCGATTTCTACTACACAACGGCTCTCCACATAAGTGTGCAAGAACTAAGTGCGGCGCATAATGTTTTTTGTGGTTGTTGTATCTCTTTTGCGTCCAGGTTTGCTTAGACAGTGTGGACCTTGGGGGTGGAGTAAAAAACTGCAATGGAACAGCTGTCACATTGGCAAGCTCAGACACCTGTCCAAGTTTGTCAAAATTCTTTAAAGACAATCATAAAACAAAAATAAAGCCCGCATCCTTTCTCACTCTGAATAATTTTGCATGTACCAAGAGTGCACTTGCGAGTGTTCTTGCCAAAGCCAAAACTAAGGGTACAATTGCCAAAATTTGTACTCCAAAACTGAGATGAGATAGTGTATCACGGGTTCGGATCAAACGCGACAAAAAAGAAAATCATTCTTCCATGTTCTCTCGAAGTTTGTAGCATCGCATAGGTGCCTTATGACTTTAGAGTCACTTACTATTTTGTGAACTTGGATACCTTTTTTCCTCGAAGTATGTGTTGAGAATTGTAATGAGAATCTGAAGACTCTTACTATTACTTACTCTTATAGCAACAACCTCTTTGCAAGTTTTGGGTTTTTATTTACCGGAAGCGTAATGCTATGACTTTCAAGACTGATTTTGTGGCATTTTCATATTTTTAAGTCACTTGAAATTTTGCAGATTTGGTTACTTTATTCACGTTAAGCATGAACATGTCGAAACAATGCTAGGAAATTTGAAGTCTCTTTTTATTGATTAGTATAATTTTCCACAAAATGCTAAAAAAATTGATGTCTTTTCCTATTGATTCTTACAAGTTTCCACAATATAATAAAAAATCTCAATTTTTTTTGAAAGCTTGTTATAATTTTCCACAAAATCATAATTTAGTTGAAGTTTGTTTTTCTTGTTTCTTGTAATTTTCTGCAAAATACCACAAAAATTTGAAGAATATTTTTATTGCTTCTTCTGAATTTCCATACAATGTTATATGTTTGTATGCAATATTTGTAAATTTTTACTTTAACATTACATATTAATTATTATATTCGGTGGCTTCTATATGTAATAATAAATAATGATCGATTAACAAATAATAATAACTCTTAATTAGAAATAGTAATAATAATACTAATAATAATTATTCATTACTTGTTAATAATAATTAACAAATAAAATAGACAAATAATCGTGAACTAATAGTAATCGACAACTAAGACATTCAAAAGGGTAAAGCTTAAAAAAAAAGAAAAACAATGCTTCAAGAGCTGACATTTTTTCATTACAATTTGAAATATCCAAAGGTAGTCATTTACATTTAAAAATTCACATTTCAAACTTGTCTGAAAAAAAAAATCATAAGAAAAAAAATAGCTAAATAACATGCGAGCAACTTACATTTCTAGCCAGAAGGCGTCGTTAAAATAAAGAAGGGATGGGAGGGAGCAAAGGTACGGTTTTAACGCAGAGACGAGAAGAGGGGAGGGGAGAGGAATGGAGAGGAATGGAGAGGAATGGAAGCGAGAGGTGGGGAGAAGAGGGAGAGGAGAGACGGTGAAAGGGAAAGGGGGGGAGGGGAGGGGAGGGGAGGGGAGGGGGGGGGGGGGGGGGGGGGGGGAGGGGAGGAGGGACGGAAGGAGGGAGGCAGGCAGGGAGGAGAAAAGTAGAGGGCAAGATAGGGCAGAGAGAGAGGAAGAGGTACAGTAGGAAGAGCGAGAGACAGGATATGGATATTTCAGATTTGGCATTTGGCAAAACATTTTAGGCAGCGGTTTGGGATTCCTGAATACCGAAACGTATTACCGAACTTGAAACGTCAAAACCTATTTAAAACGTTTAAACACTCGCAAAGCTGTCTTAACCTACGTTTTTTTCTTGTTTTTTTAAGTGATGAGTAGTTTTACGTCAAGTCGAACAAACTTTGGAAATTTCGAAATTAAAACTAAAGTAAAAAAAATATTTTTCACTTTTTATCTCTTGATTTTTTTTATGTATTTTTTTAGTTTTCCCTTATAATTTCTTACGACTATATTTATAAATTCCGTATGTCCGTACAGTACCTTTAGTTAAGGTTACAGTATGGACAGAAACATCGAAGCCCTAAAATTAAAATAAAATGTTGACGACGATTAGAGTTTAGACTTTAGACCCTTTTTTTTAATGTTGAACTTGAAAAATACGAAGCACAACAGTAATTTAGTGCGGAAATTCTAACTGCCATCAAAGGTAAAAGACAAAAATCCTAAAGGACTAAAGTACTAAACGCTACACCGTGAATCGCTATTAGCGTACATGACGCTAATTGGGGTACCCCTTTTTTTGGGGCAAATTCTCAAATAGAATAAAGTACGCTAAATGTTTTTGCACGTTATTTGAGGTACCCCGCTCAATGCGGTTCATAACTGTAATTTAGTGTCCTTTTAAATAGTGTGTCTGAAAAAACAAATCATAAGAAAAAAAATAGCTAAATAACATGCGAGCAACTTCACATTTCTAGCCAGAAGGCGTCGTTAAAATAAAGAAGGGATGGGAGGGAGCAAAGGTACGGTTTTAACGCAGAGACGAGAAGAGGGGAGGGGAGAGGAATGGAGAGGAATGGAAAGGAATGGAAGCGAGAGGTGGGGAGAAGAGGGAGGGGAGAGACGGTGAAAGGGAAAGGTGGGGAGGGGAGGGGAGGGGAGGGGAGGGGAGGGGAGGGGAGGGGAGGGGAGGGGAGGGGGAGGGAAGGGGAGGGGAAAGGGGGGGGGAAGGGCATGTGAAAGGGAATGGAGGAGAGGGGAGGGGAAAGGGAAGCGGGGGGAAAGGGAAAACTGGTATCAAAAAAAGGAATTAGATAAAAACCCCGCGGAAGACTTGTATAGAAAGTATATATATATAAAAAGACAAGAAAAAAGGTCAAAATAATGATAAAAAATACAATAAAAAGATAAACAAAGGTTAACAAAAGCACAAAAGAAAGTTTGGGAAAAGAGAAAAAAAAAACGAATGTTAAGAGAAGGATAAAAAGCATTCAAAGGGGAGGGTGCCCTTCCAACCCCTCCACCCCTCCCACCCCTCTCCCACCAACCCCTCCCCTCCCAACCCCTCCCCTCGCCCGAGGAGGGAAGGGAGGAGAGGAAGGGATTGGAGGGGGGTTGAGGGAGGAGAGGAGAGGATTGTGTTGGTTTTGGTGATCTCGGGCGATACATTTTGTACCACAGAATCGGACCGATATATCATTGTGAATTCACCGAACGATTTGTACGGAATTGAACAGACGATTCCATGAAACATTTACTGTACTAGTGCACTGAATCGGCGTGTGGCTGAAAGACGTGGAAATGTGACACGTGGCAACATTACATTTGACCACACACCATCAAGCATTCAATTACAGAGAGCATAGGTTGCTATATAGCATACACATGCAATAGGAAATGCATCTCACATAACCATTACAATCATTAGAGGACCATTGTTCATAGAGATTGAAACATTAGGAATTTAGGAGGAGAAACACAACTTTTTATTAGGTATAAAGTCCTTTGGACAATTGTACATTTCTTTTCTTATTAATGGGTTTCTACAAGTTGCTTTAAACCAACCTGCCCTCTAATCTTCTGTCTATTCCTTCTCCCTATTCGTGTCTACTTCTGTGATTCACTACATAGGACTCTTTTTGCGGTGTATGGTTGGAATATTGCTACACCTGTCTGCGGCCACAGGCTCGTGTAGGCTCATGTGCTAGACCCAGATTGGAGAGGGGTTGAGAGAGTAGAGGAGAGGATTTGAACTACCGCCAGTTTTGTTCTAAACCCACCCGAATACTCTCTACCTAACCTCTATCGACCGTACAAAACACAAAAAATACGAAATTATGGAAAAATTAAAACTACAACAACGCAAAAAAATACAAAAAAACGGAAAAACGAGAAAATGGAAGTGGAAAACCAAAAAAACTGTCTAAAGAATCTCTCTCTCTTTCTCTCTCTCTCTCTCCCTCCCTCTCTCTCTTTCTCTCTCTGTCTCTCTCACTCTCTCTCTCTCTCTTTCATTTTGAAATCGCCATATCCTCAATTTTAGAAGAGCCTCGGTCTCTTTTGGAGCTTTCCCACTACCGCTTTCACTCCCTCTCCCTCTTTCTTTTTCTTCCTCTTCCTCTCTCAATCCCTCTCCCTTTCCCTCTCCCTCTCGCTTTTCCTCCTCTCCCTCTCCCTCTCGCAATCCCTCTCCCTTCCTCTCTCCCTCTCCCTTTCCTTCCCTCTCATTCCCTCTCTCTCATGCACACCTATTTTTATTTGCAAACCACAGTAGTCCATTAATTTTTATTCAATTTTGAAAGTTATTTGTCTTTGTAAAGTATATGATTTTTTTTTTCGGAAAGCCTACTCAAGTTGAGATGTCGCAAATCCCCATCAACACAGAACTTCCGTCGGTATCTTTATATTTGATCCTTCCCTCCTCTCTCTCCCCCCTCTATCGGTATCCTTAAAATCAATCCTTCCTTCTTCTCGCTCCCCCTCCAATTCCTCTCGTTATCCCTGAAACCTGTCCTTCCACCACCCCCTGTCCCTTGTCACTACCTCTGAAATTGAACCTCATAATCCATTGAGGTTTTCTTTCCTTCGATGCCACATCTTTTTCTCCCTCCAATCTCCTCATCTCTCTTATACAGAAGATTCCTCTTTCGTTTCAACCTCGTCCTCCTTCCTCACATTTTGAGACTTTAGGACGTGATGTGATGTCACGCGACATGAAACAAAGTGAGGTGAAGTAAAGACAAACGAACTCACGAGACGTGATATTCGGTGCGAGATTGGCAATAAGGATGGTCGAAAGAATGGCCATAGAAACTCTCACATGGTTGCCGCGGGAATGCCGTCTCCTTGCAGCCCGTATTGCTCGTATCACATATCGTAGAAGATATGACATACCGGTAAATCTTTATTTGCATACCATTACGATACGAGTGGCGTTTATGAGTGAATAAAAAAAAAATAGATACGACGCCGTAGAGTAGAATACAATATGTTTGGCTAGCGTAAATGTTTTTTTTTACAATTCAAAGCATCTTTTCTTCATGCACATATTGTGTTTTTATTGGATATCACTCGAAAGGTGAGTATCTTGCTTTTTAATACAAGCGCTACATTAACAGTTCGACGATTGTGCACAAAGAAAAAACGTTTTTAAGTAGCGACAAGAAGATTTTGACACTAAAACGATGCACAAGTGTATTGCACAATCCACTATTTATCTCTATTAAATGTTAATAACATTGACTTGGCGCCCCTTAATATTACCGCTAAAACCTAAAAATAAAATCAATAATATTATTTTTTTACGCTAAAATAGGTACAGTTTTATGAATGTCAATTATTTTAATCTGAGTGGTCTTAAGTAGTGTTGCGTACGAAATATGTTAGTTCATACAAAAATTGCTCATTGCTACGAAAAATCGTACAAAAAAAATGTTGTTAAACAAGGTCGACGCGGGAAATTGCACTCACACTTGATTCTTAAAAAAGAGATGGACAAAAAATTGTGCAAACTTGTTAGCATATTTTCAAAAGTCGAACATGTGAACATAGTCCACATCGACTACGATGTGAAAATGAATTTCCAAATTAGTGTTAAATGTATGACTTAAAGTTAAATATATGTTGGAGGTAGATCTTGAACTCAAAATAGAGTTAATAACACTACTTATTTCTTTACTCTATAATTTTTTTTACCCTAATCGCAATTCATGGTGTACTGAAGTGTTGTAACAAGAATAAGGGATCGAATTTGTTCATATACGAGTATTTAAGGGTTAAAAATATAGAGTTATGAATTAAGTAGACGTCCGCAAAAGAACCGCACGATTTCGAGTTGTATTTAAAAAGTTATGGCGAGTGAGGTATTTAGGTGTGAGCGCGAACTCAAAGTAACCAATAAATGTTCGTTGTAGCAGGTTAAGGGTCAAATTAGTAGCGGAATTTCAAGCGTACGTTTTATAAAGTACTAATGAATCAATTAGTCGTTTGGAACGAGTGATGGTTCGCTTCGCACAATTTTAGTACGAAATGTCCTTGTCACTTTATTTAATTTTGTAGGTAGTTTTGCGTGTGAAATTTGTGATACCCGTTTGTGTGAAGTCGCGTTTCGTTTCGCGCTCATTTTTGCACGAAAATGCTACGCACTGAAAAGTAGCGTTTCTTTTGTTAGAAGATGCTATATAGTTAGTCAAAAATTTCGCACACTTTGGCATTGGTCAGTGTGAGTCATAGATTATCACTAATTAGCCCAGGTGAAAAACAGTTCAATGAAGTTCAATGAAGAGTTGACTGCGGCCTGGCTGCTTTAGGGTGATGATGGATAAATAGGGAAATCGTACAGAAGTTAAACATATTTTCCTTTTGGAAAGGTTTGTGGAAGCGACTAAACTTGGTCCTAAGCAAATAATCCCATAATGTAAAAATGGCATATTTTGTATTCGAAATCCCTAACTAATTGTTAGTGTTTTGGTAGTTAAGAGTGGGAATTACTGAAGAGTAGAGGACAATGGAAAAAGACTTGAAAATAAGGGTCGAGCCAAAAGGGCAAGAGACTAAGCTAATGTTATGCAGACAAAAAGCTTCTTCTTAATATAAGTTTATCTTTAATGTGAGTGCTTTCTATGTGAATGTGTGTTTTCCAATTGATAGAATGTATGGTTGGGAAAGAATTAAGTAATGGGAATTTTTGAGAGGTAGAAAATCCTGTTACATATGGTATCAAAGCTTTGGTTCAAAGCCAAGGAGAAGCTTGCTCACCCGAAAATTGACTGCCATGACAAGTGAGGGTGCTTTGACCCATGTTGGTGGAACCGGAATGTGAAGTGGTAGGGGATTTGAGGGAAACTAAATGACCACATTACTAGTGGCTGCTGGTGAGATATGGGGTTTGCTTAGGTCCTTAGGACTCAAGCAGAGTCGGGAGTGTAACCATCAATGAACTTCACCCTGATTACCTAGAAGCCACACAAACACGCCTTCTCGTAGCGATGATTTATGTGTAGATGGAGGGCTTAGAGCCATGAAAGGTGAGGATGTGAGGTTAGATTTTGAAAGATCCTTATGTAGTGGAAAATGGGTAATTTTCAAATGTAGAAGAAGAAAAGTGGAGGAATTTACATCTTCAAGAGCAAAGGAGTCCAGAAATGACTCAAACCTTTTCAAAACCTAATTTGTTACCTTTGAGAGCTTTTAATTTTCTATTGCAAAATTTGTAGAGAAATCTTACCTTTGAGATTTTAATTTTGCTGCTGCAAAATTTATGGGGAGATATTACCTTTGCATTTCAATGTTTGTCTTTTCAAAACCTAATTTGTTACCTTTGAGAGATTTTAATTTTCTATTGCAAAAATTGTAGAGAAATCTTACCTTTGAGATTTTAATTTTGCTGCTGCAAAATTTATGGGGAGATATTACCTTTGCATTTCAATGTTTGTAAAATTGAAGAATTGAATTTGCACTAACTTACTTTTAATGATTTATTGATTTCTCATATTTTGTTTTTTTTTAAAGGATTTGTTAAGGTAAAGGAAGCCTTGGATTAGAGCAATCCGAGGACTTCAAATCTGTAGCAAACTCCTTTGGGATAGTTATATTCTATTTTTCTTTTTGTTTGATTTAATTTGTGACATTGGCAAATTCTGCATGGAAACATAAAATAGAGAGTGCCATGATTGTGTTGAAGCAACGTTTTGTGAAATTGGTTGAAAAAATTAATAATCTCGTTGTTGCAGTGGATGAAACAATTTATGCATTGAAAAGTGAATTGGAAGATGTTAAAGAAAATGGGAATGTTTCATCAAAAATTGGATGATTTCCTTAACCTAAATCATACCAAAAATGATATTTAAGACCAAATAAATAAAAGTAGAAAAAGCAATGCCAGTTTTAGAGAGGATGATAATGATAAACCCAAGAAGATAAAAGATTTGAAATTGTCTATCAGTGAGGCACCATCCTTTGATGGTAAGAAGATTGATGAGTTGGATGCATGAATATCACATATGGAATATTATTTGGAATCAACAAATTGTGATCGTGATGATTACACATTTTTTGCTCTTAGTTGTTTCAAGGGTGATGCTCAGATTTGGTATTATACTCAAAGAAGGTATAATTTGATTCTTGATAATGTTGATTGAGAAGCTTTTAAAAGCGCGATTAAATCGCTTTTCTTCTATGTCACTTATAAATCCAAGATGAAAGAAAAGTGGTTGAATTGTAAATAAATTGGATCTGTGAAGGATTATATTGTGGAATCTTACTCATCCAATATTCATCTCATGGGTTTGACTAATGAAATGGCTAAATTGCATTAATTAAAGTATCTGAATCCTATACTGAAATCGGAACTAAAATATCTAAATTTTGATAACTTAAGAAATTACAGGATAAGGCATTGGAATTAGAGGATCAGTTGGGGAATAACCGAGAAACTAAATCACTAAGGGGTAATTTCAATGAAGTTTCACAGAAGAATTAATAGGAATTCGAGGAAGAGGGTCTAAATGCAGGTTTGTTTATTAAACAAAACATTTTCATGGGAAAGCACACAGATGGACTGAGTGTTAATGTGGGAAAATTTTTCACAACAGAAGGGGATACATTAAGAGTCTTAAACCGAGCATTAATGCTCATAAACCTAATTTTACCATTCCCACATGCACGGTGTGCTAGAAAAAGGGTTATAGAGCATTTGTGTGTGCACAATTGAAGAAGATTAATTGTTATAACTGTGGAGAGGAGGGACATTTCAACAAAGAGTGCACAAAACCCAAAAAGAAAATCACTTGTTTGGAATGTGGAGGTCTAACTCATTATGCTAACGACAATACTAACAAAAGGTCTCTTAAAGTAGTTGATGTTAGTGAAGATTTTTAGGAAGATATTGCATTGTAGATAGTTAAGCAAGAAGCCTAAGAGGTGGGAAACGGAAAGGACTAGCTGAAAGTCTTCAGTTTAGTCAATAGGATCTAGAAGTTAAAGAGTTAACTTTGGAGGGCAAGTTAATGAATGGAAAGGCTACAATAACAGAATTTGTTATCATTATAACTACACTCCATAGTTTGAACAATCCTTCTGAGAAAATTATCAACAATAGACCTTTGTAATGATTGTTTAGTAACGAAGACACCACACACCGTTTAATCAGATTTGAGTCTTTAGTGGAAGGAAAACCATTAAGAGTTATAGTAGATTCAAGTTTTACCCATAATTTTATTTCACATAAGTTTGTAGAGGAAAATAAAATTCCTACAATCATAAGGGAAACACCTTTACATGTTCAAGTGGCAAATGGTAATAAGTCCATATAAGATTTATAAACTAATATAATGGAAGTTTATATCCACGGTCATAAAATAAAAGTTGTGTGAAATAATGAATTTCGGTTGTGAGGAGTTAATACTGGGAAAGCCTTTATTAACACAACATAATCCTCAAATTAATTTGGAAGCTAACACTTTGAAAGTGAAGGCTGAAAATAGTTGGAAGGTTTTGCAAGCATTACGTTTAAAGAGATTGCCTAGGAATCATATACATAACATAAAAAAATTCGGAGTGGAAGGTTTGATTTATGCTAAACAATTTAAAAAGCACTTAGAAGATGAAACAAATCATGTTTTCTTGTTATAAGAAACTGAGGCAGGAAATGATAAATGGAGGTGAAAAAACACTAACATTGATGTAATTCCTAAATCAGACACCACTAAAAATCTTGAAAAACTAAAATCTGATTTTGTAACGGACATTGATACATCTGATGGTGCTGTAAAAGATTTGATTTTTGAATTTCAAGATGTTTTCCCAAATGATTACCCCCATGAAGGCCACCTTCACGAGATGTGGAACATATTATTAACTTGGAACCTGGATGTAACCCTCTTGTCATAAGAATTTAAACACAACTTCTTTGAACTAGAGGAGTTAAGGAAACAAATCAAGGTGCTTCTGGAGGAAGGACATATTCAGCCTAGTAAATCACCATATGGAGCAATATACCTATTTGTTAAAAAGAAGGACAGAATGTTAAGGATATGTGTCGGCTATCGTAGTCTTAACAAGATTATGTTGCGGGATAAGCATCCGCTACCACTAATATCTGATTTGATAAATAGCTTGAAAGATGCCAAAGTATTTTCTTTTATTGATCTGCATAGTGGCTTCAATCAAGTGCCAATTAGAATTGAGGACATGGAAAAAATTGCTTATAGAACTAGAATCAGTCATTTTTAAAAGATAATGATGCAATTTGGCTTACCAAATGCACCGCCCACTCACCAAAGATTAATGAACCAAACCTTTTTAGATTATATAGATAAGTTTGTCTAAGTGTTTATAGATGACATTCTAATTTACAGTGAATCTAAAAAATATGATGTTACTCATTTAAGATAAGTGTTGGAAAGGTTAAGGGAAAGAAAATTGTGTGGAAGATTATCAAACTCTAGATATCTTAGAAGTGAACAATTATTTTTGGAACATATTTAGTGAGGAAGGTGTTAAAACAAATCCATCCAAAATTAATGCAATCCAAAATTGGAAGCAACCTACTAATGTAAGAGAGGTTGGATCATTTTGGGATTGGCCACCTATTTCAACAAATTTATCAGGAATTTCAATATGATCCTCGCACCTTTGATAGATGTACTACGGGAGAACGAGACGTTTGTGTGGGGAGCCAATTAGGAGAAGCTTTCGAAGAATTTAAAGGGAAGTTGACCCCTGCCCGTACACTGATTTATCCCAATCCGTTGGGGAGTTTGAAGAATTAATCACCATTGGTGCAGGATCAAGGTTTAGGTGCAGTCATAAGTCAAAAAGTAGGTAAATATTTCTATCCAATTGCTTTTGATTCCAGGAAATTCAATGACGCTAAGAAAAATTATCTAGCTCAAGAAATGAATTACTTGCAATTGTTCACGCAATGGTGAAATTGCGTAGTAATTTGCATGATGAATAATTCACGATTCATTGTGATAATAAAGCACTTTTTTATCTACATAGATTAAATGATGCACAGATTGTGACAGACAGACATGTTAGGTGAATGCAAAAATTGGCATATTTAAAATTTAACGTCAAACTTATTCATATAAAGACAAATGTAGTGGCAGATCCCTTGAGCATATGTTTTGAAATAAGTATAATGGTGCATGATGAATTTTTTTTAGAAGCCGTTAGAACCTGTTATAATAAAGATCTTTAATTTGTTGTAATTTGCAAGAATGTTATAATAGATATCTTTAATTTGTTGTAATTTGCAAGAATATTTCTCATTGAATGTGAGGCATGTTAAAAAAATTAAAATAAAAGACGGTTTACTTTATTTCCAAATAGGGGATAGGTTATACATCAAGAGGTGGGAGTCTTAAGAAAACAACTTTTACACGAAGCTCACGAGCATTTAGGACATCTACACTGTGATAAAACTCTAAGTCAGTTGTAGAGCAAATTCTTTTGGCTATAGATGGCAAATGTGTTGAAATTTATGTATTTTCTAAGTCTGTATTGGAAAAATAAAAAGAGTATGTCAAGCAAAGGTTGCCTGCTTCTCGCTCCACTCTCGAGTCCGTATACTTGTGGCACTCACTGAAGACTTGAGAGAGAGCTAGAGCCATCGCTGCATATGTTGTCCAAGGAGGTCTAGTCTAGAGCCATCGCTGCATATGTTGTCCAAGGAGGTCTAGTACCTAGACGTTTTTGGGTGCAGACTGAGCCTTCAAGACCCGATTTAGTGAGATATTAGTTTGGAAGGGAGTATACAATTTGCGTCCATTCACGAGACACGCGTCAGTTTGTGGGAAGGTCAATTTTGTATGATTCGGTTGTTGGTGCGCGATTTCACGTGAGGACCGGATTTACAAATGGAAAATCATCTTCTCCGTTGAACGAATAAATGGACGGCGGAAGGAGACCGCCATAATTTTTACGGAAAAAAGTTGATTGTACAAATTATTGGTTGACGCGGCACTCAGTTTTCTATATAGCTATTAATACTAGCACCGTTGACAGTTATCTTTTGTGTGTTAGAATTTAGTGTAGACAGTTTACCACATTATCATTGGTACGAAGTAGTTCAGCTGTAGGTTCACTTGTATATGTGTAGGACTTATAATTTTTGAGTAGGTATCTCCTTGTAGTGAAAAACTGTGAATACAGTTTTTATGTGATTTTTGATTTAATAGATCTTTTAGATCCATTCCCCCCTTATCATCAGGCAATAATATTGATGAGGGGGCTTCTTGTGGAATATAAAGCAGCCTCCGATAATGTGAGCAAACTTGAGAAAAGCAAATAGAATATATCGATTTCTCAATAGTACGTCTTACAAGAGGAGGCAACTCAGTTAGCATTAAACAATGAAAAATCTGTAGCTTATAATGCTCAGTCAGAGGCAGAACAGATTTTCGGAAATCAAAATTTTAATAAAAATCACAATTTTACACAATCTGACAACTGTGTTTACTGCTAAGGCAGTGGTCATGTATTTCGGCAATGTCTTGCCTTTATAAAAGCGTGTGAAACAGGTGTTTATCGAGCAAGATGGCGAGTACGTGGAGTGTTTTCACCACAAAAACCGCCGATAAAAAATGCATCATTTTTCGCGGAAGACGACAAACCAAAGGAGGAGCTGCAAGAGGAAACACTGTTGTCTATAGCCTTTTTCAGCCATGGATTTATCCTCGGAAGCACCACGGACTACCCCACAGACAGTCTACTTTGAATTCACTACAAAGATAACAAAAGATACCAAAACTACATAAACTGATAGTTTTTATGTCATTAATTATCCTCACAAAGTTTTACACAACAATACTTAATAAAATGATCACATCATCCAGTCAAAGTTGAAAAAAAAACAGTCTGCCGCAACTCTTTGATAAATCTGACAACTTCACAATGGAGTTACACACAATGGAGTTACACACAGATCACACACACAATAGGTCCGAAAATCTGTGGAAATGTAGACATTAAAAGGAGGAACTCACATGCAAGATTTCACATCATTCTGCTCACAAATCTGTGAGATATCTCAGATTAACAATACAAAAAAAAACACATACAGTTTTTGTACAGAAAAATTGTTCCTATTTTCCAAAAACGACTAAGTCCTAGTATATACTCTCACAGCTACACCATGAATCGCTATTAGCGTAATGAAATAGAAACCGTAATGAAACAATTAGCGTTATTTACGCTATTTGGGAATTTGGGGGTTTTGAGGGAAATCATTTACTCTAATTTGTTTTTTAAAGGGTTTTTATTAATTCTATTTAAGAATTTGGGTAAAAAACGGGGTACCGCAATTAGAGTCATAGACGCTAAAAGCGATTCACGGTGTACCTATCTACTAACAATAGCCAATCAGAAACTGACACGTAATCTTTCTATTCCTAAACCCTAAATTTCACTTAATTTAGTAGCGTCGCTATTTTTACCCTAGGTGTACGGTTTTGTGTAGGACGCCTCTCGTAGTGCGCCACTTGTCGTAATAACGCCAAAAGGAAATCAGCGCCTCTGTCGCAATCTTGTAAAAATTCGCCACGTGTCATTCCGAGGTATCTTTTGTCATTCCGCAATTTGCGGGTAGATCCGTACTCAGCGATTTTGCGAACCGTCCGATGAATCCTTCGATCGTCGGATTTCCGCCGTATGTAATGTTGTACAGTGTGCTCTGTACAACATTATTCTCCACTGTATTTCTCCCAGTGAGAACGCCTAGGACGGCGTTCCGTGCATATTCTTTTTCCAATGTCGTTAACTCGCAAATGTAGCATAGTATTAGTTTAGATAATTCTTAGACCACGTAATTATAATGGCATCATGACTCAGATTGGTTTGTACAACGGATTGCAACGGTTAGAAATTATGAATTATTCAAATCTCTTGCCAACCATAATGTCTCGGAAAGGAATTTTGGTACATCCCACTTCCTAGCCACATTAATTTTGGGACAGGTCAGTTCGCGGCCTTTCTTTTTATCGATGCCATGGCTGCCTCACTGAAGCAGAAGCTATGATTTCACCCGTGTCCTCACGTAAATAATAAATGTGTCCCTCTGTCCTCACATTTCTCAGAACAGAGAGGATTAAAGCTTTCATAAAACAACAAACACTAGATAATGTCAGATTTCCACAATGTGATGACGATGAGTTCTTTGCTCTTGCCAAAGATCTCATGGAGGGAGACCAAGATCCCGGTTGGATTATGGATTCTGGGAGCTCATCTTGTTAAGGGACATTTAGCGTCAAGTTATTTTTGTCTTGTCCGTACTTTTTCTTATGTCGGTCAAGTCTTGTTGACCGTCTTATCTGGACGTCTCACTTTTGGTCCTATCCGTACTTCCATACGTTGGTCCTGTCATTTGTACTTTTTCTTTACATACGTCGGTCTAGTCTTTTTACGTTGAAGTCCTATGACCGTCGATCCAGTCTTTTGGGCGACGGTCCAATCTTTTATCTTACATACATTTGTTAGAATCTAGACTAGGATTCCCTTGTCACAGCGCACAATAGAGCGCTTAGACTCCACAGTAATTAGCATTGTATATTTTGTATATAAGTGACTCTTCTCACTTAATTAAATCATCCCAAATACAAATCAATTCCTCTCTCCAATGCATTGATCTTTCTCTTGTGTACAATTTCATGGCTTCCGCCAATCCACCTCCAATAGGTTATGGGCCTAGCCATGCCACTTCTAATAGTATCCAGAAGTTAGATGGCCAAAACTTTTATGATTGGTCATTTTCAGCCATGCATTTTTTCAAACTCGAGAAGATTTGGGACCATTTTATAGGAATTTCAAAACCTCCTATCCTTTCCTCTACTGATACACCAACAGAAAAAGCTACCAAAGAGTTGGCGATAGCTACATGGAAACAAAAGAATGAGGATGCGCACGCTCGTCTAGTGATGTCACTTACTACCAAACGCACTCGTCTTATTCGCGGCGCCTCCTCTTCCACTGAGGCTTGGAGTCGTCTTTAAGCAGCTTACATTCAAACCGGATGGGCCGCTTCGTGAATTCAAAAACGAGCGTTTTTTAACTTCATGAAAAAGTCGTCGGAATCTATGCAGGATTGGATTAACAAAGTCAAATTGTCGGCCGGAAAATGCACCATGATAGGCATGCATCTTTCCGACGAGGACCTCTCTCAACCCTTTTGGGAGGACTCCCTGAAACCTTTTCCCCTTTCATTTCCTCGTTTGACAATCTAGACCAATCCATTCCCTTTCACTAACTTTGTAGCAAACTTTTGCATGAAGAGACAAAACTTCTCTCTTTTTCTGCTCCAAATCTTTCTAATACAAATGCCTTTATTGCCGAAAATCAGAAGACTAACTCTGGGGGGGAAGGCGTTTGTTTTGCGCCTACTGCAAAACAAAAGGACATTCCGTTGAAGACTTTCAAAAATTGGCGAGGCGGAAAGCAGCCGAGGCTTCCAATCCCCCTAAAACTGGGGGGAATGCCAACGTTGCCCATGTCAACCCACCAGTTCTTCCCACCCCTCCACTCCCTCCACACATTTCTTTCCCTCCAATTTTCCTTATCCTCACCATTATTCCCCTTCTCCATCCCTTCCACAATCTTCTAACGCCGCAGCGCACTATGCCTCTTCAAACCCCGTTAACCTCCCTTGGTCCACCACTTTCTCCCCACATTTTCCCTCTTATTATCCCACTCCAGTAGCTTCCCCTTTTATCCTCCCTCCCTCACTTGAATTAGGATATAGAAATGTTCCCCATCATATCCCAAATTCTGTCACTGTGGATACTCAATTTCCACAAGGGTATGCTTTTCTATCTCAAACCCTGTCGATTGGCTAATGGATAGTGGTGCAAGTCACCACCTTTCGCCACAATGTGATTGGTTCACTCACCTTTCTCCTCTTTCATCTCCTATATAGATTCATTTAGGCGACGACCGCATTCTATTGGCTAGTCATTCTGGCAACGTCAACGTCCCTAATGTGTCTATTCACATTCGGAACGTACTCTTTGTTCCTGGTCTAGCTAGGAATTTATTTTCTGTCAAAGTCGCCACTTCTAACAGCTTAAAAGCTGAATTTAATAATGATAGAGTAAAGTTTTTTGATAGAAAAGACAATAGTACTGTAGGTTTTGGAGTAGCAAGAGATTCTATGTACGTCCTACAATCCTATAGTACGCCAAAGATATTTGCTTTAAGTGTTACGGTCGAAAAGTTTCCCCTTTGGCATTTAAGATATGGTTATTTAAATAGCGAAAGTTTGAATACTTTGCCAAATCTTGTAACACGACTTAATTCATTCTCTAACAAATCTTTAGATTTTTGTCACGGTTACGTGCAAGGAAAAATGCCGCGTCACTGATTTCCCACTAGCAATATTGTCATCACTTTACCACTTGCGCTTGTACATACGGACGTGTGTGGACCCACGCACTAGTGGATCCGTTTATTTTGTCACTTTCATTGACCACGCAACTCGTTTTTCACACGTGTATCAAATCTGTCATAAATCTGATGCTTTTGCTCGATTTCAGGAATTTAATGCGTTGGCATAAAATTTTCACAACAAACGAATCAAGGTCTTACGCAGTGATAACGGTGGCGAATTTTTGTCCAACCAATTTTATGAATTTCTCATGCAACATGGAATCTCACGTCATTTAACGGCGCCTCGGACGCCACAACAAAACAGCATTGCAGAAAGGTACAATCGAACATTACATGACATGTCACGCTCTATGCTGTACTTTGCGAATTTGCCTTATGAATTTTGGGTAGAGGCTGTCGTTTGCGCAAATAACTTACGCCGTCTTTTTCCCACTAACGCTTTACCAAAATCTACTCCAATGGAAGCATGGTCCTCTGTCAAACCTGATATACGCCACCTTAAAATCTTGAGTTGTGAAGCGTGGTACAAAGACCTCCAATCGAACAGCAAATTAGGCGCTCGCGCATTTCGTGGAATTTTCGTTGGGTACGCTCCAAATTCCAAAGCGTACCCCATCTGGAGTCTTCTCAGCATCGCGTCATCACCACCAAAGAAGTAATTTTCAATGAAACACCACTACTCCAAACCTTGTCTCGTATGCCTTTCCCTTCCCCTCTTCCCCCATTATCCAACATTCCTTCCCTCACCCTCTATGACCCTCTTCCCCCAAACCTTCCCCTTCAATCTCTTTAGCCATCAGAATTCACCTACCTTACACCTTCCCACCCCTCTCCTGTTAATCCTCCCATATTTTCCCCCTCATCATCTTCAAGTCTCCCTCCTCCTCCATCTTCTCCTACTACCTTTATTTTCTCGACTGCTCCCATCACTCCTACCAGCCACTCAACTGCCCTTCCTCTTTATCCTGTCACAAATTCTGAAGATAATTCCTCCTCTCCCCCTCTTTCCCAAGATGATCCGCTTTTTGACAATCTTTCTTTCACAATTTTTTCCCACTCACCTCTTCTTGGGCCTTTTGATCCTCTTGAGCTTTCACTTCCCGATCCTTAGCCTTCCCTTCTTCCTGACCCCTCTCGTATACCTCGCCGAAACCCCGCACGCTCTAGAGTTCCCCCCTCTCGGCTTATAACTTCCATAGGCCACGCCTCTCTAGCTTACGCTTACTCGACTCGGGCCTCCGCCTCTCTTATTTCAACCCCTCTCTCTCTCAAGGCTGCCCTAAAACGATCTGATCCCTCCCTTTGGAAAACTGCCGCTGATGCTGAATTCAATGCCTTACTTTCCAACAAAACATGGAATCTAATTCCCCTTCCCCCTGGAAGAAAGGCAATCGGTTCGAAATGGGTCTTCCGTGTAAAACAAAAAGAGGATGGATCCGTGGACAAATACAAAGCTCGCTTGGTGGCGAATGGCTTTTCCCAAATCGAAGTTATAAATTTCACTGAAACCTTTGCTCCTGTTGCCCAGTTAACATCTATCCGCACTTTACTTGCTTTAGTTGTTGAACATGATTTCCATGTTTATCAAATGGATGTTAAAAATGCTTTTTTAAATGGGATCTTGTCCGAGGACATTTACATGCATCAGCTTGAAGGCTATATTTCCCCTGGATCTGAACATCTTCTTTGCCATCTCATTAAAACAAATTATGGATTAAAGCAATCCCCCCGTGTCTGGAACCATAACATAGATGCCACTATGCGAAAAGAAGGATTTACCCGAATTGATGCCGATTTTAGCATTTACTCTCGTGGCTCAGGCACGTCATTGATCATTGTTGCCATCTTTGTTGACGATCTCCTTCTTGTTGGTCTTTTCCTCTCTGGAATCTCCACTGTCAAATCTCTCCTTCAGACCCATTTTGACATGGCGGATCATGGTGAGCTCACTTATTATTTGGGCATACAAGTTTCATGTAATCGCTTGACTCGCACCCTCTCTCTCTCAAGAGACCTTTATCTCTGATCTTTTGGAACGCTTTGGCATGGCAGAGTGCTCATCTTTTTCCACTCCTTTAGATGCCTATGCCCCTCTCCTCCCTTCCACCGGCTCTCTTCTCTCCCCCTCCCTCTATGCCACTTATCGCTCGATGGTCGGGGCCCTTATGTACGCCATGCAGGCCACCCGCCCTGTCATTGCCACAGCTGTCACTAAACTCAGTCAATTCCTTAAACGCCCTTCTCTTGATCATCTTGCCGCGGCCAAACGTGTCTTTCGTTATCTACAGGGCACTAAAACTCTTTGTCTCACATATTCTTCCTCTGGCTCCAGTGCTCTTACAGGTTTTGTTGATTCAGATTGGGCACAAGATGAGGTTTCCTGCCGTTCCACCACTAGCTCGTGCTTTTTTTTGGGCAATGGTCTTATCTCTTGGTCATGCATAAAGCAACCTACCACGGCATGCTCTAGCAGTGAGGCAGAATATATGACTGCTTGTCACGCCGCCAAGGAAGCTGTCTGGCTTCGGACTCTACTTTCCAATCTTGGGTTTCCCTCTTTAGCCTCACTCCTATCTTTTCCGATTCCCAGGGAGCTCTTGCTTTGATGCGCAATCCTGTTCACCACCAGCGGACAAACCACATCGACATTCAGTATCATTACTCTCAAGAGCGGGTCGAAGATGGCACTCTCCTGTTTCTATATGTCAAATCCGTCGACCAAGTGGCCGAGTATCTCACTAAGGCTATTCATCGCCCTCACTTTGAGCAGCACCGCCTCTCCTCTATGTCAAATTCGCCGACCAAGTGGCCGATTATCTCACTAAGGCTCTTCATCGCCCCAACTTTGAGCAGCACCGCCGCTCCTCTAGCCTGCGTCTTCCTCTTCCTCCTAGCTAAATTTCCTTTGTTTTCATCTCAATCTACTTTCTAGTTTTCGCTTGAGGGGGGGTTTTAAGGGACATTTAGCGTCAGGTTAATTTTGTCTTGTCCGTACTTTTTCTTACGTCGGTCAAGTCTTGATGACCGTCTTATCCGGACGTCTCACTTTTGGTCCTATCCGTACTTCCATACGTTGGTCCAGTCATTTGTACTTTTTCGTTACATACGTCGGTCTAGTCTTTTTACGTAGAAGTCCTTTGACCGTCGGTCCTGTCTTTTGGGCGACGGTCCAATCTTTTGTCTTACATACATTTGTTAAAATCTAGACTAGGATTCCGTTGTTACAGCGCACCGTAGAGCGCTTAGACTCCACAGTAATTAGCATTGTATATTTTGTATATAAGTGAATCTTCTCACTTAATGAAATCATCCCAAATTAAATCAATTCCTCTCTCCAATGCATTGATCTCTCTCTTGTGTACAATTTCATGGCTTCCGCCAATCCACCTCTAATACATCTCACATGTGTGAAAACCGAGCCTATTTCAAAAACATTAAATCCCATTCCCACTCGTTGGATCTACTATGCTGATAATAGCAGTCTAGAGGCTATAGCTAAAGGAGGTGTTGAGTTAGCTTGTGATATCAATGGTCAAATTGTTAAAAGGTCTTTGCATGATGTGTTGTATATTTATAAATTCAAGAAAAATCAGTTTTCTACCTCGGTAGCCGAAAGTAAGGGCTTTGAGATTTTACAGAAAAATGGAAATAAAATTGTGAGCAAAGATGGTACAATAGCTCTGCTAGGCACAAGAGGCCTAAACATTTTGTACCGGATGGACCTCGCTAATGAAATTGATTTTGTGTACTCTAGTGTCTTTCCTGAAAATATTTTGTGGCATAAGAGGCTTGCGCATGTTCACTATGAAAGACTTGATAATATGGTTAAGCAAAATATTATAGGTGGTGTTAAGTTGGGACAGAAAGACACGCATGTATGTGATGGGTGTGCTTTGGGGAAGCTTTACAAACTTCCTCTACCTCAGATTGCAGATAACCTTGCATATAACCAAGTCACGGATCTACTTCAATTAATCTACTCGGATGTATGAGGACCATCTAAAGTCCCTTCACTCGGTGGAAGCAAATATTTGGTCACCTTTACAAATATTTTTTCCAGATTCAACAGAGTTTATTTCATGAAGAAGAAAAGTGAGGTATTTACTCACTTCAAACATGACCGGATGTGGGCGGAAAAGCTTCACCGCAAACAGATCATCTCTCTCACGTCTGATGATAGTTGTGAATATAGTTCAAATGCTTTTGCTGAATATTTGAAAGATAATGGAATATCTCATCATTTTACGATTCCCTATACTCCGGAACATAATGGATTTTCAAAGAGACTTAATCCGACACTAAGAGAAAGTGCTTAGTCTATGATGTTGGATAAATGTATGGGTTTAAATTTTGGGGAGAAGCTTTTTTATGTGCCTCATATATCAGAAATAGAATAGAAACAAGGGTTGTAAAGGAAAAAACCCCTTATGAAGTGTGGGCTTGAAAGAAACCAAATGTAAGTCATTTTCGTGTTTTCGGAAGTACGTGTTTTATTTCAGATAATCTTCCGATATCTAAACTCAGTCCAAAGTCTATTCTCGGGATATTTTTGGGGTATGACAATAAATCGGTTGGATATAGAGTGTATAATATTGAGCAAAAGTCCCTTCAGGTTTCTACAAATATTTAGGTGAAAGAAGAAAGCAATTTGTTGATGTATTTGGTATGACAAATTTGGAAAAACAGTCTTAACTTTAGGAATGTGTCATTTTAGAACACATTCCTTTCATTTCTTCAGCCCTCTCTACCTCCATTTCGGGTAGTGGGTCAACTCTGCTTCCTTCTATGAATGGGCAAATTCCCTCTAATTTCAATCCTCCTCCTCCTCCGCCTCTTCCTCCCCCTCCTCCCCCACCTCAGCCCACACAACTAGGTCCAACAATTCTAGCTTTGGATTTTCCGAGGGGAAGACAACAAAGTAGCAGGCTGCGGGGTAACCCAGTGGAGCATGCTCTACTCTCTGCCCGCACGCACAAACCACTCACAAACAAACCACTCACAAACTATACAGGAGGCTTTTCAAGAGGCTTTTTTGGCTCTTGAAAAGGAACAATGGTCCCAGCAGTGAACGATGAGAAGAGGTTCATCATGGAAGCACAAACTAAGGAACAATGGTCCCAGCAGTGAACAATGAGATGAGGTTCATCATGGAAGCACAAACTTGGGAGCTAGTGGAACTATCGCTGGATCAGAAAGCGATCGAGTGTAAGTGGGTTTTCAAAGTCAAGCTGCATCCAGATAACTCTATTATTACTTAGTTATTACTGTTTCACTATTCATTTAATGGCAAGTAGCAATTAGGGTTTTGGAATTACCTCAAGTACAATGATGTATAATTTAGGTACTTTGTCGTACTACAATACAGTACTATACTGTAGTACGACTATTTAAGATACAGACATCTGATTGGACAGCGTGGAGTAGATACTCACTCAGTGTATAAAAATTAGGACTTCGATTATTTTGAACATCACAGTTGTATTTATCAAAGTATTGGCAAACTGTTTTTCTGCAACTTTGACTTGATGGTGTGATCACCCTGATTGTTGTTTTTGTATAAAACTTTGTAGAGATAATGTTTTATCTAAAAAAGATTTGTTTACGTAGTTTCAGTCTGTTGTGTCAATTTTGTAGAATTATCTGGGAAGTCTACTTGTTTAGTTTGATTAGTTGTTAGCTGTTTTTGGGAAGCTATGGAGCTTATATCTTCTAGATTCCTTTATGTATTTTACTGTTACTTAGGGAAATCACAGTTTTAATAGTATAAAGCATATAAGTGAAGTTTGAGGTGATTTTATCTATTGCGGAGTATTCTGTGTTGTCTGAAACAGAACTATTTTAGGGTAGTCTGTGGGTATTTTCCGTGAGTAATCCATGGCTGAAATTGGCTATAGACAACAAAAAAGAGGTCTAGGACCTATTCGTTTTTCGGTGCAGACTGGGACTTCAAAACCCATTTTAGTGTGATAGTAGTTTGGAAGGGAGTACACAATTTGAGTCCACTTCCGAGACACGCGTTAGTTTGTGGGAAGGTCAATTTTGTATGATTCGGTTGTTGGAGCGCGATTTCACGTAAGGACCGGATTTACAAATGAACAATCATCTTCTCCGTTGAACAAATAAACGGACGGCGAATGGAGACCGCCGTCATTTTTGGGTACAAAAGTTGACTATACACATTGTCCGTTGACGCGGCAGTCAGTTTTCTATGTAGCTTTAAATACTAGCACTATTGACAATTGTTTTTTTTTTGTGTTAGAATTTAGATTAGACAGTTTACCGCATTATCATTGGTAAGAATTAGTTCAGCTGTAGGTTCACTTGTATATGTGTAGGACATTGAATTTTTGAGTAGGTATCTCCTTGTAGTGAAAAATTGTGCATACAATTTTTATGTTATTTTTGATTTAATAGATCTTTCAAATTTGTGGGCAAAATATTGTAAACTTTTGCATGTGTGTTGAGTGTTATATTGTTTATCTTGCCAAATATTTGCAAGCCTATTGTAATTCTTATCTCTGTGTATTTTCATTGTGAAGTTGTGAATTTTATGGTTTTTTGTGAGAGCTTCCTCTCTATAGTAAGTTGTCTATCATGACTTTTGCTGCAGCTTCTTCTTCTTCTATAATTGTGGCTCTCACAAACCAACACTATCTAGATAAGCTTATTTGGATCTGCGATTTCTGTGGGGGAATGGACCCCAAAGAATTTTATGTTATCGGCCCACCATCTAAGGTGCTTTTGTTTGATGGAACAGACTTCACTTATTAGGGATTTATGATGGAGGATTTGCTTTTGGAAAAGCACTTATGGGGAATTTTTTTGGGACAATTGAGGAGTCCACCACCGGCTTTGGTGGAATTCACTATGGAGATTCATCTGGGCTTCCCAAAAAACCAACTAGAATTCAGAAGCAACGGAAGGTGAAGGGAAAATCATTGCAATGGAAAGGGGGAAATGGGAAAGGGTAAAGAAACACCTGTGGTGAGGGAGCTAGGCTCTTCGCTATAGTTCTACTTGTAGAGGTTGAAACTAAACCAAAAACAAAAGAAAATGAAAAAAAAATATCGGACTACAAAAACACTTTAGGAAAACATCTCATACTTAGAAACACGTCTAAGTCGATAGCTGTCGCCCTTATAAACTTAACCAAGTCTTCATAAATCAGGGAAACATAAATTTAGACTTATAATAGTGAGACAATACAGAGGCTGCAGCTAGTAAAACATAAAATAGAGGACTATGTTTATAAAAGAGGTAGCATAAAAGAGTTTTGTAGTGATATTGTTGCATTATATGCTGAGCTTGTTAGTGCAGAATATGTAGAATATGAGGTGATAAAGATTAACACACTAAACATGAAACTCCCAAATGAGTAAGAAAACATCATTAATGGTATGCATGAAATGGATTACTCCTCATGGAATTGGAGCACTACCATGGGGATGATTCTTGAGAGGGAAAGCACTTTGGAGCTTCGTAGGGGAAGTGACAGACTGAATATATTAACAATTGGTGGTGACTAGTGGAAGCGTGATGAGAGGAATGGTGGTGACTGGCAAAAGCGTGATGAGAGGAATGGTGGTGAATGATGAGAGGAATGGTGGTGAATGGCAGAAGCGTGATCACAAAAATGGTGGTGACAGGCGAAAGCGTGATCACAAGAATGGTGGTGACTGGCGGAAGCATGATCACAAGAATGGTGGTGACTAGCGGAAGCGTGATGAGAGGAATGGTGGTGAGTGGCGGAAGCGTGATAAAAATAAACCTTATCGGAATTTCGAAGGAAAGAGAGAAAGGGGAAAATAAAAGGGGGCTTTCAAAGGAGGAATTTGCTACTTTTGAAGGGAACCAGGTCACTATATGGCGGAATGTTGTTCGTTGGAAGAAATTATAAGTTGGAATGTGAATAAAGATGAAAAAGGGGAAGAGGATAAACATGATGATGATAGTGAGGAGCTTCTATACATTGTTAGTATAGGGAAGGGAGAAAAGCACATAGAAATTCCACGAAAGCAACAATGTGCTTTTGGAGGTATAAGGGAAGTAAAGAGAAAGAAGGTATTTGAGGGAGTTAAACATGATGAGGATTTCAAAGAGTGTAAAGTGTATGACTTACAAATTAGAAAGTGAGATCTAGGATCCATAATTGAAAAAGGGAAAAATAAAATATTGAGGATATTCTCATAGATATTTTGGAATAAAAAATTGGTCGAAAGAGGAGATTTCAACGGATTCCGAGGAAAAGGGAAAAGTAATTATAACGGGGGCTTTAAAGAATAGGGGAGAAAAGGGAAGTTTAATGAAAGGTTTAGAGGAGGAGAAATATTCTTTGGGAATCAAAATGAAAAGTGATAGTGAAAAGACTTATATGAATCTGAAAAGGGAAAGTTGGGAAAAATCAAAAAATGAGGTAATTATCATAGATAACCATTTAAGTAGGGAAGATGTAGAATTTATAAAAACTTTGGTAGGGACTAGTGGTTTTGGGATAAATTTGGGGAAAGGAGGATTTGATATCACTACTTGGTGTGATGTCACTTATGAAAAAGTGTTTGTAAAATAGTTAGTATCTGGGTATGTGTTGCAAATTTGTGATGGGGCTGGCTCTTGGAATTGCAAGCGAGAATTTGGATTTTGCTTTGATGAAAAAGAGATAAGGTGGATAAAATCTTTGCTTGGATTTATAAAAAGTGGCATGCGAAATAAAATGTGTGATCAAAAAGATGCATTGTTTATTTCGGCTCATCTAATACACCTCTTTAAATACAAGGGTAAACACTTAAAATTTTGCGAGGAGAAAAAAAAGAAAAAGAAAAATGTTTTTGGTAGGAGTTGAAAGAAATAAAGACCAGAAAATAAGGGGATTATTGAAATTTATGTATTTTCTAAGTCTGTATTGGAAAAATAAAAAATGTGTCAAGCAAAGGCAACCTGCTTCTCGCTCCACTCTTTAATCCCCATACTTGTTGTAGTCACTGAAGACCGAGAGAGAACTAAAGCCATGGCTGCCTATGCTGTCCAAGGAGACAGAGAATAGGCAAATATTAGTCTCTATCTAAATAAGGGCTGCCGGAACCAAGAATTGATCTTGGTACTTACCGTCTATAAAAAAAAGGCGGTAACAGTTAGCGTTATCTAATAGTTGAGGACCAATGTTGAGGTATATAGGATTCGATAGATATTTAAATGTTCACACGCTAAAGATTCCATTTAACTCATAGAACAGAATATTAAAGCATATAATCCACTGTACCTTATATACCCTAAAAAAAGAATGATACGGATATTTATTTCTACTGTCCTTATCAAAAGTCGGCTTTGATCAAGGCCATGGTGCGAGCGGAAATTTTGGAATGGCTGCCTTGGCGGTTTTCGGACGCCGCCACTTCAAACGACATGTGGCAACATCTTATAGGTTTACAGAATCTACGGAGCGCACGATAACAAATTTGGATGTGACGGATGTCACCAGTATGGCCATGCCGTAGAAATGTCGTATAAAAAGTATTGCAGCACCTGTAATTTTGTATACGGTAGAGTCCTATGATTGGTGTCGTACTTCAGTAGTATAAAGTTTAGAGAGGGGTTTACGACTTAGTGAAATAGTAGGTAGCTGCCTCTCTCCTAGAGTGCTTTTATATATATGCTCTTTTTGGCCAACCATAACTATCAATTAAGTTTACCATTTTTATTTATTCTTTTGCTGCGGACTCAAATAAGTTGAAGCTACACACAGGTGTAATCTGTCAAAGTATTTGCCTGCTAGGGTGGCGATATTTATAAAGGAAAGTCAAAGTGGGGGAATGTGTCCAAATACTTATATTCTAACTTTGCATTTTGTGGGGGAACTCAGCACACTTAAAGTTTTCTTTCACACTGGTGAAGTTGTATTGGGGTTGTGACAGTGAGGGTGTTAGTGATTTGGGTTTATACCAATTTGAAGTCGATACTATATAGATAAGTTTCTTTAGATCTACAATTTCTATGGGGGGGTACACCCAATATAATTTCAAAAAGAGGTGTCTAAATATGTGAAAAGTTTTATCCTCGCCAACATAGTAAACCCAATAACCAAAACCCTAGAGGTCTATTAAAACCTTTCGATATCCCCGAAAGACATTGGGAGTCTTTAAGTATGGAATTTATGGTCATGTTGCCACCTAGATCTGGAAAAAATGACAGCATCATGGTCGTAGTTGATGGGTTCAGTAAAATGGCAATATTTAGCCCTTGCAAAACCACCCATTCAATTCTAGATATTGCAAAGTTATACATTGACAACACTGTTGGGCATCATGGCGTTCCTCTGTCCATAGTCAGTAAAAAAGATTCTAAATATACGGCTGCAATTTCGAAATAATTATTACAAAACATAGGCATTGAATTAAAAACAAGTACCTCATATAATCCTCACACAGATGGGCAGATAGAAAAAATGAACCGTACTTTGGAGAAAATGCTTAGGATTGTTTACAGTGGAGTTCAAAACACCTAGGAATCTACATTAAAATACAATTCATGTAAAGATGCAAGTTCAAGATTCTCACCAGTTCAAGTTGCATATAGATATCAACATAGGAAAGCATTAGACTTAATAACAGGGATCACTCAAAAGAATAGAGGTTCAAGAACAGATTACTGGGAAAACATTCTAAGAGTTTGGAAAACCATCCACGATGCATTAGTGGGGGCACAAAGGAGGCAAAACTTAAATACTAACCGCAAACACAATGATTTGTGGTTATCACAAGTGACATAGTTTCGATTTCAACAACTCATTACAAGTGAAAGATCGAGGGGCAATCAAATGCTACGGGGAAATTGGCTCCTAAGTACATCAGACCATTTACTCCAATCGAGATGAATCGAGATGATATCGTAGTTGCTGCCAAATTGGACTTTCCACCTTCAACAAAAATTCATCGAGTGATATATATCACTCAAGTGAAACCAGCAACTCTTCGACTAAGTGTAGGAGAATTGGAATCGGACCACTTAATAACTATAGAACTTGAGGTTTACAGATGGGTAATACATTTATTTGGTTAACGGTTTGAGGTCGGCAACAATGTATTTTAGCAAGTGCAATATCTATGACGACCTGATGATGAGTTAAATTTAGAGGATAATTTTTTTGAGTTTTTACAAAGGTATTGGGGGGATTATAATATAGAAGTTGCTTCTTAAGTGTACAATGTGTTTTAACTGAGGTTAGCTAAAAAAATAAAGAGGTGATGATGTAATAGTAATAAAAAATCGAACTTGTTCAAAAATGATTATTTAAGAGTTAAGATTATACAGTTATGAATTTAGTAAACGTCTACAAAATAATTGCACGAATTGGTGTTGTGTTTAAAAAGTTATAGCGTTTGGGGTATTTAGGTTACAGCACTAGGTCAAAATAACAAATGAGTATTTAATGTAGCGGGTTAAGGGTCAATTAGTAGCAGAATTTATGGCGTACGTTTCATAAAGTAATAATGAATCATTTAGTCGTTTGGTACGCGTGATGGTTAGTTTCGTACAATATTAGTACAAAATGTCATCGTTACTTTATGTAATTTCTTAGGTAGTTTTGTGTGTGAAATTTGTGACGCGCGTTTGTGTGAAGTCGCATTTCGATTCACATGCACTTTTGCACGGAAATGTTACGTAGTGAAAATTAGCGTTTCATTGGTTAGAAAATGCTACGTAGTTAGTCAAATATTTCGTATTTCTTAGCATTGGTTAATGTGAGTCATAGGTGATCATTGATTGGCCCAGGTGAAAACTTGTTCAGCGCAGTGTTTACTTTAGCCTGGCTCTTCCCGATGATGGATAAATACGGAAGTCGGGAAGAAATGAAGCATCTTTTCCCTTTGGAAAAATTTGTGGAAATTCACCACCAAACTTGGTCTTGAACAAATAATCCAAAATGGAGTAATGGCATGTTTTGCAGTGGAAATCTCTAACTAACTATTAGTGTTTTAGTATTTAAGAGTGGGAATTACCGAAGAGTGGAAGGTAGTGGAAAAAGACTTGAAAAGAAGGGTCAAGCCAAAAGGGCAAGAGACCAAGCTATTGTTAGGAAGACAAAAAGCTTCTTTTTAATAAAAGTTGATCTTTAAGGTGAGTGCTTTTTATGTGAATGTGTGTTTTCCAATTGATAGAATGTATGGTTAGGGGAGACTTAAGTAATGGGATTTTCTAAGAGGTAGGAAATCTTGTTATAAGTGTAGTGGTAATTTGACATGAATTGGAGGCCCAATGAGAAAAGAAATTTGCCTTAAGTAGTGAATTCGTGTGGATACTTTTGTGGTACTTACCACATTGGTACACCGTGGATTGTTTAAAATGTCAATAACAAAATATTTGCGCCCCTACATTTTAACCCTTGAACATAAGATTGAATTACTAATACTAATTTCTTTTTTATGTTTATGTATGTACGGTTTAATTAGCTTCAATAACACTATCATTGAAGGCATTTAAATAGTGTTATGTACTCAATTTTGCAATCCGTACGACACATGTTTCTTATTTTATACTAAAGTACAAAAACATGCTAGATACCGGAGTCAAGGTGTGAGAGTTAGTGGTGTTGCTCGAGGAGACGCATTTAAATTTGACTCATATTAACAAAGACGAGGGAAATACACGCGTAATAGTTTTCACATGTTGAAATGTTGACTATGTCAAGATAAGGCATTGCAAATAATTTATGGGAAAGTGATTGAACTTCGTTTTATGCTTGCTAATTAGTGGTAAATTTTGTTGGCTCGATGGCATGAAACCCAACTTAGCATTAACAAGACTTTTTTTTTTTTACACAAATATTTTATTTTCAATATAAGGGATTCCTAGTGTAGCTTTGTTGTACATGCCATCTTAGTAGTGTAGCTTTGTCAATCCTACGTAATTTCGTATGGTTATCATACACAATAAGTGGCGTATTCAAGTGAATCAATAAAAAATCTATACAATGAAATATTGTCTAATTTTGTGCTACAAATTTAATTATAAAATGAAGGCGCCAAGAGGAGAGAACGTTGCCATAGGTGTAGAAATTAGTGGTTCTTTTAGTATTTTGTAGGTCTGAACTTGTAAAAATGAATGCAGAAAAGAACTAGAGGCAGTCTGCCTCTAACTCCCCCCTTCAAGCCCTCACACATATGGCAGTGAAGGTCAGAAGGAGAGCTACAGCCATGGCTTCCTATCTTGTCTAGAGAGAGACAGGCAGCAATTTTAGTAGGTTTACCAAAAAGGTAATTGACGGATCGAGGATTTGATCCTGGTACCTACCATCCGTCAAAGTCAAACATTTTCCGTTAAAGTCAAACAGTAGCTGTTAGCTTTGTTCTATAGTCTAAGACAAGTGGTGAGATATGGGGTTCGATAAGTATTTAAAGATATAAACGTAGACCAAATCATTTAACGGCACGAATAAATTCTTAGCACATAGATATAGTTTAAGTATAGTACGATTTACAGTACCGCATTAAACAAATACCGCACATTTGTTTCAACGGCAAGAATTAAAAGCCGATTATGATCAAACAGCCATAATAAGAGCCGAGATCCCAAAATTAGCGTTTTGGCGGTTTTCGATCAAAGCCACGTTAAGTGACACGTGGCACCATGTCACTGGCTTGCAACATCTCCAGGGAATATAAAAACAAATCCGGATATGGCAGGCGTCAACATTTTGGCCATGCCGTATAATGGTCTTACAAAAAGTACTTTGACACCTATACCTTTCTCTACCATACAAGAATCTGATCGGTGCCTTACTCTAGTAATAGAGGGTTTAGAGAGGGGTTTAGGACTTAGAAAAATTGCTAGGTAGCCACGTGTTTTTGACAGTGTTTCTGTACAAAAGGTCAACTTTGACCCTTCATAACTTACTACACAGGGGAGCAAATTCATAGATTCTCTTTGCTATCGACTCAAGGGAGTCTTACCTTCATATGGGTGAAGGAGGTTAGAGTTTTTGTTTTCTAGGGTGGGTGTTATGCTTGTTGAAACACCAAGGGGTCAAGATTATCGTAAGGGCTTTGTATGAACTGCTCATTCTAACGACTTATGGAGGTCTTAAAATTGCAAGTTATGGTCCCACCATCTAGGGTTCCCATCTTTAATCGATTATGCTTCGTATAATGGGATAATATGATAGCAAGAGCTCTATGTGAGAAAAGGTTATGGGGAATAATGAGTGGACGGGTGAGGCGTCCATCTGGTCTACCCATCCCTCCAGGGTTTGGAGGAAGCAGATTCACCAGAGATGCAGATCCATCTCCAACGGAGGAGACAACAGAAGGAGAGGTGGTGAACATAAGACAGGAGAAGGAGACGATCACACCTATAACAAGTGGTTCAGCATTCATGTCACCTAATTCGAGGAACAAAGAGAATGATATTTTTACTTGGGACTATAATAATATGGTGGTAAATCACTTCATCCTCCTCCATCTTACTCAAGGAATTGCATCTCCTCATTTGTAATTATAAAGGGCATCAGATTTATGGGTGACTCTCATAATGATGTACCGGTTGATCCCAAAATAAATGCATATGTACACAAAGGGGGGAAGATATTGGATTTTTGTAATAAACTTGCAACACTTTTCATGGAGCTATACAGTGCTAGAAAAGTAGAAACTAAAAAGGAAAAGTGTAATTGCTTGCTCACGAAGTTATCACATGGGTACAATAATAAAGTCAACCATGTGTAAGACTTGGCCGACTCAAGGTGGACATGGAAATCAGTGGTAGGGATGATTCTCATTCGATAGAATACAATAGAGATCCGAAAGGGAGGAAAGAGTGGGCAAACCTTGGCAGCCGAGACCATTTAGAGGAACAATGATTCCAAAAAACTGGTCAAAAACTACGGAGGGGGGTGGAAAAAAAGCAGTCCGATGAGTCGAGATCGAGGGCTCCTTAGGGGCTGTGTCATTTCTGTAAGAAACATGGGCAATATATGGTTGAGTGTTATAAGCTAACAAAACTCCAGTTAAAGGAAGGGAAGATCGGTGGATCTTCGAGAGTAAAGAAATAGGCTCTTGTGAAACAAGTACATAAAGAGGAATCTGAGGACTAACACGATGAGCTTTTATTAGACGAGGTGTTGGAGACGAAGACCGTGTTCAAAATTCCACAAAAGCATAAATATACCTTTAGAGGATTAAAAGGTGAATGAGATTGGATTGTGGATTCAAGTGCCTCTATGCACATGTGTAAGGACAAACACATGTTCATTAAGATATGAAAGATTCCCACTGTAGAGATACAGTGTGCGGATGGGAGGGTAGTCATAACTAGTTTGGTAGGATTGGTTGATCTAAAAGTCTTAGTGGAGGGGAATACATCTATAGTGACATTCTCTGATGTGTTGTTTATTCAAGAGTTAACCAAAAACCTTATCTCAACGTCACTGTTACACGATAAGGGTTTTGAGACTAACACTAGATTGGGAACCTTTACTACTAGCTTTGAGGAGGAAGTTTATTTCACTGCTGAAAAAGGTAGCCAATGGATGTTTAGGCTGATTTTAAGCAATGAAAAGAAGAAACTTTATTATGCTGGTGTTTATGATATTATGTTGTGGCATAAGAGGCTTAGACATGTGCATTTAGATAAGTTGAAAAAAAATAAAAATATAGGAATAGTTGAGAGAATTCAGTTTGGAGAAATTGAAGAAATAGGTGACTGTAGTGGTTGTGCTCTATGTAAGCCCACAGTTTACCCTTCCCAAAATAAGCCACTTTTAAAGGAAAAAAAGTTTTAGAGTTAGAAAACAGTGATATTTAGGGACCGGCCAAAGTGCCTCCCCCGGGGGTAAGAGGTTTATGATGACAATCACTAATGATTGGTCTCAATATACTAGAGTGTACTTTCTGAAAAAAAAATTAGTGGCCCCACAGATTTACAAAGAATATAAAGCATGGAGTGCAAAACTTCATGAAACCTTTATTAAGAGAGTAAGAAGTATTAATGGGGGAGAGTAAACCTCCAATCAGTTTGAGGACTTCCTTTGAGAAGATGGAGTGCAACAAAAAAAAACAGTATTTAAAAATCACGAGCAGAATGGCGTAGCCGAGAGATTAAATAGAACACTAAATGATAGTGCCATGAGTATGCTGTGGGATAAGAAGATAGGAAAGAGATTTTGGGCGGAAAAAATGAAATGTGCTAATTATCTTAAGAATAGAGTTCATACTATGGGAGCAAAAGGCCAAACACCCAATGAGAGATGGACTCGTCCAAAACTAGATGTTTCACACTTAAAGGTTTTTGGTAGTGAAGTGTTCAGTCTAGACACAGATCAATCGAATTAG
This sequence comes from Zygnema cylindricum, assembly GCA_037447655.1. Taxonomy (NCBI): domain Eukaryota; kingdom Viridiplantae; phylum Streptophyta; class Zygnematophyceae; order Zygnematales; family Zygnemataceae; genus Zygnema; species Zygnema cylindricum. The sequence continues at coordinate 131,153 of JBBHKE010001760.1, forward strand.
AAGTTAGTTCCGAAAGGAAAACCACGATATCAGCTAGGATATAACGAAGATGTAAAAGGATATAGAGTCTATGATCTCAATAAAGAAGATATGATTCTGGTGAAGCATCTTGTGGCTATGAATAAACAAAAAACTATAGATCCCTTTAAGCATATAAAGACAGTAAAAATCAAGCTTGAGTCTGAAAATTCTGATGACTTTGAGTTTCTTATGCTGGAAATTAAAAATCGTTAGATAGGGTTGTGAGACGGACTAAAATAACTTATAATATTTTTGAGTTATCTGCTGCAGTACTTACTTTAATTAGTAATCTAGTAGCAAAAGTACAAATAGAGCGTATTGTACTTTAATAGAGACACGCGTCGGCTAGAGAAGCGTATGCACATTTTACAGAGTGACGCCGACAATCAGTTACACGCGTCAAGCAAAAAACGATAAGATTTACTGGATCGGAAAAATGAAATCTGAAACGGTTCTTTTAGAAATATATGGTATGGTTTGATGTTATGATCGTTGATTATATTTGTGCCAACATACGGGATTCACCTGGGACCACAAGCATGATTCAAGTGGGACCACAAGTGACGAAGCACTCAGGTGCTTCGTACTACACTACCACAATTGGCTATACTTTCGCAACTATCGTTGAATAAGCACATGGAACATTTTATGTACAGTTTGTTACCTGAGAATATTTGGAAAAAAAAAATTCGTAGTTTAGTGTCATAAAAATTAGTGTTTCATTAATTAGGTCTTTAAAAATAATAATTAGGTTTTGGAGGTACTCACGGTACGAGAAAGTACAGGCTGATACTTTGTACTAAGTCAGGATAGTTTTGTAGAAGTGTTACCCGAAATATTGTGACCAGTTGATACTCATTGTGAGTATATAGTTTAGGACTTAGCCAATTTTGTAGCATCCACTTTTGGGAATATAATTTTTTAAGGTAATTTTTAAGAAACTTTCAGACATCATATCTTAAGGTTTACTTCGTCATTTAGGCTGTAATTTTGGGAATTGTCAGTTTAATGTATTGTGTATCACAGTGACAAATTTGAGTCATATTAGCCTTTTAAGTCATATTTTTTGTTGAATCAAATTTGGCTATTGAGTTGGTGTTTTGATAGCTTCTGATGTTTTTAATGTCTACTGCCACTACTAATGCTTGTTCTCCTCCTACAACGGTGGTTGTAGAACAACAAGTTATGGGCCTTTTGTATAGAATTCTTATCTTCAAAGGCCAATAGTATGCGTATTGGGCGGCGATGGTTGAATCGTCGTCTGAAACTGTTAACTTATTGGGGGTATTGGATGGCTCCCTTGATCAAACACATCCGAGTTGGGCGAAAAAGAATTCAATGGCAACAAACAATCTGATTCTTTGTATTTCTCAAAATCTGGTCTTGTCTTGCCTCAAAATGAAGAAAGGGAAGGATATTGTGACATCACTGAAATCTGCTTTTGAGAAAGCGAATGTCCAAGAGGAGCTCTTAGTGGTTGGAACAATTTGGGAGTATAAATACTCACGGGAAACTATGGTTGAGTATTGTGACAACTTTTGTGCACTTATTGATGCACACTTTTCTACACGGGGGTCATTTCCTGAGTTTCACTAGGCAGATCTGCTTATTATGAATCTTAGTAGTAGCATGAAAGGTGTGTCTGCTCAGTTAAAAACTCATGATAAAGCTAGCTGGTCATTTCAATTAGAATATAATTTTATATTGGAGAAGGAGTCTACTACTAAACTCCTTGAAGGAGAAGGAAAGGTCGAAGCTTTTATCATAGATTTTGAGAAACGAGCTCAGTTTAATCAGTATAGGAATCACTATCACCATAATTAGAATTAGTTTAATCAGAGGCCAAATAGACAATCTTCTACTGCTTGTTTTTATTTTTTTGAAAAGGGTCATGGATAGAGCTAATGTCCTAAGCTGAAAAAGGCTAATGAGACAGGTTTATACAGGCTGGGTTGGCAGCAAAGCCCATATCACAAAGGCTTTTCTAAGGTTCCTACTTATATGAATGCTCTATTTTTCTGCTTTTGCAACTGATGCAAACTTTGAGCTTCAATGAGCAATAGGAAAGGGAGTTATTTGCTATGGCGGCAGCAATGGAGGGTCACAAGAATTAAGGATGGATCATACACACGAGAGCATCGGCCCACATGTGGTAGAACAACGCGGTTTTTACAAATCCGCAGCAAACGCCTCCAAAGAGTATATAATATACTTGTGGGATGAGTGTTCAAACCTCAGCTCAATGTGATGTATCTTTAATGGTAGATGTGGGGGAAAAGTCGGTAGAGAGAACTCTTCACAATGTTTTGTATGATCCAAACCTTAAAAATAATCTTTTCTCCACATCCTTAGTAGAGAGCAAAGGCTTTGAAGTCATTCTGAAATGAGGTAGAACCGTTGTTAACAAGAGAGGAAAACTAGTAGTAAGAAGAACTAGAGATGCTACCAAAATGTACCGGACGGACATGGCTGAATATAAGTAAAATGATGTTCTCTTCAATAGTGTCCAATCTAATAATGAGTCGTGGCATAAAAGATTAGGACACATGAATTATGACAGTCTAAAGAACATGGTGAATTCGGGAAAAGTTGATAGAGTTTCTCTCACCTCTCATCCTAAATAATCATGTGAAAGTTGTTCACTTGGCAAGATCCACATATTGCCTTTTCCACAAAAAACAGACCACACATCGGAAAGAGTTTTGCAGCAAATACATTTTGATGTTTTTGGTCCTTCACAAGTGGCTTCGGCTAGAGGCGTCCACTATATGGTCACATTTACAGATGACTACTCGAGGTACACCAAAGTTTACCAAAGTGAAGTGTTTACTCACTTCAAACACTACAAAGTGTGGGCGGAAAAGCTTCATGGAGTTCTAATATTGGCGCTGAGACCAACAATGGGGGAGAATACACATAAAAAGAATTCGAAGAATTTGTCCTTCAAGAAGGTATCAGTCACAATCTTACAGTTCCATATACACCGGAACAGATGGTGTTTGTGAGAGATTAAATAAGACAGTGACAGAGAGTGCTCGGTCCATGCTTACAGATAAAGGGCTTGATTTGAAATTCTGGGTTGAAGCACTAAACTGTGCTGTTTATATTAAAAATAGAATTGCTTCTAGATCTGTTATCACTACACGTTATGAGCTTTGGATAAGAGAAAAAGCTGATGTTATTCACTTTAAGATCTTTGGGAGCAAGTGTTTTATCTTAGATACTTCACAGGATAGATGGAAAATGGAGGCTAAAGGCCTACCTGGGATTTTCATGAGTATGATGATAATGCGAAATGATATAGGGTTTTTGTATTCGAGAAACAGAAAAAGATTATCTCTAGGAATATCCGGATTAAGGATGAACATGTAGAAATTGGTGGTTCTTTTTGTATTTTCTAGGTCTAAAATAAAATGCAGAAAAGAAGTTAAGGCAGTCTGCCTTTAACTTCTCTCTCCAACTCCGACACTTGTTGCAGTCACTGAAAGTCGGAGAGGAAGTTAGAGCCATGGCTGCCTATGCTATCCTGAGATTTACGGATAGTAGAGTAGTTGATTTACGGTAATAAATTAGTTGATTTACAAAAAGTAAAGCTGTCGGACCTAGGATTTGATCCTGGTATCTATCAGCAGTTTGAGCCGCCAATAGCCGGAGCTCTATTCATTTAGTCTATGACTAGTGTTAGACTATATAGCTTTTGATAATTAGATAAACATTTTTACGCTGACAAATTCATTTAACGGAAACTATTTACAGGATACATAGGTTCGGTTATGTAAAAGTACGGATTAAGGTACGGACAAGAAACAAGTACCGCGCATTTGTTTCGATAGCGAAACGAATACCGCGCAGGTATTTATTATGGCTACGATTAAATTTTCATTTAATCGGACGGCCAGAATGAATGTCGAGATCGTAGAAGAGGATTTCGGCGGTTTTTGGTTATCGCCACATCAGATGACACGTGGCAGAATGACATTGGATCGCGGCATCTCCGGGGATCAAGGAAGCGAATCATGATATAACACCTGTCGACATTTAGGCCATGTCGTACAATATCCGTACATAAAGTACACCAGCAGCTGTACTTTTGTGTACGGAAGTGCAATATAATTGGTGCAGTACATCAGTAGATAGAGATTTAGAGAGAGATATGACTTAGAAAAATTTGCTAGATAGGACCCTCTCTCCTAGAGAGCTTCTGTATAAAAGGTCAACTTTGACTCAGCATAACTTATTGCTCACGGGAGAAAATTTAGAGATTCTTTTTGCTATCGACTCACGGGAGTCTTGCCTTCACAAGGGTGAAGGTGGTCAGAGTTTTTGTCTTCCAAGGTGGTAGTTATTCTCGCTGAAACACAAAGGGGTCAAGGTTATCCTAGAGGCTTTTTACAAGCTGCCCATTTTGAGGACCTAAGGAGGTCTCAGAGTTACAGAACACGACTCGGTTGAACATTTTAAAGTGTCAGATCAAACGGCAAAAGAAAAGCACGAATATGTCATTTTTCACCATACGCTGCGAGTCTTCTTTCCACCGGCAAGTGGGACACCTATTTTTTCAGTTCCTCTAGTGCCTTCACATGATGCTTGACCACAAGCTACACCTCAGGCAGAAGGAACTGCTACACACTCAGTACAAGCTCAAGTTACGGTTCAAACAAAATAGAAAAATCAGAGGTTGTAGAAAATTTCAGTCTCAAAATTTTCGGGGGGAAAGAGATCTAGCAGCCGTCTGCAAGCAAGCTCTCACTTTGCTTTTTCTGCAGCTACAAGGGAGCCTCTAACGATCCAGGAGGCCTTCTCATCACCTGAGAGAAATCAGTGGATCGAGGCGGCAAGCGATGAAATGAAATCTATTATGGAGGCACAAACCTGGGAGCTGGTAGAAATTCCTCCAAACAGAAAAGCCATCGATAGCAAATGGGTATTCAAGGTGAAGCTGAACCCGGACAACACCTTTGAAAGGTATAAGGTGAGATTAGCGGCAAAAGGGTACAATCAAAAAGAAGGTATTGACTATGAAAGAAACATTCTCTCCAGTTGTTAGATTTCCCACTGTCAAAATTTTGCTAAGTCTAACGGTTATAGAGAATATGGAAATACATCAAATGGATGTTAGAACGGCCTTCTAGCATAGAGAGTTAGAAGAAACCATTTATATGAAACAACGAGAAATGTATATTGAAAAGGGAAAAGAAGAATAAGTGTGAAAATTGATGAAATCTTTGTATGGGCTAAAACAAGCCCCGCGTCAGTGGAATGTGAAGTTAGATGAGTTTTTGACTAGGCTAGATTTTGAGAGAATTAGCTCAGATCAATCTGTATATGTCTTACAAGGGGAGGACGGGATACTATACATTGTGGTTTATGTGGACGACTTTTTATTAATAATCAAGTCAATGGATAAAATAAACCGCATTAAAGCGGCTTTAAGGTCTAAGTTCGAGATGAAGGATCTCAGAGAGGCCAAGTATATCTTAGGAATAATAATAGAAAGAGACAGAAAAAAAAAGACTGATTATGTTAACGCAGAAACAAGCAATATGTAACATGCTACAAAAATTTCAAATGAAAGATGTAAAGAGATTTGTAACTCCCATGGAATTCACGCAAAAATTGGAAGGAATTGATTCAGTCTCAGACCTAATGGTTTTTCGAGAGTCTAGAGACAAGAGAGGAAGAGTTTATGGCTTCAGAGCCATATAGACAGGTAGTCGAAAGTTTTATATATTTTATGAATTGTACGAGACCCGACATTGCTGGAGCTGTGGGAGTCTTAAGTAGAAGTCTACAAAATCCTAAAAAGACAGACTGGGAAAAAGAAAAAAGGGTGCTGAGATATCTTGCAGGTACTCGAAATCTTAAGCTTGTACTCGGAGGAGGAGAGGTGAAAATACAAACGTGGAGCGATGCTACCTATGGAGACATGCCTAGCCAAAAATCTACAATCGGCTTTGTTTTGAAGATTGGAGATGGAACTTGCTGTTGGAGTAGCAAATTACAGAAGGTTACAGCTGAATCCACAATGGAGTCAGAATATATGGATGTAGCTTCAACCCTCAAAGAGCTCCTATGGGTCAAGTCGATTTTACACGAACTAAGGAATATGCAAACTGGTCCTCAGGCTATCTAGTGTGACAACCAGGCAGCCATTGCAATTGCCTCTAACCCGAACCATCACTTTAAGAGCAAACGCATGGATGTCGGACTTCGCTTTTTTAGAGAAAAAATACTTGAAAAAGTCATTAAATTGTATTATTTACCAGACAAGAAGATGGTGGCTGACATGTTAATAAAAGCCCTTCCTGCTGTTAAGCTATAGTTTTGTAGAGACGATATTGGACTAAGTGAGTAACTGACTCTAAAGATTTAGGGGAGTGATGAAATTTATTTATCTTTATTTCAGTAGATAGGGCTAAAATAACTTAGAATATTTTCTAAGTAGTGTGTTGTAATACTTACCTTAATTAGTGTTACAGTAGGAAAAGTACAATAGAGTATATTGTACTTTTACAAAGACACGTGTCGGCAATAGAACGTATGCAGGTTTTACGGAGTGGTGTCGACAGTCAGCCTCACGGGTCACGCAGTTGACTATTGGATTCACAAGATCGGACGAACGAAATGAGAACCGGGTATTCCACAAAATTATGGTACGGTTCGACCGTACCATCGTCGATTGAATTTGTTCCAACGGACGCGATTCACCTAGGACCATAAGCGTGATTCATGAGGGACCAGAAGCATGATTCACGAGGAACCACAAGTGAGGAAGCACTCAAGTGCTTCGTACTACATGACCACAGTCAGCTGGACTTTAGCAACTGCCGCTACTAAGCATCTGGAACGTTTTGTGTATCATTTTACTCTGTTGTGTATCATTGTGAAAAAATTGAGGCATATTGGCATTTTTTGTCATATTTTGTGTAAGCTGAAAGTTGGCTGTTATGTAGGTGCTTGATAGCTTCTTATGTTTTCCATGTCTACTTCCACTACTACTGTCGGTCCTCCTGCTGCAGCAGTGGTTCTAGAACAACAATCTCAAGTCAGGTGAACCCGTAAGCTAAGACTGGGCGGTATATCCTAGAGACTGGACAAGATGTGAGCAGACAGGAATTAAATCTTGGTCTGGTCCAAGGTAAAGGCTTGAGCTTTTTGTTTTACTAGCCACAAACTGGAAATTGTTATAGTCTGTTGGCATGTAAATTGACAGTTGTCCGATCAGAATGAAACTAGATGCCGGACCCTACTTAGGATAAGTGTGCAATTGCCAACTGCCAGATCTAACAAACCACAGTGGAAGTCTTTAAATTCACGCTAACAGACACCCACGCAAACAGGCACGCCCCCCCCAACGATTCAATCTATTCTGTATCACCAGGTTTAGTCTAATCATGAACCCCCTAACAAGGCTTTTCAAAGCCAGATCTAAGAAATACCACAATAAGTCACTTCAAGCCACTCCAAGAAGAAACATGTCACTTATGCAAGGCCACTTGTGGCCAGATTTAATAAAACAAGAAACTATTCAAGGCCCACAAGGCCAGATGTTATAAAACACGAAACTGTCTAGGGCTAACAAGGCCAGATGTAATAAACAATAAGTTGTTGATATTTGGGTATTTTCTAGGTCTTTACTAGATAGAAAAAGAGTAGAGGCAGTCTGCCTCTGACCCCCTTCTCCAAGCCCCCACACTTTTGTAGTCACTGAAGGCTGGGTAGGGCGATAGAGCCATGGCTGTCTAAAGCTTTGTAGCAGACACGTAGCAGAAAATAGATGGGTTTACCAAAAGTATTAACGGGCCTAAGAATTGATCCTGGAACTTGCCGTCCGTCAATGTAGTCGTTACCTTTGTCCGTTTAGTCTAGGACTAGTGCTAGGATATATCGGGTTTGATAATTGTATAAATAGGTACGCGCAGACGAATTCATTTAACGGCGCGTATAGATCTTTAGTACATAGAAACAGTTTAGAGTATTACGGTTTACGCGAAACTAATACCGCGCATTTGTTTCGACGGCGAAACAAATACCGCGCACATATTTTCGACGGGTAAGAATGAATACCGGTTTTAATCGACGGCCGTGGTGGTAGCCGAGATTCCGGAATGGCCGCCTTGGCGTTTTTTGATGCCGCCACTCCGGATGACACGTGGAAATACGCTGGAGGATTGCGGAATCTCCGGAGCGCAAGATAACAAATTTGGATGTGACATTTGTCACTTGTATGGTCCTGCGGTACAGTTGCCGTACAGAAAGTTCTCCGGCGCCTGTACTTTTATGTATGGTACAGTCCTGTGATTAGCGCCGTACATCAGTAGAAGGGGTTTAGAGAGGGACTAGAACTTAGAATATTTCTGGTAGGTAGCTGACTCTCCAAGAGAGCACCTTGTATAAATGGCAAACTTTGGCCAGCCATAACAATCAATTCAGTTGACCAAATTCAGTGATTCTTGTTGATGCGTACTCAAGGGAGTCCAGGCTACACAGGGGTGTAGTCGGTTAGAGTCTTTGCTTGCCTGGGTGGCTGCATTTCTTAGGGAAAGTCAAAGTGGGTGAATGTGTCCAAATCTAATATTCTAACTTTGCATTCTATGGTGGAACTGAGCACACAGAAAGTGTTATTTCACAAGGGTGAAGCTATATTGGGGTTCTGATTGTCAAGGGGTCAGTCATTTGGTTTTATATCAAGTTGGAGTCGGCACTATCTAGATTAGCTTCCTTTGGACCTGCGAATTCTGTGTGGCAATGGAGCCCATAGAATTTCATAAGTCGCTATCTTAGACCAATCACAGTCAGATCTAAAGAAAATGTGACAACATGAAATATACGAACAGAAGGCTTAGCCTTCGGTCTATTATAAATCCCCCTAAACGGTTGCACTTATCAACTTACTTCGCGCCTGCACCCACAAGGACCCGGCTTCTCACTTTATAGCGATAGCCCCACTATGGTTCTATGAATGTCTCCCATTGGTGTTCCGACTCCTCTCCAACTCGAAATGGTCAAGAAAACACCACAACTCAATTACCAACTTAGGTAATAGCCTGTTAATCCACTCGTATCAACACTATGCCACGCTCAGCTCGTTAATAAAGCAACGATAATTCGATGTTATAATTCGTGCAACCTAATATATATTGAGGTTTTTTTGTTTTAAGTTTTAAGTTGTAAGTTTTTAAGTTTCCTAGGTGTTCTGAGTGAGTTAATGCGGTAGGAAGAAAGAAGAGAAAACAATAGTGTACAGTTCAGCAATCTCAGATTCAACAACTCAAAAGCACACTTGACAACAAATGAAATGAAAACCAAGCACAGCAGAATATTTGTTTTTTTTTTTTTTACCAACAAATTAAAAATAAACTAGCCAAACAAAAACCATTGACAGAAGGAATAAAGAAAATTAGAAAAGAAACAAATTAAGTACGGGAATATTTGCGACTGTAGCCACTAGGCCTTTAAATCATCAATATTCCCTATAGGAGTCCAACCAATAGGTAAGAAACCTTCCTTAGCCAGATGAAAGAGCCGAGATAACCGGTATTCCTCCAAAGCCAGACAAGGTGAGCACCAGCCCGCAAGGTCGGCGTCCAGACAGCAAGAAAACACCAAGTCCACAGACACAATTCACAAATCACAGCAAATAGAAGACAGTGTGGAGGGAAACCTTGCATGTTGGCTTGCGCCCGAAGATTAGGTAAGGTCTTAGTACAAAGAGAAGGAGAAGCTCAGAACTAATTAGTAGCATAGACTATGGGTTTGAAAAGAAAAACCCTAACTCTAAACTAGCCTGTCACTAAATTTTAGGTGGAAATCCTAAGATCACAATGTTCGACAAATCCGAAGAAAAAGCGTGCCTGAAAACGACAACCTTCCAATGTTGGATTCCCTTACTTAATTTGCAAAAGTTCCTATCTTGCCAAATGGCATTTATCCTATGCTTTCACTTATTCGTACAGTCACACTAATTCCTATATGTTTCTGAGCATGCAGGTTTTTTATGTTAAACGGTGTCAGTTTCTTAAAGACGACCGCTGCGTGGCCGACTCATAATGCCCTACATCTACACCTGGAGGATGAAAACCCTTCCTAAGCTAAGCAAAATAATGCATGAACCTCCAAGGGTTCACGACTTCAAGCATCTGTCAAATTTAGAGTCGTTCGAGTTCCTTACATCCGATGTCGTACCGCATTCAAGTTCCACGCTGACTCTATATCGTGTTCCTACTGCGCATACAAGAGTATATTTTGATATTGGTCCCTCCGTACTTCGAGCTGTACTCTCGGATATGCACCTACGTCACCTGTATGTCAATTAGTATACGGCCTTGTAATAATACCTGTTGACGTCTCACAGCATGACATCATCACCATCATCATCATCAGCCCATCTTTCACTAGGAGTAGACAATGTTCTAGAAAAATTAGCATTCCAAATAAGAAAAACATTATCAAAAAATTATTGCAGCAACACGAACTTCACCACAACTGCCCCAAACTTTATCAACACACATATAGGTTTGATAATGATTGAAGTCTATAAATTGAATTCCATGTTCACAACTAATAAAAATAGCATGCTCATCCCTATGACAAAATAAATAACTAATATTACATCTTTTACATAAGAATATTTATACTCAGAGCTAAACCATTTTAGGGAAAGAGCACGAAAAAACAATTCCCATCACTAGTAACATTTAATCGAAAAAGAGGAATTCGTGTTATAGTAAACTTACCTAAAATAGAACTCCCAAAAGTCAAAAAAATAATAATTACACCTGAATAACAAAAAATAAATAAACATTAATAAACAAATGAAAAAACAAAACAATATGATTTTAATACAAAGTTACCCAAACATGTAAAAATAAGGAAATAGACAAACAAAATAGGATTTGTTTAAAAAGTAAAACAAAAAACATACATTAAACAAAAACAAAAGAAACATTAGATAAACTTCACACAAACCACTATAAATCATTTAATATGTACAAAACCACTTACCGAATATTTCAAGCCTTCGCAAATGAATGGAATGAGTGACAATTCGTAAAGTATAAAGAAAATTAAAAATAGACGAGGAACATGATCAAATAAAATGGAAAAAAAAAATGGGAGGTAATGGTATTCTCTATACAAAAAAAATTATGAACTTAGATTCTTTGTATGCTTGACGGTCGGTTCGAAACCGCTTCAATACAGTACAGATCACGACAGTTGACCCGTAGCCGACGACGTCAAGGTGGCCACGACAAGGTACCAAGATGTCGTCAATGTGAGTTAGCCGTACCAAGTAAGTTGAACGATATCACAGCAACGACAACGATAGATTCTTTGTACGCTTGACAGGACGTTTTGAAACCGCTACCTTATAGTATAGCGACGACGATAAAGTGATCGCGACAATTGACCCGCGGTCGACGACGTCAAGGATGGTTTGGTACGGACGGATTTGAGTCATCGGCGCTTAATCGTACGGCAAGATGAATCACATCGCGACGTTTTTGTTGACGTAAGTTGACGTCAAGGGCGATTCACGTCCAAACAAAAAAAAATAACATTAGTTTCCTCATCTCATTCATCATCCATTTATAGTGTGAATGCAGCAAATATACATGGTAATGTACAAAACCGAAAGGCCCTTGGCAACCAAAGGGCAAAGCACCGAGTCGCCCGCGACTATTATTTTACTTGCCTTTGGTTTCTCCATTGGTTTCCCACAACAAAAAAATCGAGGGTAGATGAGACAATTGTCATACCCGTATTGTACCTCCTTAATTATTGCAGCCAACTGCTATAATTTTGGCGACATCTGATTGGGTCGATTCCAGAGGTACAGGCGGGCCGATACAATATTCACCTACATAATCCTAAAGTTTGAATTCAATTATTCCCTTAAGAGGGAGTCAGTTAGGCCTGTTCTCTGTTAGGCGGTCTCAGTAAACATGCGGATAAGTCTATTTCTCATGTTTACTAGCACCGCCTTCATCATGTCGTTTCTTAATTATGATTGGCGCCACATAGGCTAATTTTTAAATTCTTAAAATCTAGAAATATTCTTCAACCTGAAAATCTGTACATAATATTTGTACAGGCGGAGGTAGTTAATGATTCGTACGAAAATTTTGCTACCAGATTTTAATTTTGAAATTGAAAATCAAAATTCCGAAACGAAATGTCAAAAAGGCGCCGCAAATTTTTAAGGTCAGCGGATGTCAAAAGAAGCGTGCGAAGATATTCCGGTTGACCTTCATACACGGTGGCAAAAGGCACACGGCATGTACAACGTGTTCGATTTTCATTGCTTATCCGCTGTGGATTTTTTTTTAGTTTTCACGTGTACCAATGGTACGCAACCAGTTTGAAAAAACTCTCCTCGCCAAGGAGAGTCTCTTCAAACTAGACAAAGCACGCGATTGCTTCTCGAATCTAAAGAGGTGAAAAACAAACGATCGATACTTACGCCTATAATATTGGAGCCATTCAGTAGACATGTTTCGTCATGTTTTGTCAAACAAAAAAATATTGGTACGAATTTGTACAAAATAGTACGGCATCCTGTAAACAACCACACTTTTCCTCTAATGGAAGTTCACCCTTTAGGCCACTTTTCGGGTCTTTCATGACTGTTGCCCGTGATTCGGCTATTTCAGACAGTCCAGATTCAATGTCCCAAAACTAGCCTACCAGCCTCTATGATTGTGTACATTTTATGTTTTATCAAAAATGATAAGAGGACCGAAATCAGCTGTACATGTCCCATATCTTACATGCAGACTCTTCCAACCTCGCCGTACAATCTTGTTATTGAAAATACGGTAGATCGACTGTGTGAATTTTGATACGTCCTCATGTCGCTTGGTATACAACAAGCCTGCAACTCAATTCGTCAGGGGTACTAGGTACACTTAATAAGGCCACTTCTTTATCAGGCGCTGACAATAATGTTACAGATAGGTTTACAGGCACTAATATTCCGTTCACTTCTCCATCACCTCGTGTCAGCAATAGAACTATCGCGTACGTGCTTTCTTTCGATTGGATGTACGTAGATTCCTGTTTTGACAGCGAGCATCGTCAAAGATTCCAAAAGCAAATTGTCTAATGTAGTATTTGTACAACAAGCTGCAAAATAAAATACGCTAATGTACATTTTGTACGTTCGTGTTGCAATTGTGTGTCCTCCATTGGACTACAAAATTCAAGAAGCCTCTAGATAGCTTTTATCTAACCCACTTCAAGCCACAACCACGGCTGATCAAGATGACAAAATGACAATGTGGTTGCTTCCCTGTGCAGCCTAGACTTCTCTGAGTCCGTAGCAAAAAGAATCACTAAAAACGTCCAACAAGCGGATAAGTTATGAGGTGGCAAAGATGCAAATTTATACAAAGCTCCCAATGGAGAGATAACTGTCTAAAAAAATGCTACGTCCTATTTCCCACTCACAAACCATATCTACTAATGTACGACCAATCACATAACTGTAAAGTATAGAAAGGTACTACAGCCGGAGTCCTTTCTGTACGGCCTGTGCACAACAATGCCACTGAGTGGACGCGTGTCAACCTTTCACGCGTCCCTACGCTCCTCGGAATTCCTACAACCAAATGTTAACCCTCCACATGGCGCCAGGTCATGCTATGTCTATAAACGCCAAAGTGACCATTCCAAGATCTCGGCAGCAATGTATGCCGTAGGATTAAATCTAACATTAAATTTTAGTCGTCGAAACAAATGTATAATTCATTTGTTTTGTGCGAAATGACGTCCGCACTAAACTTTAACGAGTTGTATGTTCCTTCGTTCATATTTTAGTTAATCGGTTAAAGTGACCATACACAAGTTTAAATAGATTTTAAACCCTATGTATTTTAACGAACTTCCACGACAGACTGGTTAGAGCTAACAACTATGCCGCGCTCTATCGGTCGAAGGTTCGAGTCCCGCCGGACTCAACCTTTTGTTGAGAGTGACTTATGTCACTCTTTGGCTCCATCACTTTCTCTCTGGTTCAGTGACAACAACAAGTGTGGGGACTAGAGAGAAGGGATGGAGGTAGGCTGCCTGCACCTTTTTGCCTTTTTCCACTAATCTATTTAGACCTAAAAAAATACTCAAATAAAACTAGTTATCTCAATACTTCCTTTATTTTCTAGTCTAACTTCAACTTTAGTTTTAGTCCACACTTTTCTCTGCAATATTTTACCTTGGGAAATGGCACTGGTTTTGTCATCTTATCAGCCACCATTTCCTCATCAGATCTATATACAAGATTCGCAATCTTATTCTCAACTTTTTCTCTCACAAAACTCAATCTTATGTCCATATGCTTAGCTTTGAAATGATGTTTTGGATTAGCAGCAATTGCAATGGCAGCTTGATTATCACAAAACACTTCATGCATTCCCTCCTTCATATACCCCGGTTCTTGCAACAAGGACTTGACCAACATCAACTCTTTCACAGCCAATCGAGAGGCCATATACTCAGTCTCAATAATAGACTGAGCAACCACCTTTTGTTGCTTGCTGCTTTTACAACAAACACCTTCCCCCACATACAATACATACCCAGAAGTGCATCTTCTCAAAGGTGCATCTCCATAACTGGCATCACTCCAAGTAGTGATATTAGTGTTGTCTTTTTGGAAAGCTTTCAGTCTCAGAGCAGCGCAGCAGCGCAGCAACTATACAGACAGCAGCGCAGCTGCTATACGGAAGAGCAGCGCAGCTGCTATACAGCAGAGCTGCGCAGCAGCAGAGCAGCGCAGCAGCAAAGCTGCGACACAGACAGGACAAACGCAGCTGCGGTTACTTTGGATAAGATCCGTACGGACAACGCAGCTGCTACTATCTTGGATATGATTTGGTGTAGGACACCGCAGCCGCGGGTGATGTAAATGTGATCCGGTACGGGACAACGCAGCTGCGATTGATATGAATCTAGTCAACGGACAAGATTCATAAGAGTATCACAAGTGACTTAGCCGACAAGTATTTGTACAAACACTTAATCTAGATTCTGAGTAATATTGACTGTACAATGATAGATTAGGTTGGCACGATCAAGGACACGTAGATCTCAGTAGGTAGGTTGATTTTGGACGTATCTCTCAGGTACACTGTTATCGGCGGTAGAACACCGAAAGTATAAGACTTAGGACTTAGAGCATTTTTATGTATCCAGACTTCCAAGTAGTAAAACTGCAGACAGTTTTTGGGAAACTTCTGAGTATTATATCTTGAGTGTTGTTGGGTCAATTGTGCTGAAACTTTGGGAGTTGTCAGTGTTTATGCTACTCTATATTTTGATAGAGTTTTGTGGGGTTTGGATGCTTGTATAAGAATTGGTGAGCACTTAAGAACAGCTGGTTGGTAGGATTCTTGATAGCTTCTGAGAGTGTATCATGTCTACTTCTACTACTACTGCTGCTCCTCCACCTGCACCGGTGGTTGTAGAACAACAATTAGTGTGTTCCCCACCCAAATGCAACCATAACTCTCTGGTTCCTACCAGATATCTCATGACTCTCTTGGCTACCTCCCAATTTATTTTCCTATGATCGATAAGAATCCTACTGAGGACTCCTACTGCTGCAGCTATGTCCGGCCTTGTACAGTTCATAAAATAGATCAAACTTCCTACGACTTGTCTATAACGAACAGACTTCATAAACTGTCTTTCCTCTGGACTCATCTGGTCATCTAAGATTATAACTCCTCCTTCTACACTCCCATCACTTACTTTCTTCAAGTCCATGGGAGTGGCACAACCGTTTGCCTAATCCATCTGGAATTTCTCAACCACATTACCTATTGTTTCTTTCTGAGTAAGTCTAATAATCCTTTTTCCCCTATCTCTCTCCATTTGGATCCCCAAAATATATCTTGCCTCCCCTAAATCCTTCATATCAAATCTGCTTCTAAGATCTTTCTTTAACTTATTGATCTTTTCCAAAGACTTACTTAACAAAAAGAGATCATCCAAATATATTGCAATAAAAATCACACCATTCTCATTTTCAAACATATAGATGGAATGGTCAGAGCTGATCCGGATATATCCCACACCGGTGAAAAACTCATCTCGTTTCTTATTCCACTGTGGGGGAGCCTACTTAAGTCTATATAAGGACTTTATGAGCCTGCAGACTTTGCTCTCTTCCCCATTCTCCACGAATCCCTTTGGTTGCCGCATGAAGATTTCTTCCTCTAACTCACCATTGAGAAATGTGGTCATAATATCCATCTGAAGAATTTCCATGTCTCGAGCTGATGCTAGACTGATGATAATCCTTACTGATCGGAACTTAACAACTGGAGCAAACGTCTCCTCATAGTGAATCCCCTCTTTTTGGGTGAACCCCTTTGCTACCAAACAAGCTTTATATCTTTCAATGGTATTATTTGGGTTCAATTTTAGTTTAAATACCCATTTACTACCAATATGTTTTCTGTCTGGAGGACAATCTGCTAGTTCCCAAGTATTTGTTTCCATGATAGAAGCCATCTCATCATTTATGGCTCTAATCCATCTGTCTTTTTTGGGCTATTCACTGCCTCCTATTATGACTGAGGCTCATCAGGATGAGATAGCTTAGTTACCTTATGAGCAGTTTGTTTCTCTTGTATCCTTTTGCTCCTCCTTCTCCCTTCTTCAAACTTCGAAGCTGGAATGGAAGGAAGTCTCGGGTTTCTCCTTACTCTCTCATCAGCTCCCCTATTTATGGAAGCCGGTTCCACTTGTTTCTCTTCTATCTCCTCGAAGTCCATAAGAATATGTGAGGTGTCCAGTAGATCTCCTATATCTTTGATCTCCCCTAAATTTGCAATCACTGTTTCACTCATTTCCTTTTCGGGAAAGGGTTGAATCTCCTCGCTTTCATACTCAAAATGGATTTTTATCTTCTTAATATGTTTCAATGGGTCAAATGACTTCCCTTCATCCATGATTACTAGGTGTTTGACCAAAATAATATCTTGCTTTCCTAAGTCATAGACTCTATATCCCTTGACATCCACATCATATCCTACAAAGTATCTAGGTTTGCCCTCAACATCTAGTTTCCAGTTTTTCTTATCCGTATCAAGACTGTAAACTTGGCTACCGAATACCTTAAAGTGTGAGATATCTGGTTTCCTTCCAACCTAACTCTCATAAGGTGTCATTCCTTTTACGGCTGAGGTAAGGACTATATTTTTAATGTAGTTGGCACAGTTCATGGCTTCTGCCCGAAATCTCTTTCCTATTTTCTTGTCAGCTAACATACTACATACACTATCTCCTAATGTTTGGTTCAATCTTTTAGCCACCCCATTTTGCTCCGGGTTATATGGTATAGTTTTTAGGTGCTGAACTCCCTCATCTCTCAAGTATTCCTCAAACTTGTTAGAGGCATATTCTCCCCGTTTATCACTCTTTATTCTCTTAATGGGGGTTCTAGTGCAACTTCTCACTCCATGCTTTATATTCTTTGAAGTAAGTTGGTGTTTCAGACTTTGTTTTTAGGAAGTAGACTCTAGAGTACCTAGACCAATCATCAGTTTTTGTTAACATAAACCTCTTCCCTCCAACCGAAGGTACACTTGCAGGTCCCCAGATATCTATATGGACTAGATCTATTACCTTTTCCCCCCTATATGTGGCGGCTTTGGGAAAAGAAGTCTGTGAGCTTTTCCTTGAGCAGATCCACTACAATCATCCACCATTTTATTATCACCAAACTGAATTCCTTCTACTACACCTAACTTCTTCATTTCCCTCAACCTATCAAAATGCACATGCCCCAACCGCTTATGCCAAATCATCAATTTTGTAACACCAACATAATAAGCGTTATTCTTTTCATTACTCGGGTTAAGCTTAAACATGCCTTGGCTACCCTTATCTTCCGTGAAGTAGACTTCATCTCCATACTTAGATGTGAAGACTCCCTTTGTAGTGAAGGTATCAAACTCTTTGTTATCTAACACAGATGCAGCGAAAAGATTTTTACTCAACTGAGAAATGTAGAGTTCATCTGAGAATGTGAGTATAGAAGTCTTACCCTCCACTAAGACATTCAGATCCACTGACCCCACTAGATTTGTAGTAACCACTCTCTCATCCCCATACTCTATCTCTACAGTAAGCATCTTTCTTTTTTTAGTGAAGAGTTGCTTAACACGACACATATGTGTTGAAAAGAAGTAATTATTATTCACTTCTTAATTTAGACTCTAGAGTGAAGAGAGAGAGAGAGTCACCATGGTTGCCGCCATAGTCAGAAAGAAACAATCATACAAATTTATAGATTACCAAAATGTTGCCTTTAATAGGATTTGAACCTTGGTCTGCAAAGTAATATGTAGAGATACACCTTAACCATTTAGGCGTTCATGAAACGATACACGTATGTGGTTCGGTAATTAATTAAAGTGTTACGCAAAACATCACTTTCACTTGAACATACCAAAATTGACGAAACGTCATCTGTAATCAAACGACGCTCGGGGACGCGAATCTAACTGTGTTAAATACATTATCGGACCAATGTTATCACCCTCGCCAAACCCGAATGAATCTTCGGCGGCTTTCAGACATAGCGGCGCGCTTTGCCATGTGGCGCCGCGTCATTGGACGCCGGAAAGGAGGGGAGGAGGAACGATGGCTCCCAAGTTGGCAAGTGTCAATTAGAAGGCCATGTTGTACAAAGGTGGTAGAAGAAGTACAATCCGTCACTATACTTTCATGTACTATACACTTTTTTGATAAGCCTAGGGTAGAGTAGTTAGTAGTTGTGAGTAGAAGTTAAGGGACTTAGCGTGTTTGAGGCTTCTCTCTCCAGATGACCTTTTATATTTATAGGCCATCTTTGGCCAGCAATAATTTACTACTCAGGGGGGCAAATTGAGTGATTCTTTTTGCGTTTCACACAGAGGAGTCTTCTCCTCACAAGGGTGAGGGTGGTCAAAATATTTTTGTGCCTGGGCGACACTTATTGAGTGAGAAAGTGAAAGGGGAAAATATTATCTTAAGGGCTTTACATAGGTTGCTAATTTTGTGGGTTAATGGAGACCACAGAATTTTAGGTTATGGGCCCAACCTAGGGTGCCCATATTTAATGGATCTTGCTTTCTTTATTGGGAAATGATGATGGAGGGAGAAATTTTTGAGAAGCACCTATGGGGCATAGTGTCCTGGCAAATTCGATGTCCACCTCCACCTAGGTTTGGAGGAACAAGTTTTTTTGGCGCCTCCACCACCACAGCCACCATCAAGAATGATGAAGTGGAAGGGGAGGAGATAATCATGGAAGGAGAAAAGGGAGGAGTTGCTTCTCAAGGGACTCCATTGTCAAGGACGATACCGGCAGCATCCCCACCAACAATGGTGACAAGGAGTCAGACCAAACAATCAGAATATGAAAATTGGAACTATAACGACAAGGTGGCTAAGCTCTTAATTCTTAAAAGTGTAGTGAAAGGTATTGCCATTTCTCTTATGCATGTTAGATCTTCCTCTCAGATCTGGGTATCTCTTGTAAACAAAAATAAGAGTGGGTCATTCCAACAGCAACATTTGGCAGAAAAAAAAGATTTTAGCTTATACTTACAAGGGAGGAAGTATGAATGATTATTTCAATGACTTAAGAGCATTGTTTGGAGAACTAGAGAGCGCACGTAACTCATGGTCTGAGAGACAAAGAGTAAATACACTGATAATCAAACTACCTGAAGAGTATGAGAATATCATTAATCGGTTTGAGGATCTAGGTGATAGCGATTGGAATTGGGATAATACAGTGGGGATGATTTTTGTGAAAGAGAGTACCATTGAACTTAGGAGAGGAAGTCCGAGTGTTCAAGCATTGGCTGGAGGATCTGATTGGCGGAAGCGTGATGAGGAAAAGGGAAAGGATCCCTATCGAAACTTTGGAATAAAAGGACAAGGAGGTGGCAGATTTGATCGATAGGAAAGAGGAGCTCCTCGAGGTGGATTATGTCACTTTTGCAAGAAACCGGGACATTATATGGTAGATTGTGTCAAGCTTGCGGATCTCCGACTGAAATAAAGACAAGGTTCCTAAAAATATGGAGGAAAGAAAAAGGCTTTTGTGACTCAAGTTCATGACGAGGAAGAAGATGACGTAAGCGAACCGGAAGAGGAGCTTGAGGAGCTTTTTCTTAAACCAAAAACCACTAAGAAGCATGCAAACATTCTACGGAGACAAAAGTGTGCCTTCGGAGGTAAGAAGGATCCACCTGAGGATGGGTGGATCATAGACTCAGGGGCCTCAATGCATATGTGCAAGGATAAGAGGTGGTTTACTAAATTAAGAAAAATTACAACAGTTGAGATAGAGTATGGAGATGGTAGAGTATAAACCACAAACCTTGTAGGATTGGTTAAATTAAAAGTTATAGTTAATGAAAAGGCATCAATTGTAACACTCTCAGATGTTCTTTACGTTCCACATCTTAGCAAGAATCTAGTCTCTACAGCCGTTCTAGTTGAAAAAGAGTTCGAAACCGGAACTAAGAAAAGAATCTTCGCAGCTAGCTTTGATAATGAGGTTTATTTCATAGCTGAAAAGGGTAGTCAAGGAATGTTCAGAATTGTAATTTGCAATGAAAAAGGTGTTCTCTACTCGTTTGAAAGTGATATGATGTTTTGGCAAAAGAGGTTAGGGCATGTGAATCTAGATAGATTAAAGAAAATGAAGAAAAAGGGAATAGTGGATGGAATTGAGTTTGGAGATGATGAGACCTCAGATGATTGTAGTGGATCTGCCCAAGGGAAGATACATAGACTTCGATTCCAAAGGCATCCACATTTAGAAGAGAGAAAGTATTAGATCTAGTTCACACTTATGTTTGGGGACCAGCTAGGTATGTTTCACATGGGGGGAAAAGATGGATGCGAACCATTACAGATGATTGGGCTAGATACACTAAGGTATATTTTCTTAGGCATAAGTCAGAGGTACTAAGATGTTTCAAAGAATACAAAGCATGGAGTGAAAAATTACATAAAACCTCAATAAAAGAGATAAGAAGTGATAATGGGAAAAAATACACCTTAAAGGAATTTGAAGAATTTCTTAAAGAAGAAGGAATCCATCATGAAAAAACAATTTTTTATAATCCGAAACAAAATGGAGTAGCAAAAAGAGTGAATAGAACTTTAGGAGATATATCCAGAAGTATGCTAACTGATAAAAAAATAGAATTGCAGTTTTGGGTTGAGTCTATGAACTATGCTTACTTTATCAAAAATAGAGTGCTAACTTCGGCAAATAAGGAAGAAACTCCGTATGAAAGGTGGACGAGAAGAAAACCAGATTTGTCTAGTTTAAGAGTGTTTGGAAGTCAAGTCTACAGTTAGGATTCCGATAAGACTACATGAAAGTTAGAGGGAGGCAGGAAACCAGGATCTCTTGTAAGATATGATGAGAGCACAAAAGGATATCAAGTATATGACTTGAAAAAAAGAGATATCATTTTGGTAAAACAAATAGTGGTGATGAATGACGTAAAGTCTATTGATCCATTCAAATATAACAAAGAAGTAAAAATCAAATTTGAATCTGGTCAGTATTCTGACTTTGACTTGGGAAATAGAAAGAAGGAAGACGAGGAGAAAGAAAAATCTACACATGTGCCAAAGAAGGACGAAAAAACAACATCCGAGGTAACACCACAATACGAAGTGGAAAGCGATGTAGAAATTAAAGGTTATTTTAGTATTTTCTAGGTTTTGTAAAATGCAAAAAAAAACAGAGGTAGTCTGCCTCTAACTCCTCTCTCCAGCTCCCACACTTGTCGCAGTCACTGAAAGTTGGAGAGGGAGATAGAGCCATGGCCGCCTATGCTATCCCGACGGGGACAGATATTAGGTTAGAAGATTATTACAAAATAAACTTGACGGGCACAAGATTTGAACCTGATACCTACCGTCTGCCAAAGTAGCCGATAGCTGGTAGCCTTAGCCAGCTAGTCTAAACCAACGATATATGATATAGGGTTTTATAGTTATTTAAAGGTTAACACATTGGCTATCTTCATTCAACGAGATATTAGGCATAAATACAGTTTGTAGTGTACGGCGTACAGCACATCCAAAACAAATACCGCGCATTTTGTTTCGAAGGCGAAACAAATATTGCGCAAGTATTTATGACGGCCACGATTGTCATCCGCCTTAATCGGACGACCACGAAGCATGTCGAGATCGCTCAATGGGTTTTTCGCGGTTTGCGATCGACATCATATCCATCGCCACGTGGCACAATCACATAGGATTACAACATCTCCGCGGATTCCACGATTGAATCCAAAAATGACATGTGTCGACTTTTTGGCCATGTCGTACAATGGCCGAACATAAAGTACAACGGCATTGCTGAAACACAAAGGGGTCAGGGTTATCCTAAAGGCTTCGTGTGAGCTGCCTACTCTGAGGTCCTATGGAGGTCTCAAAGTTAGAGGTTATGGGCCCACCATCTAGGGTGCCCATATTCAATGGAGCTAGCTCCATATATTTGGAAAGTAAGATGACAGGTGCTCTATGTGAGAAACGGTTTTGGGGAATAGTGAGTGGACGGGTGAGGCGTCCATCCAGTCTTGTGATACCTCCAAGGTTTACAGGAGGTAGATTTACTAGAGATGCACATCCATCTTCAACGGAGGAGACAAAGCAAGGAGATGTGGTGGACAAAGGAAAGGAGAAGGAGACGGTCACACCAATAGCAACCGGTTCGGCATTCATGTCACCTATTCCGAGGAACGAGGAGCATGATATCGATACCTGAGACTACAACAATATGGCGACTAAGCACTTCATCCTCCGCCATCTTACAGAACGGCATGCATCTCCCCATTTGCAGGTAGAGAGGGCATCCGATCTTTGGGTGGCTCTCATAGAGATGTACCGAAGTGGTACGATTCAGCAACAACAGTTGGCTGATCTGAAAAATTAAGGAGTATGTATACAAAGGGGTGAAGATGTTGGATTCTTGCAATGAGCTTGCTACACTTTGAATGGAACTAGAGAGTGATGGAAAAGTATTTAGTGAAAATGAAAAGGTTAACTGTTAACGGATGAAGTTACTCGATGAGTTCGAGAACATAGTCAACCGTGTGCAAGACTTGGCGGACTCAAGGTGGATATGGAATTCAGTGGTAGGGATGATTCTCGTTCGGGAGAATACAATTGAGATCCTAAGGGGAGGAAATAGTGGCCAAGCTCTGGCAGCTGGGACCGATTGGAGAAACAATGATTCTTGAAAACATGTTGGAAATTATCGAGGGGAGGGGCAAAACAATCAGACCGAGGAGTTCGGACCAAAGACTCCCATGGGTTTGTGCCATTTTTGTAAGAAACCGGGGCACTATATGGCTAAATGCACTAAGTTAACCGAGTTGCAATTAAAGGAGAGGCAGACCGGTGGACCCTCAACGGGTAAGAAAAAGGCCCTTGTGACACAGGTACATGAGGCAGAATCCGAGGACTAGGACGATGAACTCCTATTAGATGAGGAGTTGGAAGCGAAAATTGAGGTAGAAATTCCACCAAAGAAAAAATGTGCTTTCGGTGGATTGAAAGGTGAAACAGGCTGGATTGTAGATTTAGGTGCATCCATCCACATGTGTAAAGATAAACACCTGTTCACTAAGATAAGAATATGTGCAAGGATAAGAGATGGTTTTCTAAATTAAGAAAAATTCCAACAGTTGAGATAGAGTGTGGAGATCGTACAGTAGAAACCACAAACCTTGTTGGATCGGTTGAATTAAAAGTTCTAGTTGATGGAAAGGCTTCAATTGTAACACTCTCAGATGTTCTTTACATTCCACAGTTTAGCAAGAATCTAGTCTCTACAGCCATTCTAGAGGAAAAAGAGTTCGAAACCGGAACTAAGAAAGGAATCTTCGCAGCTAGCTTTGATAATGAGGTTTATTTCATAACTGAAAAGGGTAGTCAAGGAATGCTCAGAATTGTACTTTGCAATGAAAAATTGTTCTCTACTCGTGTGGAAGTGATATGATGCTTTGGCAGAAGAGGTTAGGGCATGTGAATCTAGATAGATTAAAGAAAATGAAGAAAAAATGAATAGTGGATGGAATTGAGTTTGGAGATGATGAGACCTCAGATGATTCTAGTGGATGTGCCCAAAAGAAGATTCATAGACTTTCATTTCCAAAGGCATCCACATTTAAAAGAGAGAAAGTATTAGATCTAGTTCACACTGAAGTTTGGGGACCAGCTAGGTATGTTTCACATAGGGGGAAAAGATGGATATTAACCATTACAGATGATTGGTCTAGAGACACTAAGGTAAATTTTCTTAGACATAAGTCAGAGGTACTAAGATGTTTCAAAAAATACAAAGTATGGAGTGAAAAACTACATGAAACCTCAATAAAATAGAAAAGAAGTGATAATGGAAGAGAATACACCTCAAAGGAATTTGAAGAATTTCTTAAAGAAGAAGGAATCCATCATAGAAAACAATTATTTATAATCAAGAACAAAATGGAGTAGCAGAAAGAGTGAAAAGAACTTTAGGAGATATGTCCAGATGTATGCTAACTGATAAAAGAATAGGATTGCAGTTTTGGGCTGAGTCTATAAACTATGCTAACTTTATCAAAAATAGAGTGTTAACTTCGGCAAATAAGGAGGAAACTCCGTATGAAAGGTGGATGGGAAAAAAACCAGATTTGTCTAGTTTAAGAGTGTTCGGAAGTCAAGTCTAAAGTTTGGATTCCGATAAGACTAAATGGAAGTTAGAGGGAAGAGGGAAACCAGGATATCTTGTAGGATATGATGAGAGCACAAAAAGATATCGAGTATATGACTTGAAAAAGAGAGATATCATTTTGGTAAAACATATAGTTGTGATGAATGAAGTAAAGTCTATTGATCCATTCAAATATAACAAAGAAGTCAAAATTAAATTTGAATCTTGTCAGTATTCTGACTTTGACTTGGGAAATAAAGAAAAGGAAGACGGGGAGAAGGAAAAATCTACAGATGTGCCAAAAGAGAAGGACGAAAAGACAACATCCGAGGTAACACCACAATACGAAGTGGAAACCGACGAGGAACTTGATCAAACACCAAAATTGGAATAGGGGAGATGAAAATATTCCTAAACGAAACCCAAGAATGTCTTCATACCGGCGTCAGATTTTGAAGGAGGAAAAAGAATTAGTAAACGGCTTCAAGAAAGAAAAATAAATAATAAACTCACAAAGATGTCTCACCCAAAAGAACCTCAGACATACTTAGAGGCCATAAATACCCCAAAAAGCAGCCGGTGGATCACTACCGTCAATGAAGAAATGGCCTCTATCATGGAAGCCAATACATGGGAGTTGGTAGATTGTCCACGGGACAAAAAACCGATTGGATGTAAGTGGGTTTTTAAGCTTAAAATAGACCCAGATAACACCATTGAAATATATAAGGCTAGGTTGGTTGCTAAAGGTTATACTCAGAAATAAGGAATAGACTATGAAGAAACCTTTGCACCCGTAGTCAGATTCCCTTCTGTCAGAATCCCCTTAAGTTTTACAGCAGCTGGGGATATGGAAATACACCAGATGGATATTAAGACCACCTTCTTACACGGAGAGTTCGAAGAAGAAATATATATGAGGCAACCGGAAGGATTCATGGAAAGTGGAGAAGAAAGCAAGGTGTGCAAACTGATAAAATAACATCATGGCCTTAAGCAAGCCCCGCAGCAATGGAACATAAAACTGGACGAATTTCTGACAAGTTTGGGATACATTAGAATAAGTTCAGATCACTCCATATATATATTTGAGGATGAAAATGGAGTGATATTTGTTGCTTTATATGTAGATGATTTGTTAGTCTTAAGCAAGTCCTTAGATAAAATTAACAAACTCAAACAGGATATAAGAAGTCGGTTTGACATGAAAGATCTCGGCGAAACAAAATACATTTTGGGGATTCAAATGGAGAGGGATAAAGGGAATAGAATTATAAGACTTACTCACAAAGAAGTTATCGGTAATATGCTAGAAAAAATTCAGATAGAGAAAGCAAATGGGTGTACCACTCCCATAGATCTAAAGAAAGTATCAGAGGGGAGTGAAGAGGAAGGGATATTGATGTTGAATGATGAGATGGATGAGGAAAAAAAGAGGTTTATGGAATGAATTCCTTATCGGCAAATCGTAGGCAGTTTAATTTACTTTATGAATTGTACACGTCCGGACATAGCTGGAGCTGTAGGTGTTCTCAGTAGAAGTCTAAATGAACCCAAGAAAAGAGACTGGGAAGCAGCCAAAAGAGTGATGAGATATTTGGTGGGAACAAGGGAATTATGGTTTCATTTGGGAGGGGAGCACACTGAAATCACCACTTAGAGTGATGCCAGTTCTGGGGATGTGCCTTTGAGACGATGTACAACTGGATATATTTTGCAAATTGGATCTTGTGCATGCTGTAAGAGTAGCAAACAACAGAAAGTAGTTGATCCGTCCACTATGGAGGCTGGATACATGGCTTCGTGTGCTGCGAC
The DNA here is from genome assembly GCA_037447655.1 of Zygnema cylindricum. Classification (NCBI taxonomy): domain Eukaryota; kingdom Viridiplantae; phylum Streptophyta; class Zygnematophyceae; order Zygnematales; family Zygnemataceae; genus Zygnema; species Zygnema cylindricum. The sequence continues at coordinate 157,716 of JBBHKE010001760.1, forward strand.
TAAAGAATTAATGTGGGTAAAATCTTTACTCGAAGAACTAAGGTTGATGAAAATTGGAACTCAGAATGTCTTTTGAGATAATCAAGCTGCTATCGCTATCGCAGCTAATCCAAAACACCATTTCAAAGCTAAACATATGGATATAATACTAAGTTTTGTCAAAGAGAAGGTTGACAATAAAATAATTAAACTGGTTTATAAAAGTGATAATGGGATGATTGCAGACATGATGAAAAAATCGGTGCTTCTCCTAAATTAAAATTTTGCAGAGAAAATTGTGGACTTAAATTAAAAGTTGACTAAAAATTAAGGGGAGTGTAGAAAAGAAGTAATTATTATTCACTTCTTAATTTAGACTCTAGAATGAAGAGAGAGAGAGAGTCACCATGGTTGCCGCCATAGTCAGAAAGAATAGGCACACGGGCAAACAGATTGATATATTACCAAAATGTTGCCCTAAGAAAAGATTTGAACCATGGTCTGCAGAGTACTATGTAGACATACACCTTAACCATTTAGGCGTTAATGAAACGATATACGTATGTGGTTCGTTTATTAGTTTAAGTGTTTCGCAAAACGTCACTTTCACTTAAACATACCAAAATTGACGAAACGTCATCTATAATCAAACGACGCTCGCGGACGCGAATCTAACCGTGTAAAATACATTATCGGACGGATGTTGTCGCCCCCGCCAAACCCGAATGAATCTTTGGCGGCTATCGGACATAGCGGCGCGCTGTGCCTCGTGGCGCCACATCGTTGGACGCCGGAAAGGATGGGAGGAGGAACAATGGCTCCCAAGTTGACAAGTGTCAGCTAGAAGGCCATGTTTTACAAAGGCCATACAAGAAGTACAATCGACCATTGTACCTTCTTGTACTATACACTTTTTTTGATTAGCCTAAGGTAGAGTGGTTGGTATTTGTGAGTAGGAGTTAAGGGACTTAGCGTGTTTGAGGCTTCTCTCTCTAGATGACCTTTTCTATTTATAGGCCATCTTTGGCCAGCCATAACTTACTGCTCAGGGGAGCAAATTCAGTGATTCTTTTTGCATTTGACTCAGAGGAGTCTTTTCCTCACGGGGGTGAGGGTGGTCAGATCATTTGTGTGCCTTGGTGGCACTTATTGAGTGAGAAAGTGAAAGGGGCAAATATTATCCTACAGGCTTTATATAGGCTGCTAATTTTGTGGGTTAATGGAGACCATAGAATTTCAATATGCATGGATGCACCTGAGTCAATGATCCACCCTGTTTGTGGAATTTCCCGAATTGCTCCAAGGGCACACTTCTATCTCCAAGGGATCTACTTCTCCTCTAGAGACTCGTCAAGAAAAAATCTCCCCATCCTCCTCAAAGGACTCGTCCTCGGTTTCTCCTGTCACTTTTGTGATCACAAGTGCATTTTTCTTCCCTTTGAAAGAACCCCCTCCACGGTTCTCTTGGAGCCTCAGCTCCAAGAGCTTGACACAATCTGCGATAAAGTGTCTTGACTCTTTGTAAAAATGACAAAGGCCCTTTGGGGGGCTTGGTCCTCCAAACTGATCTCTCTCTTTTGAGTGTTTTCTTTGGATCCCTCCCCCATCGATTTCCTCTTGCAAATAGAGATTGGTTGCTCTTCCCCCCCCTCTTAATCTCAATTGTGATCTCTTACACAAGTATCATTCGGACCACTGTGTTCCACTTCCGTGAACTGCTAATCATTTCCTGTACTCGGTACACTATGTTTTTATACTCGTCGGGTAACTTCATGATGAGAGTGTTAACTTTTAACTTCATTGTATCTATCCACCCGGCACTCTCCATCTCCATACACAAACAAGGGAGATCATTACAATAGTCTAACATTTTTCCCCCTTTGTAAGTATAATTCCCCAACTTTTGTTCGACCAACTAAAGCTCCTGAATTGTACCAGCTCTAAAGATTTCCACCAAACTCACCCACAACTCCTCAGCCTTGTAAATGTGAAGATAAGGGGTTGCCAAAGCCTGAGTGAGGTGTCTTAGAATGAAGTTTTTGGCAGCCATGTTGATGTCTTCCCACGTTTGGGTGTCGTTCTCCGCGGTCTTCACGGTCGCCGCTCCGGGTGCCGTGGTAATAGGAGCAATTCGAGTAAGAGGCGTCTCCTTCTCCTTCCTCTTTTCGGACACAGTGTTGTCCCCATCATCTGTCTCCTCTGTTGCGCAGAAGTTGCTGCAGCAAACCTTATTCCACCAAACCCTAGTGGAATTCTTTGAGGTGGACGTTTCACTTGTCCACTAACAATAACCCAGTATCATTTTTCGCACAAAGACCCCATCATCATGGCTTCCCAATAGATGAACCCTGATCCATTGAAGGTGGGCAACCTATGAAACTTTGTGTGCTCCATTGCCCACAAAAATCGCAGATCTAAAAGAAGCTTATCTAGATAGCGCCGACTCCAAGTTGATATAAACCCCAAATGACTGACCCCTTGACAATCACAAACCCATTATAGCTTCACCCCTGTGAAATAAGACTTTCTGTGTGCTCAGTTCCACCACAGAATGCAAAGTTAGAATATGAGTTTTGGACACATTCACCCACTTTGACTTTCCCTTAGAAATGCAGCCACCCTATCGGGAAAAAACTCTTACCAACTACACGCGTGTGTAGCCTGGACTCCCTTGAGTGTGTAGCAAAAAAAATCACAGAAAATGGTCAAGTAAATTGATTGTTATGAATGGTCAAAGATGACCTTTTGAACAAAAGCTCTCTCAGAGAGAGGGTCTTATCTTCCAATTTTTTCTAAGTCCTATCTCCCTCTAAAACTCTATCTACTGAAGTACGGCACCAATTAAAATACTGTAACGTACAGAAAAGTAAAGGTGCCGGTGTACTTTCTGTACGGCCATCGTACGACATGGCCAAAATGTCGACACATATCATATCCGGATTCGTTTCCGTTATCCCCCGAGTTGCCGCAATCCAATATGGTTTTGCCACGTGTCATTCGATATGGCGGTGATCGCAAACCGCCAAAATCCTATTCCGCAATCTCGGCATCCTTCGCGGCTGTCCGATCAAATCCGGATTTCAATCGTAGCCGTTATAAATACTTGCGTGGTATTCTTTCCGATGTCAAACAAATTGCGCGGTATTTATTTCGTAACCGTACCATATTTCGGACTTTACGCAACTGTTTCTATGCATTATGTATATAGTTCCCGTTAAATGAATTAGTCTAAATGTAACTATTTATATAACTATCATACCCCATATACTATATCGTATGACCTAGACTATTAGGTTAAGGTAACCGGCTACCGCGAAATTGACGTACGGTAGGTACCACGATCAAATCTTGGCTCCTTCAATCTCCTTTTTAGAAAACCCAATGAATCTAGTACCTGTATCTCTCTAGACAGCACAAGCAGCCAGGGCTAACTCCTCCTCCAGTCTTCAGTGACTGCGACAAGTGTGGGGACTTGAGTGAGGAGTTAGAGGCAGGCTGTCAATATCTTTTATTTGCTTTTTATTTTGCAATCTCTAGACCTAGAAAATACTTGAATTCTAACAACCCGAGGTGGGCCATAACTGCGGTTTTGTCCTCCATTGGACTACAAATTGAAGCCTCTAAATAACAACTTCCCATGATACAACACTCTTGATCAAAGGAAAAAATAGGTGTAGTGCAACCACAATTACGGACTCCTGAGTCCGTATCCAGATCACTGAAAACGGCCACCCAACCGATAAGTTATAAGGTGGCAAAGATGCCAATTTACACAAAGCTCCCAAGGGAGAGGTAACTGTTCTAAAAATACGTTAAGTCCTATTTCCCTCTCACAACCCCTATCTACTAATGTACGACCCAATCACATAACTGTAAAGTACAAAAAGGTACTACGAGCGGAGTCTTTTCTGTACGGCCTGTGTACGACAAGATCGATGAGTGGACGCGTGTCAACCTTTCACTCGTCCGTAGGCTCCCAAGAATTCCTACGACCAAATGTTATCCCTCCACGTGGCGCCAGGTCATGCCACGTCCATAAACGCTAAAGTGACCATTCCGAGATCACGGCAGCGATGTATGCCTTAGGATTAAATCAAACATTGAATTTTAGTCGTTGAAAAACAAATGTCCAATTCATTTATTTCATGCGAAATGACATCCGCACTAAACTTTAACTAGTTATATGTTCCTTCGTTCAAATTTTAGTTAATTGGTTTTAGGACCGTACACAAGTTTAAATAGATATCAAACCTTATCTATTTTAACGGACTTCCACGACTGACTGGTTAGAGCTAACGACTACGGCGCGCTCTGACGATCGGAGGTTCGAGTTCAGCCAGACTCAACCTTTTGTTGAGAGTGACGTAATTCACTCTTTAGTCCTCCCTATGGAGCTGAGGCATCCATGGCTCCATCACTCTCTCTCTACTTCAGTGACTACAACAAGTGTGGGGGCTAGAGAGAAGGGATCAAGGTAGGTTGCCTGCACCTTTTTGTCTTTTTCTCTAATCGATTTAGACCTAGAAAATACCCAATTAAAACTAGTTATTTCAACACGTGTTTTGTCGTTTTACCAGCGTTGTACAATTTCTACGTTCATGTTTTGTAACCAAATTGGAAATTTTGAAAAGCAGGCGCAGCAAATTCTGGTTGACGAAGGATGGTAGTGGAGGCGTCACGACACATTCTTCAACAAACTTTTTGTGGTGGTTATCATCGTATCTGATTCCCGCCTGTCTGAAGGCGCGTGGCATATGCCCGAAAGCGCGCGGCTCGTATGTGACCTTTCCACGCGTACACGTTTTACACGTCCGGTAAATGGCCTGAGGACAATAGCCATTTACCGAACGAAGTGACCTTTTGCTTCGAAAAACTCATAATCGGACGGTCGAAGTTTTGGCCCAAAGGTTTGGAGAATCTAAACGAATCTTTTATATATTTCTAAAGTATTTTCTAGGTTTTAATATGTTAATATAAAAGGTAAAGAAAAGGACGGGCAGCCTGCCTACACCTCCTCTCTCTAGCCCCCATACTTGTTGTAGTCAATGAAAGATAGAGAGGGTGGTTGATCCATGGCTGCCTTAGTTCAAAATGGCAGTTATTTTTAGTAGGTTACTAAAAATATTCCTGACGGACCCAGGATTTGATCTAAGTACCTACCGTTCGTCAAGTTGGCAAATAGCTGTCAACTTTATCTTATTAGACTAGGACCAATGCTAAATGCTATAGTATGTGATAGATATATATATATATATATATATATTTAGAGAGGAAAAAATCCATGTAACTAAAATTGTATATGGCATGCATAGATACAATTTTATGAAAGTACGAAGTACAATACTATTTCAAAACGGATACCACGCATTTTGTTCTGGCAGCGAAACAAATGTCGCGCAAGTATTTATAACGGCTAAGATTGCATCTCGCTGCAAATCCAACGGCGCACCTCATCGCCGAAATCCCGGAGTGGTCACTTTGGCGTTTTGTGACATGGCATTACCTGGAGGCACCTGGAGAGATGGCATTCGGTCATGAGAATTCTGACGAATGTACGGACGAGTGAAAAGTAGACACGCGTCCGCTAAATAGCCTTGTCGTACGCAGGTCGTACAAAAGGTTCACCCGCAGTAGTACTTTTTGGTACGGTACAGTAATATGATTGGTCCGTACTTCAGTAGATAGAAGTTATTAGAGGGAATCAGGACTTAGAAAATTTTGGTAGGTAGTCACCTCTCTCTTTGAGAGTTTGTGCAAATTGGCATTTTTACTGCCTCATAACTTATCGGTTGGTTGGCCGTTTTCAGTGATTCTTTTTCCTACGGACTCACGGCAGTCCAAGCTGCATAGAAGTGCCAGTCAAACTGTCATTTTGCCTTAATGAATATCAGTGGTTGTGGCTTGAAGTGGGTTAGTTGAATACTATCTAGAGGCTTCTTGTATTCTGTGGTCCAATGGAGGACACATATTGCAGGTTATGGGCCCACCCTCTAGGGTGCCCACCTTCAATGGATCTGGGTTCATCTATTTGGAAGCCATGATGATGGGAGCTTTGTGCGACAAACGACACTGGGTATTGTTAGTGGAAAAGTGAAACGTCCACCTTCGGGAACTCCACCAGGATTTGGAGGAGTAAGGTTTCCTGCAGCAACGGCTGCCTCAGCGGAGGAGGCAGATGATGGGGACAACAGTGTGTCCAAAAAGGGGAAAAGGATGGAGATACCCCTTACTCCTATTGCCATTGTACTGCGAGTGAAGACCGTGAAGACCGCGAAGAACGATACTCAAATGTGGGAGGATGTAAACATGGCTGCGAAGAACTTCATTCTGAGGCACCTCACTCAAGCTTTGGGCACCCCTCATCTTCACATTTACAAGGCTGAGGAGTTGTGGGTGAGTTTGGTGGAGATTTATAGAGCTGGAACCATTCAGGAAATCCAGTTGGTTGAGCAAAAGCTAGTGAGTTACAAAGGAAGAAAGATGTTAGATTATTGTAATGATCTTTATTGTTTGTATATGGAGATGGAAAGTGCCGGGTAATGAAAATGAAAGTTAACACTCTTATCATAAAGATACCAGATTAGTTTGAGAACTAGTGTACCGAGAACAGGAAATGCCTGATAATTCATGGAAATAGAACACAATGGTCGGGATGATACTTGTAAAGGAAAACACAATGGAGATTAGGAGAGGAGGGAAGAGCATTCAAGCTCTAGCAGCAGGAGGGGACCGATGGGGGAAGGACCCAAAGAAACCTTACAAAGGGGAAAGAGATCATTCTGGGGGACCGAGGCTTCCAAAGGGTCTTTGTCATTTTTGCAAAAAGCTAGGACACTTCATCGCAGATTGTGTCAAGCTATTGTAGCTGAGGCTCCTAGAGAATCGTGGAGGGGGTTCCTCCGGAGGGAAGAAAAAGGCACTTATGGTTACAAAAGTGACAGGAAAAACCGAGGATGAGTCCTTTGAGGAGGATGGGGAGCTTCTTCTTGACGAGAGTCTGGAGGAGAAGGAGATCCCTCGGAGACAGAAGTGTGCCCTTGAAGCAATTTGGGAAGCTCCACAGGAAGGATGGATTATCGACTCAGGTGCATCCATGCATATGTGTCGTGATAAAGAACTCTTCACTAAGCTAAGAAAGTTCCCTACTGTAGAGATAGAGTATGGGGATGGGAGAGTGGTTACTACAGATCTAGTGGGATCAGTAGATCTGAAAGTCTTAGTGGAGGGTAAGACTTTATACTTACATTCTCAGATGTACTCTACATTCCTCAGCTGAGTAAAAATCTTGTCTCTACGTCTGTGCTAGATGACAAGGAGTTTGATACCTTCACTAGAAAGGGAGTCTTTACAGCTAAGTATGGGGATGAAGTTTACTTCATGGCAGATAAGGGTAGCCAAGGAATGTTTAGGCTTAACTTGAGTAATGAAAAGAAGAATGCTTATTATGTTGGTGTTCCTAAGTTGATGATTTGGCATAAGCGGTTGGGGTATGTGCATTTTGAAAGGTTGAGGGAAATGAAAAAGCTTGGGGTAGTAGAAGGCATTCAGTTTGGGGATAATGAAATGATGGATGATTCTAGTGGTTGTACTCAAGGTAAGGCTCACAAACTTCCCTTTCCCAAAGCCGCCACATATTGAGGTGAGAAAGTGTTAGACTTGGTCCACACAGATATTTGGGGACTAGCAAAAGTACCTTTGGTTGGAGGAAATAGGTTTATGATGACAATAACTGATGACTGGTCTAGATACTCCAGAGTCTACTTTCTGAAAACAAAGTCTGAAGCATCAACTTACTTCAAAGAATATAAAACTTGGAGTGAGAAGTTGCATGAAACCCCCATTAAGAGGATAAGGAGTGATAATGGGGGGGAATATACCTCTAACCAGTTTGAGGAATATCTGAGAGATGAGGGAGTACAACACCACAAAATTGTACCATATAACCCGGAACAAAATGGGGTAGTAAAGAGGTTGAATCGAACACTAGGAGATAGTGCATGCACTATGTTGGCAGACAAGAAAATAGGAAAGAGATTTTGGGCAGAAGCAATGAACTATGCCAACTACATTAAGAATAGAGTCATTACGTCAGCTGTAAAGGGAGTGACAGCTTATGAGAGATGGGTTGGAAGGAAATCAGATATCTCACACCTTAAAGTATTCGGTAGCCAAGTTTATAGTCTTGACACGGATAGGAAAAACTGGAAATTAGATGCAAAGGGAAAACTTGGATACTTTGTGGGATATGATGAGGATGTTAAGGGATATAGAGTCCATGACTTGGCAAAGAAAGATATCATTCTGGTCAAACACTTAGTTGTCATGGATGAAAGGAAGTCATTTGACCCCTTCAAATATACAAAGAAGATAAGAATCAGATTTGAGTCTGAAAGTGAGGAGAACTCAGTCGTTTCCGAAAGGGACACGAGTGAACCTGTGATTGCAGATTCAGGGGAGATCCAAGATACAAGAGACTCACCGGAAACCTCACGTACTCCTATGGACTTCGAGGAGATAGGAGAAGTGGGACAAGAACCGACTTCCATTGATAGGCAAGCCGATGAGACAGTGAAAAGGAATCCAAGACTTCCATCCATTCCAGCTTCAGAGTTTGAGAGAGGAAGGAGGAGCAGCAAAAGAGTACAGGAAAAACAAATTGCTCATAAGGTAACTAAGCTATCTCACCCAGATGAGCCTCAATCTTACTCGGAGGTCGTGAATAGTCCACAGAAAGAAAGATGGATTAGAGCCATAAATGATGACATGGCTTTTATCATGGAAGCAAATACTTGGGAACTAGCAGATTGTCCTCCAAATAGAAAACCTATTGGGTGTAAATGGGAATCTAAACTAAAACTTAACCCAGATAATACAATTGAGAGATATAAGGCTTGATTGGTAGCGAACGGATTCACCCAAAAGGAGGGGATTGGTTATGAGGAGACCTTTGCTCCAGTTGTTCAGTTCCCATCAGTAAGGATTCTCCTCAGTTTGGAAGCAGCGGAAGACATGGAAATACACCAGATGGACATTAAGATTGTTTTTCTTAACGGTGAGTTAGAGGAAGAAATTATCTTGAGACAACCCGAGGGGTTCATGGAAGAAGGAGAAGAGAGCAAAGTCTGCAGGGCTCATAAAGTCCTTATATAGACTGAAGCAGGCTCCTCGACAGTGGAATAAGAAACTAGATGAGTTTCTCACCGATCTCAGATATATCCGTATCAGCTCTGACCATTCTATCTATATTTTTGAAGATGAGAATGGTGTCATTTTTATTGCAATTTATGTGGATGATCTGTTTGTGTTAAGTAAGTCTTTGGAGAATATCAATAGGCTAAAGAAAGATCTTAGGGGCAGATTTGATATGAAGGATTTAGGGGAGGCAAAATATATTTCGGGGATCCAAATGGAGAGAGATAGGGGGAAGAAGATTATCAGACTTACTCAGAAAGAAGCAATAGGAAATATGCTTGAGAAATTCCAGATGGAAAATGCTAACAGTTGTACCACTCCCATAGACTTGAAAAAAATAAGTGATGGGAGGGTAGAAGGAGGAGTGATGACCTTAGACGATCAGATGAGTCCAGATGCGAGAAAGTTTATGAAGTGTATCCCATATAGACAGGTCGTAGGAAGTTTAATCTATTTTATGAAATGAACCAAGCCGGACATAGCGGCAGCAGTTGGAGTACTCAGTAGGAGTCTTAATGATCCAAGGAAGAGAGACGGGGAGGCAGCCAAGAGAGTCATGAAATATCTGGTTGGAACCAGAGAGTTATGGTTGCATTTGGGAGGGAAGCACACTGATATCACCACTTGGAGTGATGCCTGTTATGGGGATGCACCTATGAGAAGATGCACTTCTGGATATGTTTCGTATGTGGGGGAAGGTCCTTGCTGTTGGAGCAGTAAGCAGCAAATGGTGGTTGCTCAGTCAACTATGGAGGCTGAGTATATGGCGTCTTGTTCTGCTATAAAAGAACTAATGTGGATGAAATCATTGTTGCAAGAACTGGGATATATCAAAGAGGGAGTGCATTAAATCTTTTGCGATAATCAAGCTGCAATCGCACTTGCAGCCAATCCAAAACACGATTTCAAAGCAAAATATATCGACATAAAATTATGATTCGTAAGAGAAAAAGTTGAAAATAAAATTTTAAATCTTGTGTATAGACCTGATGAAGAAATGGTGGCTGACATGATGACCAAACCTGTGCCCTCTCCCAAATTAAAAAATTGTCGTGAAAAATGCGGGATGAAAGAAAAGTTAAAATTAGACTAGAAAAAAAGGGGAGTGTTGAAATTAATAGATTTCTAGAGTATTTTCTAGGTTTAAATATAAAACAAAAAGAAAAGGACGGGCAGCCAGCCTCCACCTCCTCTCTCTAGCCCCCATACTTGTTGTAGTCACTAAAAGATAGAGTGGGTGATTGATCCATGGCTGCCTTAATTCAACATGCATTAATTTTTAGCAGGTTACTAAAAATATACCTGACGGACCCGGGATTTGATCCCGGTACCTGCGGTTCGTCAAGTTGGCCGATAGCGGTCAGCTTTATCCTATTAGACTAGGACCAGTGCTAAATGCTATAGTATGTGATAGATATATATATCTATAAGGAGGAACAAACTCATTTAACAAAAACTGTATACGGCTTGCATAGATACAGTTTTATGAAAGTACGAAGTACGACACTTTTTCAAAACGAATACCACGCATTTTGTTTTGACAGCGAAAAAAATATCGCGCAAGTATTAATAACGGCTAAGATTGCGTCTCGCTGCAAATCCAACGGCGCACATCATCGCCGAAATCCCGTAGTGGTCGCTTTGGCGTTTTGTGACATGGCATGACTTGGAGCCACGTGGAGAGATGACATTCGTTCATACGAATTCAGAGGTATGTACGGACTAGTGAAAAGCAGACACGCGTCCGCTTAATAGCCTTTTCGTACATAGGCCGTACAAAAGGTACACCAGCAGTAGTACTTTTTGGTACAGTATAGTAATCTGATTGGTTCGTACTTCAGTAGATAGAAGTTATTAGAGGGAATCAGGACTTAGAAGATTTTGGTAGGTAGTCACCTTTCTCTTTGAGAGTTTGTACAAATTGGCATTTTTACTGCCTCATAACTTATCGGATGGTTGGCCGTTTTCAATGATTCTTTTTGCTACGGACTCAGGGGAGTCTAGGCTGCATAAGGGTGCAGTCAAACCGTCATTTTGCCGTGCAGGACAGCAGTGGTTGTGGCTCGAAGTGGGTAAGTTAAATACTATCTAGAGGCTTCGTGTATTCTATTGTCCAATGAAGGACACAAAATTGCAATACCTTCCTTCTGCTGGAAGCCCTTACATACTAACCGTGCCTTATACTTAAGAATTTCTCCCGAAGCTCCCGTCTTTGTCTTAAAAACCCACTTTGAGACTATCGCCTTCTTACCAACTAGTAAATCTATTTCTTCAAAACACATATTTGATTTTACACAATTAAACTCTTTGATAAACGTCGGTTTCTACTTCTCCTCCCATTTGTTCGAGTCTCGAGCCTCTTGATATGATTGAGGATATGCCAAACGAATTTAGGTTGTTGCCTTTCATAAGAGTATATATTCTCCCCTTCCTTCTCTAATTTCGGAGTTTGCCCTCTGGTAGCTGGTTTGCTTTTTATATTATTGTCCCAGTGAGAATTATTCCGGTGCCTTCCCTTTAGTGGATCTATTACTTCTCCGTTAATCTTATGCAAATTCTTTATCCAAATCACTGTTCTCTATCTTGTCATCCTCCTCCTTTTGTAGGGGTTTCTCCTCTGATGTCACATTGTGAGTGCCAATGGGTTATTCTCTAATGACCTTGTCTCCTTGTGATTTGGTGCCGCTAAGTTTAGGTGTCAAAACTTTCTCTAAAGGTTTCTCAACAAATCTCACCTTTTTCTTTGTCCCTACCTCTATCAAGATGTCCTCTTCTTCCTCCTCCTCTCTAGTGAACTTCTCATAATGACTCTCCTCCTCATAATCTTGAGCTCGTTTGGACTCATTAGCTCCTTTCCCCATCCATTCCAAGTTCTCATTAAACTCCACATTTCTAGACTCTTTAACCCTTTTAGTAACTGGGTTGTAAATCCTATACTGCATAGAGTTCTCACTATATCCCACAAAATATCCTTCCCATGACCGTGCAGCAAACTTTCCCTCCCGATTTCTTTCCTCTATGTATCCTATAGCCTCACATCCCCAAATCCTTAAGTGTTTTACCGTAGGTATTTGTCCACTCCAAAGTTCCTCCGGTGTTTTGTTGCCCAAAGCAGAGTTTATTCTCCTGTTGGTAATATGGTTAGCTGCCCTGATTGCTTCTCCCCAAAGACGATGCGTGAGTTTCGTCGTATGGAGCATGGCTCGTACCATCTCTTGCAATGTCCGATTCTTCCTCTCTACTATTCCATTCGATTGTGGGTAATAAGGAGCTCTGAACTGCAGGTTAATACCCGTCTCTTTACAATAATCAGCAAAAACAAGAAATTCGCCTCCGCGGTTCGAGCGTAACGCCTTTACCTGCCTCCCACTTTCCCTTTTAGCCATGACCACAAAGTCTTTAAATGTTTCAAGAGCGTATGACTTAGCCTTTAAAAGATATACCCATGTCTTCCTGCTAAAATCATCAACTATCACCATAATGTATTTATGTTTTCCAATGGTTTTTAGATGTTTATCCCCACAAAGATCTACATGGACTAGATTTAGAGGGGCATTCACTTTGAATTGAAGATCTTTGACCGGATGAGGATTCCTTTTATGTTTCCCTTTTGTGCATCCAACACATCCAATGACCTTCTCTCTTGTTGCCACATCTATTCCTCAAACTGCCCCATGACGAATCATCTCCTTAATGTTACTATCTGAAGTGTGACACATACGATGGTGCCACAACGTGAGGTCCTCCTTGTTGACCTCTGCCGAATGGAGATGACCTTCTTCATCCGCTGTCATATTTTCTGGTTTTCTCCAAATCAACCTACTTTGCATATTTTCAGTCACAATGCCTTCTACAAATGGTCGTGTTTTACTACTCAAAATGATTCTACCTCCTTCCAAGCATGTGGCTCTTCCTCCTTTCTTTTGAAGTTGTGGGACACTTAAAAGATTAATGCACCCCCCGGATTATAAAGCATATTGTTAAAGCGTACTCTATTGACTCTAGTTTTCCCTTCCCTATCTTGTGTCGGTAGATCCAACCGTACTGTTCCCACTGTATCGATGACCATCATCGAACCATTAGCCACTATGATGTATTTTGGTATAGTGAGTTTTCTAATGTCACTGAATAGTCCTGAATCTGAACACATGTGATGTGTGGCACCTGAATCTATGATCCAACCATTAAATTTTCCCTTACTCTCCTTGGCTCGTGTGTGAAATAGGATATCCTCCTTTTCCTGTGAATCCTCGATAAGTGAAACGAAAAATTCTTGATCTTGTCCCATTGGCCCATCCCCAACAAAATCCCCTCTACCAGTTGTGCTACTTCCACTCCCTCCATTTCCTCCACCTCTGAACTGTCCCCCTCCGCGACTGTTTCCCTTGTTTTGATAACAACCGCGACTAGTGTGTCCCCATTTATGACAGATGTTACACTGTTTGCTCTTGTCTGGGCATTCAAATGAGCCATGCCCAATCTCGTTACAATTGTAGCATGTCATCTGAGAGGTATCACGTTGATATGAGCCTCTCCCTAGGCCCTGTGACCTGCCTCCTCGTCTAGGAGGTCCACCTCCTCCTCCCCTAGATCCCCTAAAGTTGAAAGCTCCTCTGTGAGCTTCCTCCTGGTAACTCGGATAAGATGACCCGTATTTTTTTCTTTCGATGTTGCCTTGTCCTTCTTCGTACTCTTCAAGTGGTTGATAGTGTATGCTATTGTCAGTTTCTCTCGCCCCTTGATGACCTCTTTTGCTACCTCAAACTTGCTTGGAAGACTCCTCATAAAAACAAACAACTTTTTTTTTTCTGTAGGGAAGTTATTGAGTGAGTTGAGATGTTCCATGATAACATTAAACCTTTTGACTCCATCATCAATGTACTCATTCTTCTTCATTCTAAACCCAATATACTCATACAAAATAATAATTTTCATTTGCCTCAAATCCATTTTCAAACGCATTTTGCAAAGGGGTTCAACAATCATAAGCCCTATCATGAGTTAGAAGATGTTCATGCATAGAACTAGCACAACTATGTATTATTGCGGTGGAGGCCGCCATATCTTTCTTCTCCCACTTCTTTGCATCGGCCGGATCCTCGGAAGGATTCGGTTGTGTTTCTTCCCCGATACCGATGTCCCAAAGTTTTTCGGTGTGAATGCTCTTCGAATGTATCTCTTCCATATTGCATAGTTAGAACCCGTGAAGACAATGGTCATATTAATCACCTTAAGATCATCATCGTCCCTCTCCTCCTCTTCCTCATTTAGTTTAGATTTCCCCTTTTTGTTCTTTATATTCTTTGAATTGCGTGAGTCTCCACTTACTCCTCCATCTCCATCATCTTCTTTTGTTTTGAGAAACTCTTGAAAGCATTCAAACGTTCCTTCGTCCATCATCACATATTTCTCCCCCCATTCTTCATACTCATTATATTGTGTCCTTGTAACTTCTCCTCCACTAACTCCCCCACTGGCTCCTCCACTAGGTTCCACCGAGGATTTCCCTTTCTCCGCCATACTGACAAATGCTGCCAGTAACCCGCTCTGATAACAATTCAAAGATTACATACCAAATAATATACACACAAAACAATGGTGTTTTTTTAAAAGCATTCAATATATTAAGCACAATGCAAATACAACTCCTTTTTTTTCTTCATTTTACTTCTGACCTTTCTACGCCTCCTCAACAAGCTACGCCTCCAAAAGATTGATAACCACTAAGTCCCAACAAGTATATATATGTACACAACTAATACGTGTAAGAGTCAACGCCCCGAAACATACAACCGAAAAACTGCGAACCGGTTGAACAACATGGTAAGACTCGAAAAGGTCAACCGTGAACCAACTTGATCTACACGGTACGACTAGACTTTACGTGAACCAAAACGAACAAATTATTTCTATGTCACTTGTAGGGTACGACCAAAACTTGCGTGAAACGAAACGAACAAACATTTTATACGTCACTTCAAATATCCAGCGACGAAACTACTTCATCGCTAACTTCTACGTCAATTCAAATATTTAGCAATGAGACTAATTTCGTCGCTAGTTGTCGCTGCTTTAGCTACGAGAATATCTTGTCGCTAAGTAAGTGCTCAGTACAATAACCTAACAACTTACAGTAAGAGTTATGTAGAAATTAGAGAGTTTTGTATATTTTTATGGTAAGCTGAGTGAGAAAATTTCAAAAGATGAAATCTGTAAAGCATGGCAACAAATTTTTGAATCACTGATATTGTCGTTGTCACAATTGAGCATGGCGTCACAATGTCAAAAAACCCTAAACATCTATAATGTCACATAAAACTAGACGTCTATAGTCCTCGTTGCATTTGTAGACGTCGTCAATTCTTGTAATTTTTGTAGTCTTAATCGTCACAAGATGTACTCACGTCTACAACTATCACATTCCAAATTTTTTATTTCATTTTGGCACATGGGGACGCTCTTCACACTTGTATAAAAAGTCTTCACTACAGTCTAAAATAAGTCTTCAAAGTATCAATTACATAGGGAAACCCCATTATACTGTTAAATATTTCAAAACGATTGACCTTTAGTAAGTAAAGACTCTACACGAAAAGACAAACCTACCTTAAAATAAAAGTAAAATCCTTGTTGGCAATCCAATTATTGCCTTTGAAACATTTCACACAAATTCAGAGTGCAACAAAGCAGCGAAAGCATTCTTAAAATTTAGAAGAGAGAGAGCACTCCAGAGAAACCAATATTTTTTATAGTATTTTTTCCCACAAAATCTAAGTTACCCTCTCCCTCTAAGATTAAATAAATAGTGGTTCAAATGCGACATAACTACTTCAAACTAAATAACCAAACCAAATATAAAGTGCGCACTAAGAGCCTACTAATTAAATATCATCTACAATCCAAACAACATAGTTATAAAGTACTAAACCAAACGTACAAACAATACGTACACGCTGAACAAATTCTACACAACCAACAAGTGAACTTGAGCGTTGCCAATCCGAATCTGCGCAAAACAAAGAATCTTCAAAATAATCTTAAACTAAATCAAACCAAACCCACAAATTTCGTAACAACAAAGTAGACGGCCGCGCGATAGACCGTGAGGTCCAATTACTATTTTGAACCTAAAAACCCCTCTCTCAAAGTTGTAATCATTACATCAAACTTAATTTGAGTCTCCTCCTGTAAAACAAATCATAAACCGCAACATTTGTCAACATATGAGCAGCTTCTTCCAATGAGGAAACGCACAAAAACTCAATCTCCTTGGTTGCAACTAAATTGAGTAAAAAATGCTAATGAATCCTGATATGTATTTTAATTTTGAGAAAGACAAGATTCTTCACCAATTCCATCAAACTCATACTGTCTAAAGAGATTTTCAAACAACCAATCGTTATCCCCAATTCGCCAAGTAATTTTTTTATCCAAATCGACGCTTTATAAGTGTGACATGCGCCATATACTCCGCTTCTGTTCAACTTAATGCGATAGTCGGCTGAAAACGTGAGCTCCAAAAAACTGCCACGCCGGCAAAAACAAATGTTTCTTTGCAATATTGCGCGTGGGACAATTTAATATCTCCATTATTGTACCTTAAAACTCCCACATTAAAAATATATCGTTAGTCACCCAAGCTTATGACTTTAAAACTTTCTTTAAAATGTAGATGTAGGTACTCCTTGAATTCCGCGATTCTCTTCAACTTGTCAAATATCATCTAAAAGTCATCCACGTAGATAGAAAATATATTTTGATCCTCCCCTTCACCTTTTACGTAAACTCCAGAGTCTGAAACTGTTCGGTAGAAATTCAAATTTAGTGAGGACTTTGTGTAAACGTAATTACAAAGTCCTCAACGCTTGCTTAAGTGTGTACAAGGACTTTCGCAGTCGCCCTACCTTCCCTCCTTTGACACTACCCGTTTCCGGAACCTTCATGTAAACCTCCTCTACATCAACATTGAAGAACGCTACATCTACATCCATTTGGTATATATGCTTATTGCATGCTTATTGCCAACAACGCCAATAGCAATAATCATCCTCAAAGAATCGAACTTCACTACCGGTGCTTATATTTCCGTATAATTTAATACTTCCCTTTGTTGAAAGCCCTTACACAAAAATTTAGTCTTATGCTTCACTATTTCCCCCGTTGCACCACTATTAGTTTTAAATATGCACTTCGCACTAATAGCATTCTAACTGTCCAGTAGGCTAACCTCCTCAAATGTATGCTTTTGGATAATAGAATGAAGTTCTTTCTCCCACGCCGGACTCTAATGCTTCTCGTAATCACATGACTTTCGTGCTTCAGCATACGATTGCAGATCGCCCGGCTTATTTTCACTTAGTGAATACTATAAAAGGAAATCATCCTCTCTCACCGCCAAAATAAAGTAATACAAATTTTCCACATTTCCCTCACCATAAAAAAAGAGACGAGCCTGTTTCTTTCCTTTTTTTTTTGGCATACTTCTCCTCGGCACGAATTCTTTTTCCTCCTTTTCCGATTTCTTAATGAAATTCGGTCCACTCAATTTAGAAGACGACTATTTCCGCGTGTCTGAAGACATGCATGAATTTTTTATTCGTGAATCCCCACCAGTGTTATCAAATTTTACATTTTCTACATTTTTTCCTTTCCCTCTTTTGACATTGGAGGTGGATTCCGGCTCAATTATGAAATCCGAAACCTCAATGTCACTAATGTCCCCAATGTCAAATTCCTTGTGAAAATCAAGGTTAGATTATAGCTTGGCCGACCAAGAAATCGTAGATAATTAATCCTCGTGAAAATCCACTGAAGCCAATACTTTCAATAGAATTTTTCCCCACAAAAGTTGAGTTACCATTTCCCTCTAAGCTTTAATTGATAGTAGTGTCGCGTGTCGGGTAAATTCATATCGCGATAATTTTGATATTCGATATATCAAATATCAATCTAGCAGGCTCCTCGATATATTGTACCGAGACCAACATAAATTATCGTGAAATAATAATTTTTTAAATTTAATATTTTATATACCATGTTATTTTATAAAAAAAACAAATGTTGTGATATGCCACGTACGACATGAATTCAGTTTTAAAATACACGCCGTAAAATGTAACAGAATAATAATTACTAGTTCTGTAATTCACATAATCACTTATTTATGACGTACAAAACATCACTTACAAAATGTTCACACTAATTTAGTCAAAAGATAGTCTGATAAAAAAAAATTGCACACAGCATGTTTCAGGTTTTCAGCCAATAAGTGTTTTGCATTTTTTGAAGTGAAAAAAAATGAATTTTTATTACTATTTTTATTAATTTTGAGTAGCAGTAGGTAGAACCACCAGCCAATTGCTCTAGTTTAAGCAGTAGCGGCACCAATACTATATCGTGAATCGCTATTAGCGTTCAGTCGCTATTTACGGACCCCTTTTTTTTGACCGGAATTTTCAAATATAATTGTTAATTATGTGTTGGAAAACCCTAAATTCCTTATTAGTTTTAATGATTTCTTTTAAATTCCCGAAATTCCCAAAAAACGTTCAAAACGCTATTTATTTCATTATGCTAATAACGATTCACAGTGTACTAGCAGCACCACTAATATTAGCACTAGTACATCGCCAATCGTTATTATTGTATAAGTTTTTTTAGCGTATAGGAATAGTTACCGTTTTTAACGTTAATTAGGCATTTGGAAATATTCAAAAAAATCATGTACCCTAATTAAAAAATTTGGTTTTTTCTAAAAAGCATAGATAATTCTATTTGAGAATTTGAGAAAAAATTGGGGGGAACCGAATTAGTGTTCAGTACGCTAATAGCGATTGGCGGTGTAGCACGAATAGTTATAAAAAGGAAAAAAGTGAGTTTCGATATATCGCGATACGATAATATATTGCGATATTTAGTTTTTCCATACTTCAAAGCGAAATCGATTATCGGGTACCTAAAATTAGATACACATTGAATATCGGCAAATGGTCCTCGATACCCATCACTAACAAATAATACTTCAAATGTGACGTAAATACTACAATCTAAGGGTACTTTCGCATTTGCTAAAGTTACAGTTATATTTTGTCGTTTTCCTTCATAACTTAAAAAAAAACGAGAAATTTCGCAACCATACCAAAAAATTGAAGTAACCACTGTACAAGTCGCGTTACCTCGAAACTTTATGCGTACAGTAATTTTTGTAAAGCGCAATGCAATTTGTCGTCTAGCGCATTTCGACCCATTTTCGCGTCCTTCCAGCACATGTTTAAACTTTACATCAAATCACCTCGCGAGGTGATTTTAAATATAGTCCAATAAGGTGAGCGAGTAGGTAAATGCTTTCGCACGTGTCGGAAGTTTTTTCAATTTTTGTGCGCGGAGTAAAAAAAAATATAAAAATCCCCCTTTGCACATTTCCAGCTTGTGCGTACTGCTTTCCGTGCGCTAATTTCGGTACAGTGGACGTCTCTTTCAAACACAAGTGTCGTCACACATACGGCGTAGGAAAATTATTGGACACTTGTCGGCAAGTGGGAAGACGAAAAACGAAACCGCATTTTTGTGCGACAACGGAAGGTATTTTGGTGTTTCCACACGTCGACAATGTGGCGCACGGACATTACGAAGTCACAAAAAATATATAGTGAGCGGAAAGACGCCTCAAATTGAAGCCGAGTGTAAGGGTACTTTCGCATGTGCTGAAGTTACAGTTATTTTTTGTTGTTTTCCTCCATAACTTAGAAAAAATGAGAAAATACGCAGCTGTACCAGAAAAATAAAATTAACACCGTACAAGTTGCGTTACCTTACAACTTCAAATGTACTGCAATTTGTCGTCTAGCGTAAAGCAGTTTGTCGTCTAGCGCATTTCGACCCAATTTCGCATCCTTACAGGTCATCTTCAAACTTTATATAAAATTACCTCGCGAGGTGATTTTAAATAAAGTTCTATGAGGTAAACGAATGGGCAGATGCTGTCGCACGTGCCGGAAGTTTTTTACAATTTTTGAGCGCAAAGTACCAATAAAAAACCCACCGCATGTTTCCAATCCGCGCGTGACTTTTTTACGTGCGTTTTTTTCCGTAAAGGGGTGGTGGAGGGGGTTCCGACCAACGGAAGCCATTTCGCAAAAGCGAAGTTCTTGAAAACGCCTCTCTCTCTCTTTCTCCCACTAACGGCTCTATCTTACAATTCTTGCAATGGAAGAAGGCAAGAAAGGTATCAAATGAAAGATCTTTAAAAAATATTTCTTTTGGCTGTCTTTTAGCTTTTTGTGGTGGCAAGTAGAGTGAGAATGGACTAAAAAAAAAAATCGAGAAACCATGGCGTAATTTTTTGGAATTTGTGACGTCGACGCTATCATAAAAACGGGTGACGTCAAAATGCCACAAACCCTAAACATCTACAATGTCACAAGTATCTATACGTCTACAATTGTCTCTACTTTGTAAACGTCATCAATTGTCGTGAGTTTTGTACGCGTCTACAATCGTCACAAATTACACCCACGTCTACATCCGTCACAATCTAAAGTTACAATTTCAGTTCTTTACCTACGAATGCTCTAAAAGTTGTACGGAGAATCTTCGCTAAAATACAAAGTAACAAGACTAAGTTTTGGTTACATGCGAAGGTACCCTAACACTATCGAATGTTTACCCTCGAAATCGTAAATTCGTACAATTTTTTATTGTAAATTTAAGTACAGTCTGCCCTAAATCTTGATGGTCCACCCTCGACATTAGTGACAAATTTCTTCAATGTCACACCTCAAAAGTGTAATGACCTTGAATATCGTAAGAACCACCTCCTCTCACCTAGATCAATTCAACAACTACGCCAAGTTCCATCAGTCGAAAAGTGAGGTAGTTTACAAAAATCCGCACATATTCATTCCAAGGCGTACTACCTAATTTATTTTATACGTGAAACAACATTATAGAGAATCTTGCCAATACTCTTCAAAGATTTGGGAGGTAACACTGGCTGTCGGATATTCATTCGCGAGGCGTTCGCTTCATTTTTTTCTATAGGTAACAACCCTACATCTTTGCTGTAGGAGGTGGGTTATCCAGTCAGCTACATAAAAATTGAATCACGATACGTTGGACGATTAAGCTACGTGTGACGATGGACAACCAATGAAAAATCACAAGATTTGTACATGGTATGTACCTTTCAAAATGCAATTGAAAATAAAAAAAAGTAATCTCGAAACGGTCATTCGTCGCGCTGATTCTGGCAACGCTCTTTCGTCACACTATTTCCAGCAAAGGATTTTGTCATGTTCGAAAAGAGGAACCCTAAAAAATGAGTTGGCGTAGAAGCCTGGCGTTTGCAAAAAGTACACAAGGTTTGTCGTATTATGACTTGGTTACACAGGTACATGGTACGCAAGTGAAGATTTGAAGTGAAATTTGTCGGTGAAAAAAAAATAAACGATATTCAATATTGGATCGTAGTTTACGTAGTGCCACTCAATTTAAAACACGTGGTTTACAAGCTTTACGTTGCAGGGTCTAAAGGTTCCGATGCCATTTCACGTCGAGCCGACAATAGACGCGAAGTCAAAACGCATCTTCTTCAACCGTGAAACGGCACAGGCTGGAGGGCGGTAGGTCTACAATGTCACGAAAAGTCACGCGACGTCACAAGCAGTTACTAAAAATGACGTGGGTCATCACAGATTGTAGACGTTGACATCCGTCACGGGCATTGTTGACGTATACAATCGTCACGCCCTTAAGTGACAATTTCGTTTGGTACACATAGGGACACCCGAAATCCGGGTCCGCCGGATCTGCGCTAAAAAACAAAAAAAATCTCTAAGTTTGAAGTACATAGAGACGCACCATTAGACCGTCCCCAAACCGAATCTGCGCGGGACCAAGAATCTACAAAATAACCCAAAAATAAATCACACCGAGACCACTCACTTCGTAATCATAAACTAGACGGCCACGCGACAGACCGCGACGGCCGATTACAATTTTGAAGCTAACAACCTTTCGGTCAAAGAAAAGGCACGTGCCAAAAGCGTCAAACGGTCAAAGACATGCTGAGTGTACTACAGTAGTGGAGATTGTACAAAAGGAACATGCTGACTGTACATATTGCGGGATACGACTTCATTTTTCTTCTAAATCGGAAATCTGCATTCCGAAAAGGGTTTCCGGAAAAGAAAATGACTTACCACAGTTGTCAAAATTTGACGCACTTGACCGTATGTTTTGTCCGCCGCTACGCTCCAAAAAGTGTATTTTGTCTGTCGCTACGCTCCAAAAAGGTTAGACAGCCGAGCCGGTCGAGCTGTTTGGCGCCGTATGTTTTGTCCGCCGCTACGGTCCAAAAAGTGTATTTTGTCTGTCGCTACGCTCCAAAAAGGTTGACAGCCGAGCCGGTCGAGCTGTTTGGCGCCTCTGTTTTTTGTTTTTTTGCGAAATGAATGGTACGGGAGCATTCATTTCGTCATCTCATTCACCATCCGTTTCTAGTGTGAATCCTGCAACTAACAGCGATACACGGTGTACCGTACATGTGTACGGCATACCACTCCAGTCAATGGAACATCGAACGGTCAATTTTGGGCCAAAAAATATTGCGATTTATCCTGCGCTTTCCGATATTCAGCCGATATATGTTGAACTGCCATACCGAAGGAAGATCGACACCTTGCTGTACCTTAAAATTTCCGTACAATTTAAGTACTGGGCAATAGTAATTACTAATTAGTAAACCGTGCCAAAGTCGGCCAGGGAGCTTCAAAATTTTCCTTCGTGCACACACACAGTCACAAAGCTTTCACTGCGCATGTGAGGGAAAGAAAGAAAACGTTTTTCCACAGTTTAAAAAAAAGATTTTTTTTTTCCACAGTTGTAAAAAAAGAAAAAAAAATTCCACAGTTTTCAAAAAATTAAAACGATTTTCCACAGTTTCCACAGGATTAAAAACCCTAATCGATACAGATCTTCACAAGCTTTTGCGACCGTGTGACGTGACCAGTTCGTACGCCATGGCTGCCACCACTATTACCACGACATTCTTGATCTTAGCGTGCCACGTGGCACTTTCACTGGGAGACTACGTTGGAACCATGCCGGAGCCAGACAGTAAGCCTTCCCCTCCTTCGACCTTCATTCCACACCCAGTTTTCGGTGTGCACTCCAGATTTTCACACGTGTGAGCGGTGTCTCCAATTCCCTCATCTGACGCGTCTGTCCGTACTTTCCGTACTTTCCGTACTATCCGTACGGCTGTTGTAGAGTCGACTCTGAAGGCGGTGCGGGCGGCCTTCAAGTACAAGGTGACGTTTCCGGCGATAAAGTGTTACGGGGGAGGCGACGTCTGGTCGGATCCCTTGAAATGCGACGATTCCGGTCGCGTGTACTCCATGTCAGTGACTGTCGCTGCGTGCACTCTTTGCTGCGACAGTACCGCTCCTTCCCATCCACTCTCCCTTCTTTCCCCCTCCCTTTCCCCCTTTCTCCCTCTTCGTTCCTTTCGTCCCTAGGAGGGGAAGACGGAGGAGCGGAGGAACAGGGAGGAGGGGAGGAAGAGGGAGGAGGGGAGGAAGAGGGAGAGGGCGAGGGAGGGAGAGAGAGAGGGAGAGTGGGAGATAAAGAGAGAGACAGAAACATTTTGATGTCCAAAGAAAACTAAGCTAGTAAATAATTTGTTTTTTTTATCTTTTACCTTTCTTGACCAAAAGTACAGCTGGTGATCTTGAAGACAGTGGGTTTAAAGAAGAAGGTACAATCATACCGCCTTAAAAATTTTACAAAGTTTTTTTTTTTTTTTTGGTCCTAATGTCTCATTTGGGTTTATTTAATTTTTGTTTTTTTGTTTATTTGTTTGTTTGTTGTGTTTTGTTTTGTTTTTTTGTTTGTTTTTTTTTTTTTTTTGATTTTGGTTTCCTTATGCCCAATTATTGAGTATGCTATTTTTAATGGTTTTTTAAAATATTCTATGCCCCATTTTAGGTTTTTTAAACCTTGAAAACTCTAAAAGACCCTAAATCACTCTAAAACCTTGAAACCTAGATTTTCTACTGATTGAAATGTGCGTTTTCTTTTTTTTTTCTTTCTAGAAATTATAACTAAGATTATTATTGTTAATTATTTTATTGTTGTTATTATTGTTGTTAATTATTTTATTGTTGTTATTATTATTATTTTAGTATTATTAT
The DNA here is from genome assembly GCA_037447655.1 of Zygnema cylindricum. Classification (NCBI taxonomy): domain Eukaryota; kingdom Viridiplantae; phylum Streptophyta; class Zygnematophyceae; order Zygnematales; family Zygnemataceae; genus Zygnema; species Zygnema cylindricum. The sequence continues at coordinate 182,078 of JBBHKE010001760.1, forward strand.
AATTATTATTGTTATTATATTATTAATGTTATTATTATTGTTGTTATTGTTACTTTTATTATTATTTACATATTTATTTATTTATTTATTTTGCATTTTCTTTGCAGATGTGGGAGTTTCAAAGCCGGAGAGTTGGACATCGGAAGACGAAAAAACTCCCCGTAAGTCTTTTTTTTTATTGCTTTTGAGTAGTTTAACATCGCACGACAAAAAATCTCGCATTTTTTATTTTATTTTATTTTATTTGTTTATTCACATTGTTTTTTTTTTGTACTTGTGGACTGAATGTATGTGTTTTACAAAGACGATTTTGTTTCTGAAATTATAACATGTATTTGTTATCTTGTAATATATAATTATAAAATGTAATATTTTCATGTAATATAAAATTATAAAATATATTATTATCATGTAATATATAATTATAAAATAATTTTTTATCATGTAACATATAATTATGAAATATATTTTTATCATGTAATATATAATTATAAATGTATTATTATCCTTTACTATATAATTATAAAATGTATTATTATTATCATGTAATATATAATTATAAAATATATTATTTATAATAGATTTCTTTATGGTTGGTTATGGTTATTAAATTGTGTATTTATAAATATAAATTTAGTATCACATAATAGTGCCTAAAAAATAATCTTAATAGTATAAGATATTCTGTAACAACAAATCAAAAATATAGAGGGGGAAGGAGAGGGAGAAGGAGAGGGAGAGGGAGAGGGAGAGGGAGAGGGACGGGGA